>JAIWQS010000238.1:0-600000 GCA_029891385.1 Erythroxylum novogranatense | reverse complement strand
TATATTTTGAAAAATTTTACACAATAAATTGTTTGGTAATATAAAAATAAAAATATTTTATTAATTTTAACTATATTTTATTTTATAATAAAATTATTTATACATATAAATATTATTTAAAATATAATAAAAATATATAAAGGACAATATATTAATTATTATATAATTTTAAACTTGAAAATATATCTAATCGATTTTTATATGGATTATAACATAAGTTAAATTAATATAAAAATAAATATAATAACATATTTAAAAGTTAAATAATATTATATAAAATTTAAAATAAACGTAAAGATGAGTTTATGAATATTATGAAAATTATATGTAAAATATAAGGATAAAATGACTAAAATAGATTCATTAATTAATTTAAAAATTAACTAAAAGTACTTTTTTAAAAAACTTCAAATTTGAATTTTTTAAAAGTTGTATTTTAATTATAAAAATTATATCTACTAAAATATATTTTTTAAAACAAATTTTTATAATAAAAAAGTATTTATTGACACTAAAAAGATGATCACAATTAGGCTAGTCCTGCCATGCGTTCTAAACAAATGTCAAGATCCCGCCCTCGAGTAGAAGAATGCTGTTGCTAGTCACCATCCAACTGACTCCACTTTGGCAGTAGCCTCATGAAGCATTCAGCAATCAACATGACATTCTGGATAACATTCCCTCTCGACAACTCAAGTTGTACCTCATATTATTATATTTGATAATAATAATAATAATAATAAATTAAAAAATAATTGAAATATTTCTTAACGGAGCCTCTAAACTTTGAACCTTATTTTTTATTACAATAACCTATTGTGATTGAATTAATAATGGGTTTATATACTCTATTGTTTGTTTGTTTTGTTTATAGACAATCATTAATGAAGATGATGTTGATCCTTTCATCGTTCCAAGAGCTTCCTAAAACTGTGCACGTTACGAAAAATAAATTTAATAAACAGAAATACTAATTTTAATCGATATCTACATGAGAATAATGTGGTAATTAGTAGAAGAGGCTCTAAATTGACCATTTAACAAATCTAAACACATAAACAAAAATTACATATGAGCTTTAAATAGGCAGATAGGTCAGACTTTCTATTCCTGCCAATGGATTGGTTCCGTGTCTAAAAAAATTCAAGTATATTTTCCTTTAAAATTATTTTGAATTTCATTATTTATTTATTTTCTAAGAAAATAAAATCATTTTATGGTTAATTATACTTTTCTTACAGAAATAATAAAACAATAGATAAAATTTGAAGACAATTTGATATTATAAATTAATTAGATAACCAATTTATATTATTTTATTAACTATTAGTAATAATTTCGATTTATTTATAAAATAGATAATTAACTTTATTTACAAATAATTAAATAAATTATAAAACTATTTTAAATTTGAAATCAATATTATCATCTAGAATTATAATTTTCAATATTTTAATTTAATAAATAATAATTTCAATTTAATTTATTTAAAACATATTTGTTAAGTAATTATCAAATGATTTTAGAAATTCAATTTAATTATATAATAAAGAAATTTGTTATTTAAATATTAAATAATTTCATAATATTTACTTAGTAATAAATACGATTATGACAAGAAATCGAAAACATAAAATTATAATTTTATATGTCACGAAAATTACAAGAAATTCAATTAAAATAGAATAAAATATGACCGTTATATCTATTTTAAAATGAAATAAGATGATTTTTAAAGTAAAAAGTTTGATTAAATGTTAAAATTTTAAGAAAATTTTAAAGACATCCAAAATGCCAGAAGGCTTACAGAATAAGATGGCCGTGAATATGACATCCGATATAATTATGTTTATGTGCACTAAACACTTTCCAAGATTCCAAGTGGCGAATTCTAACTTTCATTTGTTATATTAATACTTCCTGTAAATTTGTATTTCTTATAAGCCAAAAAATTCGACCCATTTTAGAAATTGTTAATTATTTACCATTATTAATTATATTTAAGTTCACGATAATGATACAAGTATTGTACCGTGTCAGGTACCAGTCGATTATTATACTAAATTGTAAAATTTAAAATTTAAGGATTAAATTGAAAATTTTAAAAACTTTAACCCTGACAACTAAACCTATCCACGTGACCACCTCCCTAATCCCTACCCCACTTGCTGCCACCTGCAACGCGCCTCTCACTTCTCTCACAGTCTCAACTCCGTCGTCACACCAATCACCATGGCCTCACTCAGGTCCATCTGTACCCATCACAAATCACACCAGCTTGCACCCGTCTGCACCTTTGCACTTGTGTAATTGTGTACGTTGAATTGTTGGTTCTTGACTTATTAATTATGATTAATGAAATTGATTTGTGTAGTGTATGTTGATTGTTGATTGTTGATTGTGGAGTTAATTTGAGTAAGAAACTAATAATGTTGATTAAAATTGTGAATGAAAACTAGTTAAATTAAAGTTGAAAATTAGGATTTTAGTAACAATGTTAACTAAAATTAATTAAGAAAGCAAAATAATGATAAGCATTGCAAATCTAATTGTATCAATAAACAAAATATATTAGTTTTAGTTGAATTATGTAATTACATAAAATAAGATGTAAATTTATAGTTGTGAGTTATGGTTGAAATTGAATAGGTTATAGTTGTGAGTTTATGTCTTTATGGTTAAATTATGCAATCATATAAAATGAAATATAAGATATATGTGCTTTTGCGTTAGTTTTGAGTTAAACAATACACATTTTGTGATAGTAGTTGACAATAAAATTAAGAGTTCTTTATTTTGATATGAAGTAATTAATTTATTTTTTACACATGTCTTTATTTATTTTATAGATCAATAGAGGAAGTTCAAGTATAAGAAGATTCAATGATCCAAATTAACCTCATGTTATATTAACTCTTGTAATGAAGAACCATAATGTTTGTTTGTATTATAATAAGCATTTGAAAGGTAGGGGAATTACCATATTAAAGAAATATTTACTTAGAGTCAAAGGTGATGTAGAGTCGTAAGAAAGTAAGTTATAATATGAAATGGTAAATGAAGATTTTGCTTGAGAGTTTCATCATGAAAAAGATAGAAGGCAAAAATTGAACTACAAAATTGTTAAAGAAAATTCTTTTATTGGTAGTCAGGATGATAGTGGGTATGTTGAAGGTGGTAATATTCCTACCTAGTAAGAAGGAAATATTGTAATTGATGTTAGGAAAAGAAGAAGACATGTACATAATTTTTTGCACTACAAACAACTCCTGGAGCTCATCTTTCAATTTATAGTGACTTATAATCTAGAGAAGCGACTTATAATGTAGACATGACAATAGCTAGACAGTGGTATGATTCAAGTATAGCACTAAATGCTACACAATCTTATTATTATCAGCCTATGGCAGATGTTATTGCCCCTTACGATCCATGATACAAAGCTCATTCAATTGATGATTACAGAGATAAACTTACGAATAGCTCTTTTGATGAATTAAAAAGATATTGGGTGAAAGAAAAATGACTTATCCTACTTATAAGTGTTCAACCATGTGCGATGGTTGGGCAAATAAAAGATATAAGCCAATTATTAATTTTCTGGTTTATTCTACAAAAGGTACAATGCTTTTGAAATCTATTAATGCATCTGACTTTATTAGGAATGTTGATACTTTGTTTCAAATATTTAAGTTGAGCCATAAAATATTGTTCAGTTTATTACTGACAATGATTTTGTTTATAAAGTAACTGGAAGAAGATTGCAAAGCAAGTATAATTCTTTTTATTGGACTCTTTGTGCTACACATTGCATCGACTTGATGTTGAAAAAATATATAAAATGCTATATATTTTTCTATTATTGATGAGACTATGCAGAAGCTAAAAAAGGTGACCAAGTTCACTTATAATTGTGCATGAGTCCTGAATTTGGAACTAATTTCCTATTACTTTAGTGTTTCAATATGATAAAGAAGGAGTTAGGGCAAATCTTTATAAATGATAAGTGAGTTGTATCTCAGTATGTTGGGTGTAATGCTGAATTAGAAGTTTCCAAAATTATACTTAAAGATAATGAATTTTGGTCATAATGTTAGTTTGCCATCCGAGTTTGTGAGCCATTGGTGAGGATACTTTGTTTGAATAATAGTGATAATAAGACAACAATAGGTTATTTTTATAAAGCCATAAAGAGGCCGAAGGAAACAATCAAGGCCAATCTGGAAGGCCTTCTTTGTACTCACTTATCTTACAGTCATTAAAAAGAGATGAGAAATACAACTTTACTCTCTATTGTTTGTAGCTAGGGCATTTTTGAATCTTAGTGTCTATTTCAAACTAAGTTTTACATATAAAGCTGAAGTTAATATGAGAATGCTATTAATTATTACAACAATTGCTGCCTATGAAATGATGCAAGATCTCTTAAACTCACAAATGAAGATTTATAAAGATATTTATGGTGATTTTAGGATGTCAATTACTATTTTTCAAAGCGACATACTTAATATAGGTTTATTTTTTCACATTTGTTAATTCTTAAAATTAATCATCACTTTATTTTATTTATAATGCTAATTTTGTTGTCTTATAATTTTTGGTGAAACCAATTAGGAAGTAGTGTTTTAGAATTGCAAAGGTTTACAATTTCAATATTAAGTCAATGTGAGTACAATATAGTGTCAAAGGAATATAGCACATTTAAATCCATTCATTTCAAAAGAGGAATAGATTAGAACACAAAAGATTGAACAATTTGGTCTTTGTTCGATATAATTTAAAGCTTCGAAAAGTTATATTATTATCACAATTAAGTTGGATATAATTTCTTGTAATTTTAATAATTTTATTTTATTTGTTTACTAAGACTCTTAATAGAACAAGCGCTTTGTAGATTCAATTTACCTTGACCATATCAATTTTTTGGCAAATTAGGTTTCTAAAGAACCACATTTGATAGATGAGAATATTTGGAGAAAGTATTAATATGTTATTTGGTGCTATGAATTTGAATGATGTTAATTATGAGACTTCTCTCAATGATGATGATTTTATACTAAATGAGAATTGAGGTTAACACAAATTGAGTAGCTATTCGATCAAATAAAGTTTCAAGTTTTATTTCTTTTCTTCTTTTAATTTCATTTATATTTGAAAAATATGTTAAATTCTATATATGTAATATAAATATAACTATGAATATTTTTGTTTCAATTTTTACTTCTAATTGATTGTTTCTTCAAGACGAACTCGATTATAAATTATAATAGCTAAAGAATCATAGATATTTATTATTCTTTTTATTCGATGTTTTGATGTAATTTTTACTTATTATATGATGAAATTGTAATGTTTTAAATACTTTGTATTTTTTTAATTTTATTTATAAGATAATTAAATGGTTTTTTATATTAATTGTGATTATTATTTATATGTAACATATGTGAAAAGTAATATTAACAAAATAAATAGATTGTTATTATTTTAAAATTTTATCATTATAATTTTAGGTAAAAGGTTGATGTAAAATTATAAATTATACAATACGATATATTGAGGAACTATTTTGTCATTTTAAAAACTCCAAGACTATTTTATAATTTAAAAATTTACTAAAATGGTATCTAGTATTAATTGATATTAATACAATATTTGATATTAATCAATACCGATATAATACTATTCCTTAACCAAATCTAATACCAATTTTATTTCTTTATTCATAACTTTGGCTCTCGAGGGACCTGCTTATTGTCGCAGGTATCATGGGTAAGGGAGCTTTCTGCTCTCTTTTTTCCAATAACCAAAAAGTAAGTTTAAAATGATATTTTCATATATTTTTTTCTAACCTACTCTGACCCTTTAATATTTCCCAAGATCCAAAACTTGTATTTATTAGTCAACAAGGACAAACCTTGTCCTCACCGCTATAGAATTAAACACTTGATATCTACTTTACATATATTTTACTCTCACTGATTAATCCTACTAGGATGGATGTTCTTATGTCCTCATTACTCTTAAATTAAACAAACCGAAGCATGCATGTGACGGCAGCCTTGATTTTCTAAACAGCCAATAATGGATCTTTATCTTATTTATTGGTGTATACTTGTACATATATAATACGCAAGTAGGACATGAGTCATCATGGAATTAATGTTATGAATACTATACGTATCCTGTCACTAGATTTAGTTCTACTAAGTTATAAATTTTTTATTGATTATTAATATATATTTAATTCTACTTTTATTTTTAGTTTTTTTTTAATTTATTTTAGCAATAGTTTTTCCTTTAATGCCTAAAAGAGGCCTACCAAAGCTGTTTCAGGACTCCATACACATAACAACCGCAAAACAAGTTTGGGATGAATTGGCTCAACAATATGAAAAGCTTTCTGTTTCTGAGTATTATACTAAGCTCAAGAAGTTATGGGATGAATATACTATGCTCATCGACATTCCTACCTGCAAATTAATGTGAGGCTTCACCAGCAATTGTAAAACTTTTACAAAATCATGAAATTCTTGTTGGGATTAAAAAAGGATTAGAAAAATGCAAGAGGCACCATTTTGATGATGAAGCCTTTGCCACACATAAACGAGGTATATAATATGATGTTCCAGGAAGAACGAAAGAATAACATTCAACCAATCTCTCAGACGTTACCATTTGAATCTTCAACCTTGATGAACCAGCAACGACCTTATGAATCTAACCATCAGAAGACTTTTGATCCATCAGCCTTTATGACTCACCAGAAAAATATTGGAGGTCATTACAAACAGACCTTCCCACAAGGAGGTCCTTCCTGATTCCAAAATTTCGAGAGAAAAGGAAATGTGTCTTACAACTATTGTAAGAAACCAGGCTATACCATTGATAAATGTAATAGGCTGCAGCAAAACAAAAACAAGCGAATAACTGCTACCACTCAGATGGTGGAATCCTTTTCTACTTCTAAGCATGATAATAAAGATCTCTACAGTCAATTAATGGATCTCCTCCGCAAGCACAAGCCCGACTTCCCTGGTTCAGAAAAAAATTGATGCTTCTACTGCCATGTTAGCAGGTAAAGGATTTTGTTTCTTGACTTCAAAGCTTACTACAGTTTGGATCATTGATAGTGGAGCTAGCCATCATAATTTACATTTTTTCACTACATATTCCCTGTTTCTTCTCTTTGTTACATCACTATTACTAATTGCACTAAGGCAAGGGTTGAATATATTGGCAATGTCAAGTTGCGAGTCGATATACTTCTTAATTAGAAACGTATTTCATGTGCCAGGTCTTCATTGCAACCTATTTTCAGCCAGTAAACTCACTAAACAACTTGCCACTAACCTCATCTTTACTCCAACTTCTTGCTTTGTTCAGGACCCTTTGATGAACAGGCTGTTGGACCTTGGTAAAGAGTCAAGAGGACTTTATTATGTGTCTTCCTTGCTTGTTTTACATCAATGGTCCAAAATGAATAGAAAAAACAACTAATGAGTAGGATTTTGATAAGTTTCATCCTCTCATTGGTTCAGCTGGAACAAAAGTAAAGTTGTTGGTTCATATACCAACAAAAATTGAGAATGTGATTTGCTACTGATAAAAAGCTGCAAAAGTTAAAAAAGATGCTTGAAAACTATGGAACCAAAAGCTGATGCTAGACTTTCATTTCTTCAATGCCTATTGTTGCTTTGACTTTAGATTCTTCAGCTTGTTGATTTGTAAAACCTCAATTGCTTCAGGTTTTTTTTTATTCAAAATTTTTTTTCAGACTTCAATTACTCTGCTCCAGATTTTTGCTGCTCTTACTACACATCTTCGGATTTTTCATTTTCCTGGCTTTCTTTGCATGTAGCTTCTGTTGGGAAAATCGGGTATTTTTCTCTCTAAAGTAAACAACTAGTGAAGTGAACCGATTCGGTAATACCCAAGAAAGACCGCTAAACGGACTCCTAAGACAGTATTATTATTCCACGTAAGATCCCAGGAAAGGACGGAGGGGTCACAAACGGTCCCACTTAAAATCCGACCTCCTAGACAGAAATTACGTGCACGGTGTATTTATCACAACCTAAATCCGTGTACACACACGAACAATAAATACACCCAAATAAATTAAGCACAACACTACAAATATACCCGACAAATAATATTGAATATTATAAATGCGGAATAAATAAAAGAGATAAGGAAAGAACACACCCGAAACTTGATAACGAAGTTCGGCCAATTTTGTCAACTTCTCCGAGCACCACTTAAGGCAGCCTGCTCTCATTAAGAAGAGAATACTAAATTTGATATGTATAAAACTTTTGAGTATTTTATCAAATTTTTAGGATGATTTTGATTAGGAAGGGGAGGAGTTATTTTATAACTTCAAAAACTCCTCCCATCTTCATCTCTTCCCAATATGGGATTGAAATTGAGCCACCAACCACCAACCAAATTCAAAAAAATACCAAGCCTCCAAAAGTCAACAAAATACAACAAATCTCCACCTTGGCACAATTTTAGGTCCCAACAAATGCAAGCATCATTTATCCTCCCAATCAAACAAAACAGCCTTTGTGGTGCTTCCAATTTGCGCCCTCAGGCGCCAATTCAAATTTACAAGATATTGACCAAGTCTAAACAATGTTCAAACTTGGCTCTTGTAACCACCTTGGTCAGCATATCTGCAGGATTCTCTGTAGTACGAATCTTCTGAATAAGTTGAAGTGAATCACACGTTAATACAATGCTAATAAAATGGTGTAAGAATGCACGAGAAGGGGGGGGGGGTTGAATTGTGTATTCCCCTTTTTTGAGATTCTTTCAAAAATGTATGTTAAGGATAAAATTCTTTTACACAAATTCGGATAGATTCTAATTAATCAAAACTATGAGAATACTTTGTTTACGAACTAAGTAATGATAAAACTTTGAATCCAAAGGAGAGATAGAGTAAGAGTAGTTGACACAGTGATTTATCCTAGTTCACCCCAAACCGTGGGCTACGTCCAGTCCTCAGAGTTCTTTATGAGATTTCACTATCTCTTCAACTTTTATAAGTATTCTTTACGAGCCTTTTCAGGTCTCTACAATCAGTATTCTTTCACACTTAGCCTCTGCAGGCTATCTGCACTATTTTCTCACATAAAAGTGTTTGAGAACTTGTTACAGATAAAAATAGCTCTCGGCTAATTTGCACAGTATTCTTTCTACGATCGCGTAGATATAATTCAGATAATTTTTCAACCAACTTTGTAATCTTCGACTTCGACTTGTATATATAGCCTTCGTCTCCAACTGCTTCTTGAATCTTGTTTCTTGAATCTTTAAAAGAAATGGTTAATCAGTTGAGTTCTGTAACTAACTCGAACTGACTCTTGCGTCTGCATTTCAATTCTTCTTCTGCGTCTGTTTTTCTCACTTCACATCTTCGTCTGTTTTTTATTTTGTGTCTGCGTCTGTGTCTGTGTTTCTATTTTGCATATGAGTCTGTGTTTTTGTACGTCTGCGTCTGAGTTATTGTTTTTGTATGTCTGAGTCTGCGTCTGCGTCTGCGTCTGTGTTTCTTCTTTTGCGTCTACATTGCTTTGTCTGTGCGTCTGCGTCTTATCCTTTTACGTCTACGTTGCTTCATCTGTATTGCTTTTTCTTTTATTTTTCTTTTTGTTATTCATCAAAATTATATCTAAGTAAAGTCATTTTGACTTAACAATCTCCCCCTTTTTGATGATAACAAATTATACAAATAAAAAGAAAATATACAGATAGAAAAACAAAACAAAAAAAACTTATCTCCTTGTGAGTTTTCTTCAGACGATCTTCATTAGTCTTCATTCCTGTTTCTTCTTCGACTTCTTTAGTCACACCTTTTAAGATTCTTCCATTTTCTTTAGATACCTTCCATTCTCTTCTGTTGCCTTCCATTCTTTTCTCCCTCAATTTGTTATGGTCAAAAATGATCATCGACGATGACTTTTCATCAATTCTGCCATCATCTTCTTCATTTCATTCATCATCCCCTTTATCTCGTTGACTTCACCACGTAGTTGGCTGATTTCTTCTTGAGAGTCAACCGGTAAGGAGGGTTGAACATTATCTTCCGAGGGTGATGAGAACGGAATTGTTGTAGTGTATGCATCCGAGGATGGAATGTATTCTTCATTAATCTCAATAGTTGGTGGAAGGATAAATGTATTAGATTCAGGAAGATCTAAATCATATGGAACAGGTAGCATGAGCAACTGTCTTCCTTGCAGGGGTATAGCTTCATCGTGTAGAGACAGTGTATCAGAAAGTGGTCTAATACGTAATACTGTCTGCACAAGCAATTCAATGAAAGTGCCTGTAAGTAATCTTCCCCATCGATGCGGTCTTTATTCTTATGCAGAAAGCTACAACTAGCTCCGTCTGAATTCTCCTTAGAAGCGCATGCTACATCAATTTTCTGCACTTCTTCTGCAATCTGATCTGCGGACAGATCATTACTGATTCCTTCTGGATATAGCTTCTTTTTTCCCTTTATTCATATCCAAAGGATATCTTGGCTGAATGTCTGGTACAACCTTTATTACTGTCTTCTCTGAGATCGGATAAATAGTACATGATCTTCTGGTCATTTCTGTAAGGTATGGCTTTGTAGCGACATCCCTCAGAACGTCGTAGAAACTCTTTTCATCTTCTTTCAGTAAATGCCATGTGTTATTATTCATCAAGATAGGTTGTACAAGAGCCATTACCTTCTTCATTGGTGTTTGACAGATAGCGATAGTAGTCCTCCTCTTGGTGACAACTTCGACCATTCTGATTTGCAACTTGTCTCTCCTCAAAATTTGAGAGTAGTTGTAAATGATCATACTAGATTCATCGGACTTCTCCTTAGGTTCTTGAGCTGAGCTCAAATCTGCTGTGAACTCTTGTTGATCATCGACAGGAGTAGGCTGAACCAGGTTAGGCTTCACTGGTTCCTCCGGTTGCTCAACAGTAGGAGTAGTCTTCTCTTGATTAACTTTCACAGGAGTAGACAAACTTCACCTTACTTTAGCCTTTATTCTTGGAGTTTTCTTGACTTAAGACTTCTGTATCTCAGACTCCAATTTTCTCTTCTTCTCAATCTCCTTGCTTTGTTTGACTGATTCTTCTTCCAAAATTGAGACGAGAGATCTAGTCACCTTTGGTGCGCCGGATCCAGAGGCTTCTTCTTGTTCCTGCTCTCTGACTCTTCTCTCTTCTTGTTGCCTTAAGGTTCGAATCCTAGGTGATCTCCTTGCTTTCTTAGTAATTTCACCCAAGAGATTCTCTCTTTTCCTTTTTGTGGCACCATCGTCTGTCCTCCGAACTAGATTATACTCTTCTCTAGGACATGCTTGTTTTATCAAAGGCTTTTTATGTAATCTTCTCCTTTCTTCTATTGGTATATTCATACTTCTATGAGATCTAGAACTTTCATTAGGAGACTTCTTCGATAAACACTCCCCCTCAGTTCTAGTTCCCCTTGAAGAGTCTGCTTCTTCTTTAATTGCTGTTCTCAGACCCATTCGCTGCATAGTGATTAAGTCAATAGTACTCTTCACAGGTACAATCCTTCTATTTCCTCTGCGTAGAAGGACTCCAGATTCCTTAAAAATCCTTGTAAGAAGCATGCCGTAAGGATAGCTATTTGTATCTTTCATCCCCTTAATCATGTAATGGAAGATTAAGAAGGGTAAATCAATAGGATTGCGATTCAGCAGGTAGAACATACATTTTTCGTCCAGAGTGGTTACCAAATGCCTTGAACCTACTCTGGGTAAGATGCAATTAAACAAAATCGCATGATGAACCCTAGCTTTCGAGACCAGACTCGGAGTCTTCCTCTCCGAAGGGTCATTTACTCTATACAACTGTTTGCTAACATCTTCTTCCTTCATGTTGACCATTGTCATCCACTTAGCCTTGGTTGACAGGGTCTCACCAACTGATGGACAATCGGTCACCTTCCTTATCGGCTCCTTTGTCACGACAACAATGATATACCGCTCTATGAGGATACAATAGTGTTGTCTACAAGTTGAGCATTCTTCCAAAAATCAAATACCTCATTTGTGTACACTGGTTCTCGTATCTGGAAGAAATTCCTCCAACCAGCTCTTTCAATCTCAGGTTCTACGTCCATACCATCCTTCCTTAGCGACTCGAAGTTCACATGCCTTCCGAATATCATAGTTGCCTCCATTGTTTCAGAATGAAAACTAACTCTAGTAAGCTTTTCTTCTAGGGTAGGATGATTGAGAGAATTTAGAAAGCAAGATGAACCGTCAATAGATGAGAATAAGCGTAATGATCTCAACTTCAGGCTATTTGAAGGGTCTTACCACGCGTGCCCTAGAATCGTCGGGATTCTAAAGATCGTGAAGCTTTTCTCTCCAAAACTTCCTTGTTAGAGAAGTTACCAGTTGTAACTTACTGTTTTTAACGCCGTTAATTTTGACGTTCCTTTAGTCTGACTGTTCGCTTAACATAACCATGTTAAGGTTGCGTCTGATCTTCTGGAACCGTTCTTCACTCAAAGGTTTAGTGAAGATGTCTGCCCACTGATACTCTGTTTCGATGAACTGTAGTTTAACCACCTTCCTCTGAACATAATCTCTAAAGAAGTGATGTCTGACTTCGATGTGTTTCACTCTCGAATGCTGGATCAGATTCTTTGACAGATTGATTGCACTGGTGTTGTCGCAATATATTGGAATCTCCTCTTCTTTAACTGAATAGTCTTCAAGTTGATATTTTATCCACAACGTTTGTGAACAGCAGCTTGCGGAAGACATATACTCTGCTTCGACAGTTGATAGAGCGATTGAGCTTTGTCTCTTGCTTGACCACGAAACTAGGTTTGCGCCAAGAAAGTGACATCCTCCACTCGTGCTCTTCCTTTCAATCCTATCTCCGGCATAGTCTGCGTCGCAATATCCGATCAACCTGAAATCTTTACATTTCTCAAACATTAAGCAAAGATCACTAGTACATGCGAGATATCTCATAATCCTTTTGACAGCTATGAAATGAGACTCTCTAGGATCGGCCTGAAACCTTGCACACAAACATACACCGAATGAATATCGTCCGCTGGTCAGAAGATACAAGAAAGAACCGATCATCCTCTATCTGTGGTTTGATCCACCTTCTTACCAAGTTCATCTTTCGACAAAAGGTTTGAAGGATGCATCGGAGTAGTCATTGACTTCACATTTTGCATATCAAACTTATTCAACAATTCTTTCACATATTTTTGTTGATGAATAAAGATTTTCTCTTCAGTTTGCTTAACTTGCAACCCAAGAAAGAACTTTAATTCACCCATCATGCTCATTTCAAATCCATTTTTCATTAGTCTCTCAAATTTCATGCATAACTTCTTTAAAGTAGCACAAAAAATAATATCATTAACATAGATCTGTACTATTATGAATTAATTCTCATAACTCTTCCTAAAGAGCGTCTTATCAACTTGACCTCTAGTAAAACCATTATCTAAGAGAAAAGTACTCAGACGATCATACCAAGCTCTAGGAGCTTGTTTCAGGCCGTATAAGGCTTTATGAAGTCTATAGATATGGTCTGGATTCTTAACATCCTTGAAACCAAGTGGTTGCTTGAGATACACCTCTTTGTCTATAAAACCATTCAGAAAGGCACTCTTAACATCCATCTGAAACAGCTTTATATTTTGATAGACCGCATATGCTAGCAATATCCTAACGGCTTCAAGTCTTGCTACTAGAGCATATGTCTCATTGTAGTCTATTCCTTCTTGCTAATTGTAGCCTTTTGCTACTAATCTAGCCTTATTTTGACTTACTCTTCCTGATTCGTCTAGCTTATTCTTGAAGACCCATCTGGTTCCTATAATGGATTTCTTAAGAGGTTTCGGAACTAAGGACCAAACATTATTCCTAGTAAATTGATTCAGCTCCTCTTGCATGGCAAACACCCAAGCTTCGTCTTGAAGAGCTTTCTCAACCTTCTTAGGCTTTATTTCAGAGATAAAAGCCACATTAGCTTCTCCTCCTAATCGGACCTTGTCTAACTCCTTTGAGGTCTCTCAGATAATCAACTCTTCCGATGAGAACTTTTATATTTCCAGGTCTCTTTTCAGTCTAGTAGTTTCTGGAATATCTTCAACTTTGTCTACTTGAGTACCTGGTATTGGAGTTTCTGTTGAGTCATCTAAGTTCTTTGAAGGACCTTCACTCTCCATGTCATCTTCCTTATGGGGTTGGGAACTATCATCAAACTTGACATGGATGGTCTCCTCAACTATTTTTGAAATAAGGTTGTACACCCGGAATGCCTTAGACGATGATAAGTAGTTTAGGAAGATTCCTGGATAGGTCTTTGAATCGAATTTGTCCAACTGCTCTTTTGTATTCAGAATAGCGCATTTGCACCCAAATGGATGAAAGTAAGATATGTTTGATCTTTTTCCATTCCATAACTCATAAGGAGTCTTCTTCAACACAGGTCGCAACATGATTCTATTCTGAATATAGCATGCTGTATTCACAGCTTCTGCCCAGAAGTACTTAGGAAGATTTCTTTCACAAAGCATAGTCCTAGCCATTTCTTGAATTGTCCTGTTCTTCCTTTCAACAACTCCATTCTGTTGTGGAGTCCTGGGAGCAGAGAAATTGTGGAAAATTCCATTCTCCTCACAGAATAATCTAAACTTCTCATTCTCAAACTCTCCACCATGGTCACTCCTGATACTAGCTATAGACATTCCTTTTTCATTCTATAACTTTCTGGATAAGGTCCTAAAACACTTGAAAGATTCATCTTTGTGTGATAAAAATAATATCCAACAAAATCGAGTAAAGTCATCAACAATAACAAGTCCATATTTCTTTCCGCCAAGACTTATTGTCCTTGTTGGACCAAATAGATCCATATGTAACAACTCTAAAGGTCTAGATGATGTTACGAAATTTTTAGAAGAAAATGAAGTTTTAACTTGTTTTCCTTTCAAACAATTTTCATAGAAAAACTCTTTGTCAAAACTTATTTTTGGTAATCCTCTTACCAAATCATGTTTTGCCAATTTTGAAATGTGTTTAAAAGAGACATGACCTAGTTTTTTATGCCAGACTAGTCTTTCTTCTTCGGAAGATTGAAAACATGAAACATTTTGACTTTGAAAATCTTCTAAATCAATTTTGTAAAGATTATTTCTTCTCTTGGCGAGAGAAAGTATAGACCCATCTTTGTTTCGACTTCACAAAGATTTTGATTGAATGTATTTGTGAAACCAGAATCACACAATTGACTGACGCTGATCAAATTATGTTTCAGACCATCAACAAGCAGAACATTATTTATGCATGCAAAGGAATCTTTACCTATTTTGTCGATTCCAATAATCTTGCCTTGCTGGTTGTCTCCGAAAGTTACCGATCCTCCCTTCTTATACTGAAGATCTAGGAACATAGACCTTCTTCCTGTCATATGTCGCGAGCATCCACTGTCTAAATACCAATGGTGCTTGCCGCATCTTCCAAGGAAGGATATCTATAGGAGAATCTATTTTATTTTTTGGTACTCATATTTCCTTGGGTCCTTTATGGTTAGTAGCATGCACATGATGAGTTCTTTGATGCATATTACTAGAACGTTGATTAACACAAGATTTATTATAGTTTCTCTTTTGAGAGAAAGGATTCTTATAAGGATGAGACTTATTGCTTGTAAACCCTAATCCGGTTTTATCACTTGGATGTCTACATTTTCCAAGCATCTCGTTCATTTTCTTTGTGCTCTCAATGAAAGTGGCTAAATCAGCTGACAGATTCTTAATTCTCAGTTTCAGTTGATTGATCTCTTCTGATCTGTCTACGACTTTCTTCTTCTCTTCTAATTGCTTCTTTAGACATATATTTTCTCTCTCTATTACTTCCGTATGTCTAATATTTTCTACATTCTTTTTCTTTAACAGTTTGTACTGTTTCAGAATAGCTTGAGAATCTTCTAGCAATTCTGAGTAGGCATCATGCAAGCTATCGTAATCAGATTGTACCTCCTCATCACTTTCTTCCTCGGCTACCAAGCAGATGTTTGCTTGTTCAGAGGACTCGGAACCTGTATTTGATTCTGATGAATCTAAGTCCTCCCACGTTGCCATCATGCTTTTCTTGCCTTCTCTACCCTTCTTTGGTTTCTTCTTTAGAGTAGGACATTCGGACTTGTAGTGTCTAGGCTGATTGCACTCGTAGCAAATGACAGATGACTTCTCTGGTTTAGCTTCATCTTTGCCATTCTTCTTGAAAGTCTGATTTCATTTTGACTTCTTCTTCCACATGCGTCTTATCTTTCTGGAGATGAAAGATAATTCGTTATCTTCATCACTTGACTCTTGTTTTGATTGGCTGGAGTCGTCATTCTTTGATTCTTCAATCTTTAACGCTTTTGATGACTTCCTCCTTCTTTGAGTCTTGTGATTCTTTTGTCCGGCCTTCAGCGCTATCGACTTGTCCCGTCTGGGCTAGTCTTCAACATCGAGTTCAACTTCATGAATCTTCAAGGATCCCAGTAACTCATCAAGCTTGAGCACGCTCAAATCTTTGGCTTCATGCACCGCAGTAACTTTAGGTCTCCACTTCTTCGGAAGATTTCTTAAGATCTTTCGAACATGATCTTGATTGTTGTACGCTCTTCTAAGAGCTTTCAATCCATTGACAATTGTTTGAAATCTTCCAAACATTTGATCAATAGATTCTTCATCTTTCATCTTGAAAAGTTCGTACTGGTGTAAAGGAATACTTATTTTGGATTCTTTAACTTGGCTTGTGCCTTCGTGAGCAATGGACAATGTGTCCCACATCTCCTTCGCGGTGTCGCATCCGTGGACTTTGTCATTCTCGCTTCTGCTTAGGGCACAGGTCAAGAAAAACTTCGCTTTTGAGTTCAACTGTATCCTCGCCTTTTGATCAACCGTCCATCTGATTCGTGGAATAGAATTCCCATCTTCATCTAGTGGTGTATAAGGTCCATTCTCTATCACGCCCCAAAGGTCAACATGAGTAGATTCTATGAATAGCCGCATCCTATCTTTCCAGTAATGATAATCTTCTCCGTTGAATGCTGGAGGTCTAGTGACTGAGGCTCCTTCTGCGATGTATATATGTGATTCCGCCATTATCTTTGATCCACACTTTGCTATAGTGATCCTTGGATACCAGGCTTTGATACCAATTGAAGTGAATCACACGTTAATACAATACAAATAAAATGGTGTAAGAATGCACGAGAAGGGGGGGTTGAATTGTGTATTCCCCTTTTTTGAGATTCTTTCAAAAATGTATGTTAAGGATAAAATTCTTTTACACAAATTCGGATAGATTCTAATTAATCAAAACTATGAGAATACTTTGTTTACGAACTAAGTAATGATAAAACTTTGAATCTAAAGGAGAGATAGAGTAAGAGTAGTTGACACAGTGATTTATCCTGGTTCACCCCAAACCGTGGGCTACGTCCAGTCCTCAGAGTTCTTTATGAGATTTCACTATCTCTTCAACTTTTACAAGTATTCTTTACGAGCCTTTTCAGGTCTCTACAATCAGTATTCTTTCACACTTAGCCTCTGCAGGCTATCTGCACTATTTTCTCACAGAAAAGTGTTTGAGAACTTGTTACAGATAAAAATAGCTCTCGGCTAATTTGCACAGTATTCTTTCTACGATCGCGTATGTAATTCAGATAATTTTTCAACTAACTTTGTAATCTTCAACTTCGTATATATAGCCTTCGTCTCCAACTGCTTCTTGAATCTTGTTTCTTGAATCTTGCTTCTTGAATCTTGTTTCTTGAATCTTTAAAAGAAACGGTTAATCATTTGAGTTCTGTAACTAACCCAAACTGACTCTTGCGTCTGCATTTCAATTCTTCTTCTGCATCTGTTTTTCTCACTTCGCGTCTTCATCTGTTTTTTATTTTGTGTCTGCGTCTATGTCTGTGTTTCTTTTGCGTCTGCGTCTGCGTCTGTGTTTTTGTACGTCTGCGTCTGCGTTATTGTTTCTGTACGTCTACGTCTGCATCTGCGTCTGTGTTTCTTCTTTTTCGTCTGCATTGCTTTGTCTGTACATTTGCCTCTTATCCTTTTACGTCTGCGTTGCTTCGTCTGTATTGCTTTTTATTTTATTTTTCTTTTTGTTATTCATCAAAATTATATCTAAGTAAAGTCATTTTGACTTAACATAAGTATCTCCTCTTCTTCCAGAATTTCCCGCACAAAGTAATAGCGAAAATCAATGTGCTTCTTCCTTGCATGAAAGACTTGATTCTTTGCTAAATGAATAGCACTCTGACTATCAGAATATACTTCAAGTTGTTTCTGACCAACTCCCAAGTCTTTAAGCAACCCATGAAGCCAAATTGCCTCTTTCACGACTTCAGAATAGCCATATACTCTGCCTCTGTTGTAGAAGCCAAGCCGTTGATTGCAAAAGTAGACTTCCAACTAATGGTGCCTTTGCTAAAGTGAACAAATAGCCAGTTGTAGACTGTCGCTTATCTAAGTCACCTGTATAGTCAGAATCACAATATCCAACTACACGTTGACCAAGTAATTCATCCTGCTTAAATGCTAAACCAACATCTACGGTATGTAAGATATACCGTAGAATCCATTTCACAGCTTGCCAATGAACCTTACCCGGATCATGCATGTACCTGCTTACAACACTTACTGCCTGTGAAATATCGGTTCTAGTACACACCATTGCATACATCAAGCTTCCTACTGCATTAGCATAAGGGACTTTTGCCATGTATTCTCGTTTTTCATTCGTCTTTGGAGATAACTGGCTACTTAGTTTCAAATAAGGAGCAAGTGGGGTACTTACAGGTTTTGAATCTTCATGTATACCAAAACGTTGTAATACCTTTTTCAAATATTGCTTTTGTGACAACCAAAGCTTGTCTCTCTCTCTATCCCTGATTATCTCCATGCCGAGAATCTTCTTGGCTTCCCCCAAATCCTTCATCTCGAACTCTTTACTCAACTGATCCTTCAATATGTCAATTTCACTTTGGCTTTTTGCATAATCAAAGATATCATCAACATATAAGAGTAGGTAGATGTAGGACCCATCTTGAAGTCTGCGCAGATATACATAATGATCGTATTTACTTCTTGTGTATTTCTGACCCTTCATAAACTTGTCAAATCGTTTGTACCATTACCTTGGAGATTGCTTCAGTCCATACAACGATTTGTTCAATTTGCAAACCCAGTTTTCTTTACTAGCAACTTTGAATCCATCTGGACATATAGATTTCCTCCTCCAAATCACCATGTAGGAACACGATTTTCACATCAAGTTGAGCTAGCTCCAAATTCAATTGTGCTATCAAGGCCAACAAAATTCTAATGGAAGAATGTTTAACAACTGGAGAAAATACCTCATTATAATCAATTCCTTCCTTCTGAGCGTAGCCTTTAGCCACCAACCTTGCCTTGTAGCGAATATCATCTTTATAAGGAAATCCTTCTTTCTTTGCAAATAGCCATTTGCATCCAATTGCCTTCTTTCCCTTCGGTAGTTGTGTCAGCTTCCATGTCTTGTTCTTCTCAAGAGATTGCATTTCCTCTTCCATTGCACCTGCCCATCTGCCACTTTCTGAACTTCGGATTGCTTTTGGGAAGGTAGATGGAACATCATCAACAACTGGAAGTGCATAAGCTACCATGTCAAGAAACGAAAGTGTTTCAATCTCTCATCTTGTCCTTCTAATGACAATTGAATATGATTATTGCGGAGGTTCTTGGGTGGAACCTCTTCCTCATCCGCTCTTCTTCTGCTATAGGAGAGTCATTAGTAGTGCTTTTCGTTGGGATCACTACTTTCTGTTCAAACTCCACCTGTTTCGGTATACACTCCACCTACTGCGAAGTACCATCAGCCCCTTCTGGAGTTACCTTATTTAACATGGCAGATTCATCAAATGTAACATCCCTGCTGACAATTGTCTTCTTTGACTCTAGACACCACAAATGGTATCCCTTAACTCCAGCATTGAAGCCCATAAATAGAGCCTTCTTTGCTCGTGGGTCCAACTTTGATTCATTCACATGATAATATGCAGTAGAACCAAAAATATGCAAAGAATCGTAATCTGTTACAAGTTTCCCAGATCATACCTCTAATGGAGTCTTGCCACCAATTGCAGATGATGGCAAACGATTAATGAGATGTTGAGCATATGTCACTGCCTCAACCCAAAACTTTATGCCTAACCCAGCATTAGACAACATACAACGAACTTTCTCCACTAGTGTCCTGTTCATACACTCCGACACCTCATTCTGTTGTGGTATTTTTCTAACTGTAAAGTGGCGAACTATACCAGACTCTTGACATACCTTTAGGAAAGGATCACTCTTGTATTCTCCACCATTGTCTGTTCGGAGAACTTTAATCTTTCTTCCTGTCTGGTTTTCAACTTGAGCTTTCCACTTGAGAAAAACTCCAGCACATCATCTTTATTCTTCATAGTAAACACCCAAACTCTTCTAGAAAAATCATCAAAAAAAGTGACAAAATTATGCCTACCTCCAAGAGATGGAGTCTTAGCAGGTCCCCATACATCTGAGTGCACATAATCCAAAATTCCCTTAGTATTATGAATAGCAGTGCCAAATTTCACTCTTCGTTGTTTTCCCATAATACAATGCTCACAAAATTCTAATTTGCAAGTCTTCGTACCTTTTAATAATCCTTGCTTGGTAAGAATTTGTAAGGATTTTTCACCAGCATGTCCCAACCGCATATGCCACAACTTTGTTGCCTCTGCATCCTTCTTGCTACTAGAAGTTGCTGTCGCTACTGTCCCAACAACTGTACTTCCTTGGTAGTAATACAAATTATTTTGCCTTATGCCTTTCAACGTCACAAGTTCTCCTGAAGTTGCCTTAAGAATTCCATCTCGCATCATCACAACTAGACCTTTTGATTCTAAGGTCCCTAAATAGATGAGATTCTTTTTCAATTTCGGCACATACCGTACATCCCTCAAAATTCTGGTGGATCCATCATGATTCCTCAACTTGATTGAACCTATCCCAGCTGTTTTACATGGATTGTCATTACCCATATAAACAACTTCACCATCAATTTCTTCAAACTCAAAGAACCACTCCCCGATGGGAGACATATGATAGGTGCAACCTGAATCCAGAATCCACTCGTCTGAATGGAATGTTGAAGGTGATACCACCAAAAAGACATCTGACTCTGCATCACTTTTACATTCTGCAACATTTGCATCTTGCTGAGCCTTCCCTTTCTTCTTCAATTTTGGACATTCTTTCTTCTAGTGCCCTTTCTCATGACAGAAAGCACACACATCATTGGTAACTCTTCTTTTTGATTTGGATCTTCCTCTTCTTCCCTTCGACTGGCTCTGCTGACAACCTCTTGCCACAAATGCTTCATCTTCTGTAACTGGTTTACTTTTCTTTTTATCTTGCTTTCGCAATTCATGAACACACAGCATCTAAAGATACATTCTTCTTCCCATGAAGTAAAGTAGTTTCTAAATGTTCAAATTCATCCGGAAGGGATGATAACAACATCAAAGCCAAATCTTCATCCTCAAATTTCACATCCAAATTCAACAGGCCTGCTACTAACTGATTAAACATAGTGATGTGTTCATTCATAGTAGTACCTGATCGGTAATCAAATCGGAACAACCTTTTCTTCATAAGGAGCTTATTCTCGACCACTCTTTTTGAAATTTGTCCTCCAATGCCTTCCACAGTTTATGCCTTGAAGTCTCATTTTGAAAGCATACTTATGCTCTCTAGATGCGCATGATCGAATTGTTTTGCATGCCAACCGATTTATGATACTCCAATCCTTATCTTCTACATATTCTGGTTTATTTTCTTCAATAGCTATGTCAAGGTCTTGTTGAAAAAGAGAATCTAGAACCTCACCTTGCCACATCCCAAAATGACCAGTACCATCAAATATTTCCACCGCCAACTTCATACTTGACATTGGAGTCCTCTGCCATGAGGAAGTCGATGTCACCTGTGTCATATTTGATATGTCTCTAGTTGTTGGTGAATTTATAGACGTCATTATAGACTCAAATAATAGTATTCAATATTACAAATTTTAAAAACAAACTAAAGGATAAACCTTCGGCTCTGATACCACTTGTTGGGAAAATCGGGTATTTTTCCCTCTAAAGTAAACAACTAGTGAAGTGAACCGATTCGGTAATACCTAGGAAAGACCGCCAAACGGACTCCTAAGACAAGATACCATTCCACGAAGATCCTGTGAAAGGCGGAGGGTCACAAGCGGTCCCACTTAAAACCCGCCTCTAGAAAGAAATTACGTGCACAAAGGTATTTATCACAACCTAAACCCGTATACACATACGAACAATAAATATACCCAAATAAATTAAACACAACACTACAAATATACCCGACAAATAATATTGAATATTATAAATGCGGAATAAATAAAAAAGATAAGGAAATAACACATCCGAAACTTGATAACGGAGTTCGGCCAATTTTGTCTACTTCTTCGAGCACCACTTAAGGCAACCTACTCTCATTAAGAAGAGAATACTAAATTTGATACGTATACAACTTTTGAGTATTTTATCAAATTTTTGGGATGATTTTGATTAAGAAGGGGAGGAGTTATTTTATAACTTCAAAAACTCCTCCCATCTTCATCTCTTCCCAGTATGGGATTGAAATTGAGCCACCAACCACCAACCAAAGTCAAAAAAATACCAAGCCTTCAAAAGTCAACAAAATACAACAGGTTCATCCTTCTTACTTGTCTTGCTTTGCTCTTCATTCTTATTCTGGCTTTCAATCATTCGGATTCTTGTTTTTGAATCCAAGCATCTTTCAATTTCTCTCAAAACCATCATCTCTAGCTTCCTTTTAAATACTGAAATTCTGCTCTTCATTTTGCTTCTCTTCTTCACTCTCACTGAACTTGCAAACTCCTCCACAAACTTCAACATAGCTGGTTGCATGAAACAACATAAATCAACAAATTCTCGTTGTACCTGGACTTTCCTTCTTTCTTATAAAAGTTATGCTTTCCCCACCTTATAAACAGAATGCCTCTCTTCATTTTATGTTTTCAGACACCTTATGAACAACTCCACAAATCCAAACCTACCTATTCTCACCTTAAATCCTGTGGTTGTTTGTGTTTGCATCCACCCTAAAATCTCACAGAACTAAGTTTGAACCTAGGGATGACCCTTGTGTTTTCATTGGATATCCTATCGGTAAAAAAGGTCACAAACTTTACAATTTTAAAACTAAAAAATCATTATCAGCACCGATGTCCAATTTTTTCTATACAACAAATATGTTAATAGATAGTTTAGCTTGTGTATTATTTATTTTACAAAGTGTTGTCATTTTTTTTAAAGAGTTGTAGTTTTGTACATCATAGCTTAAGTGTTTTGTAGTTATGTATATATCAAAAATATGACTTGATGTAAAACTTGAAGTTCAATAATACAAGTCAGTCTTTATTTACGATTCTCTCAAAGTTCTGTACAAATACACTTCTTCATCTTTGACCTCGCTTAATTCACCATTACCTAACTCATTTTTTCTTGATCAAGACACTCCCTATCATATACAACTTCCTATTCACACTGATACCGAAACTCCAATTTCCATCCCTTCTACTTGCTCTCATAGTCCCTCTTCTCTACCTCCTCGACGATCTGATCGTGTCACAAAACCACCTGCTCATCTTCAAGACTACATCTGTCATTTTCCTTCAACAGCCTCCAAAGTATCTACAACTACTACTTCGACCTTCACCCCCTTGTCTACTGTTCATTATTGCAATTTGATTCAAATTGATTATACTTCCCATTCTTTGTTTACTGCCTTTTCTTCATTTCTCACTACATATAGAGAACCCACTTCTTATAAAGAGGCTTCTCAAGAACCAAATTGGATTTTAGCTACAAATAAAGATATTGATGCTTTACATGCTAACAATACTTGGACGGTTACAGATCTTCCCCCTGGTAAGTGTTGTGAAAATCGATCGGATTAAAGCAGGCTCGCAGTTAGATAAGATTGAAAGAATAGTAATTAACACACATATTTTATGTAAAAAAACTCCCAAATTAGGGTAAAAACTATGGGCAAGGATAGAAGAATTTTACTACTGAAAAAAGCCAGAGAATTACAAGAAAAAACTAGACCTAAAAATATACAAAATACTTTTGTCTCTCTTTCTTTTCTCCCTCACCTCACGTCTCACTTCTCTGCTTGTTTATCTTTGCTCTCTTCATCTCTTGCCTATTTATAGGTAGGAGACGTGGGATGGCTGGCCATTTTGCCAATTCTCATACTTGAAGATTTGATTAAGAATCAATCATATCGTCACACTATTCTTTCTACCTTGCCGCTTCATATTGTTTACGTCTCTGTCAGGCTACACGAGGATCGACACCATATAAACTTATTACCATTGATTGCTTTTGTCATAAAATCTGTTAGGTTACCTCGTGTATGAATTTTTTACATGTCCACCGTTCCTTCTTCCACTTTCTCATGAACGAAGTGATATTGAACTTGGATGTGTTTTGTCTTTGAATGAAATGTTGGATTCTTTGTAAGATGCAAAGCACTCTGACTGTCACAATACAGAGTAATATTCTCTTGTTTATTCCTAAGTTATTCCATTTTCTTCAGATACCTTCCATTCTCTTATGTTGTCTTCCATTCTTTTCTCCCTCAATTTGTTATGGTCAAAAATGATCATCGACGATGACTCTTCATCAATTCTACCATCATCTTCTTCATTTCATTCATCATCCCCTTTATCCCGTTGACTTCACCACGTAGTTGGCTGATTTTTTCTTGAGAGTCAACCGGTAAGGAGGGTTGAACATTATCTTCCGAGGGTGATGAGAACGGAATTGTTGTAGTGTATGCATCCGAGGATGGAATGTATTCTTCATTAATCTAAATAGTTGGTGGACGGATAAATGTATTAGATTCAGGAAGATGTAAATCATATGGAACAGGTAGCATGAGCAACTGTCTTCCTTGCAGGGGTATAGCTTTATCGTGTAGAGACAGTGTATCAGAAGTGGTCTAATACGTAATACTGTCTGCACAAGCAATTCAATGAAAGTGCCTGTAAGTAATCTTCCCCCTACTGGACAGTCTTCATTCTTGTCTGTAAAGCTACAACTAGCTCCGTCTGAATTCTCCTTAGAAGCGCATGCTGCATCAATTTTCCGCACTTCTTCTGCAATCTGATCTGTGGACAGATCATTACTAATTCCTTCTGGATATAGCTTCTTTTTCCCTTTATTCATATCCAAAGGATATCTTGGCTGAATTTCTGGTACAGCCTTTATTACTGTCTTCTCTGAGATCGGATAAATAGTACATGATCTTCTGGTCATTTCTGTAGGGTATGGCTTTGTAGCGACATCCCTCAGAATGTCGTAGAAACTCTTTTCATCTTCTTTCAGTAAATGCCATGTGTCATTATTCATCAAGATAGGTTGTACAAGAGCCATTACCTTCTTCATTGGTGTTTGACAGATAGCGATAGTAGTCCTCCTCTTGGTGACAACTTCGACCATTCTGATTTGCAACTTGTCTCTCCTCAAAATTTGAGAGTAGTTGTAAATGATCATACCAGATTCATCGGACTTCTCCTTAGGTTCTTGAGCTGAGCTCAAATCTGCTGTGAACTCTTGTTGATCATCGACAGGAGTAGGCTGAACCAGGTTAGGCTTCACTAGTTCCTCCGGTTGCTCAACAGTAGGAGTAGTCTTGTCTTGATTAACTTTCACAGGAGTAGACAAACTTCTCCTTACTTTAGCCTTTATTCTTGGAGTTTTCTTGACTTGGGACTTATGTATCTCAGACTCCAATTTTCTCTTCTTCTCAGTCTCCTTGCTCTGTTTGGCTGATTCTTCTTCCAAAATTGAGACGAGAGATCTAGTCACCTTTGGTGCGCCGGATCCAGAGGCTTCTTCTTGTTCCTGCTCTCTGACTCTTCTCTCTTCTTGTTGCCTTAAGGTTCAAATCCTAGGTGATCTCCTTGCTTTCTTAGTAATTTCACCTAAGAGATTCTCTCCTTTCCTTTTTGTGGCACCATCGTCTGTCCTCCGAGCTAGATTATACTCTTCTCTAGGACATGCCTGTTTTATCAAAGGCTTTTTATGTAATCTTCTCCTTTCTTCTATTGGCATATTCATACTTCTATGAGATCTAGAACTTTCATTAGGAGACTTCTTCGATAAACGCTCCCCCTCAGTTCTAGTTCCCCTTGAAGAGTCTGCTTCTTCTTTAATTGTTTGTTCTCGGACCGTTCACGCCTACGATGCAGATTTGAGCAAGCTTCGAGATGAAATTCGGAATGACAAGATTTCTGAAATAGAGGTGAGGGATGATGGGCTTATGATAGTGGGGGACAGGTTGTGTATCCCAGATGTGCAGGAGATTAAGGATGAGGCACACAATGCGTCTTATGCCATGCATCCAGGTAGTACCAGGATGTATCGAGAATTGAGAGAGCATTTTTGGTGGAAGGGCATGAAGGGGGATGTCGCAGAGTTCGTGAGCAAGTGTCTAGTGTGTCAGCAAGTCAAGGTTGAACACCAGGCACCTTCAGGTATGTTCAGGCCATTGTCCATCCCGGAATGGAAGTGACAAAGGGTGACTATGGATTTTCTGATGGGTTTGCCTAAGACCAGTAGGAGGCATGATGCCATATGGGTTATTGTGGATCGATTGACGAAGTCAGCTCACTTCTTGGCAATCAAGCAGACTGATTCTTTGCATGTGCTGGCAAAGAAGTACATTGATGAGATAGTGAGATTGCGTGGGATTCCGGATTCGATTGTGTCCGATAGCCTCGGTTTACTTCGAGATTTTGGGGTAGTTTGCAGGAAGCTTTGGGGAATGACTAAATTTTAGTACTGACTTTTCACCTCGACGGATGGTCAATCCGAGAGGACCATTCGGACTCTTGAGGGATGCTTGAGTCTTGTGATGGATTTTCGAGGAGCATGGGATGAGCATTTGCCTTTGGTCGAATTTGCTTATAACAATTGCATCTATTCAGTATTTAGATGGCTCCATATGAGGCATTGTATGGCGTGGAGGTGTAGGACTCCGATTTGTTGGGATGAAGAAGGAGAGCGAAACCGATAGGACCGTAATTGATTGAACGGCAGTTGAGAAAGTCAATTTGGTTAGCGGCGACTTAAGGCAACCTGACAGATAGGATGAAGAGTTATGTTGATGCTCACCGAAAGGAGATGGAGTATGAAGTCGGTGAAAGTGTTCCTTAAGACGCCTCCTTGGAAAGGAGTGATGAGGTTCGACAAGAAGGGTAAGTTGAGTCCGAGGTATGTGGGTCCTTATGAGATCCTTGAGAGGATTGGACCACTCGCCACAGATTGGCATTACCTCCTAATTGTCTCGTATTCATGATGTTTTCCATGTGTCCATGTTGAGGAGGCATGATCGATCCTTCTCATATCATTCAGACTAGTGAGGTTCAGTTGGGGGATGATTTGAGCTATGAGGAGCTTCCGGTAGAGATTTTGGATACAAAGGAAAAAGTTCTCAGGAACAAGACGGTTCAGCTAGTCAAAGTCCTGTGGAGAAATCATGCGGTAGAGGAGGCTACTTGGGAGCCATTGGAAGCTATGAAGGAGAAGTATTCGTATCTCTTCGATGATTCAGGTAATAATTTCGAGGACGAAATTTCTTTTAAGAGGGGGAGAAATGTTAAACCCCAAATTTTTTTTATGATGTCATTAAGCCTGAATTGTGTTAATTATGTGTTTATGCCTTAGTTTGATAAATTTTGGAGTGTTAGTGGATAATTGAGGTTTAATCGAGTTTAATGTGGTCTAAATGGAAATTATAAGATGAAATTATATGAGGGCAATTTGGGAAGATTACTTAGGTTGGAGTGGTTTAAGCTTTGCTAAGAGGGGTACATTGGTCTTTTCCCTACCCATAGACTTAAGTATTAGAAAAGAGTTAAAGAAAATAGAAGAAAGAAAGAAAGAAGAGAAGAGAAAGAGGAGAGTTGCCGTTGATAGAGGAAGAGGAAGAAGAGAATAGATTTTTCGATCTTTGAATTTTCCGACCGATTTGAAGTGATTTTCAGGTAAGTTGAGTTCATTTCTTTGTGTTGTGGTTAGATTTTACCCTAAGATGGATTGAATATGTGATAATCGATGGTTTTAGGTTTTTGGGAAAAAAGGTTAGATTTTGTGGATGTATGTGTTTATGACTGATTTTGAGTTACTGCTGGATTAGAAATGTAGTATAAGGCATGATTTAAGGCTTAGGTGTGTTGCATTTGAGTTTGGGAAAGGATTGAAGTTCGAAAATGCTGAAAATCGAGTTTCGGTCGTTTCTCGGACACGCACGTCGCGATGTCGATGAACCTTGGCGTCGAAGAGAAAGCAACGTCATGACGAATTAATGTTTATTCGTCATGACGCGCGAGCGTGGTCTTCGCCCATGGCGACACTTAATGCACATCATGGGCGGCGAGACGGGCTGTTCGCCATAACTAGCATGGCTTTCGTCGCGTGAACGCCCTTCGCCGATGACGTGCGCCTGTTCCAAAAAGATGAAGTTTGGTATTTTGGGCATATCTTTTGGTGTAAATGTCTAATTGAAGTGATTTTTGATTGATTGTGAACTAGAGATCAAGGGTTACAAGGTTTATGAAGAAGGGAAGTTCGGAATTAGCCTGTAAGGGTTTGGAATTTTAGGTGGAAGTCGAATGTAAACTTTTAGTGCTTTATTTTGGATTTCCAAGCTTTGAATATTCTCTGTGGATACTGATTGAATGGAAACTTGGTTGTTTTAGGAAACCAAGCTGACCTGATTCCATCGCAAGAGGAAGGACATTAGTGAGTCAGAGACTCGAGCGATCTTAGGTAGGTAATGTACTTATAGTTATTGTGTGACCAGGCAATTTCTTGCCTATGTATGAATATATGTTATATGTTATGTATGTTTAAAACATGATGATTTGAATGATTTTGATTTCATATACTGTGAAAGAATTATGAGAATGGATAGCATTAACTTTGGATTCTGAGCATGTTATGCCTCGACTTCGGTCATGGCATTTTGACTAAATGCAAAGTATGAAAGCATATCATTTGATAAAATGATTATGAGCATGATTATGTGCTTTTGTTTGGGCGAGAGTGGAACCATTTCGTTCGTCACATGCACGTCGACAAGAGCCTTCTCCCGGCTGCCCGCTTGTGGCCTATGAGCTCCGAATGGACTCATTTTGTTCAGGGTGTAAACTCCAGTTTCTCCCTTTTATTTCCATGGAACCCTCGAGCCATGTGATGTGCATTGCATATTTGAACTGTTTGTTATGAAGCATATTTGTGACATGATTTGTGAGTCGAATTAATTATGTTGAATGCATAAATTGCTTGGTTGGCATGTGAACGCTTGAATTGATGCCCGTATATATAATATATATACGTACATATGCCTGATTTTGTGCTAGTTACCGATGGCTATAATTATATTAGCCACTGAGCTGTGTAGCTCAACCAATTACTTTCCCTCCTCAGGTGCAGAACAGGCCGATCGTTGATCTTGCAGGGCATCGGAAAACTTCGAGCTAGTAAGGAGCCTTGTATTAAGTTAGTACTTTGGTTAGTCCGCCAGCATATCATCATGGAGCATACTTATGTATTTTGGATTTTAAATTTTATTTCGTATTATTCTACATTTTAGAATATTTGCTGAATTTCCTTTAAGTTGTAATGGCATGAAGCCCCTTAGTTTACGGGGTGTTTAATTCATGTTTTAAATGCATGTGTAAGCGCTTGATTGTATGGGAATGTTTGTGTGTGAATTATAAATCGAACTATGTATGGATGTTGGGATCGGGTCCAATGTTTTGAGTCGCTTGTCGCGAGCGCAGCCCGAGAGGTCGCCTCGGGCATGGGGTTCTAGGACCCGGGCCCAACAACTTTATTCTTTTCTCGACCTCGAAGTATCTCTTTGCCTATTAGAATTGTTCTAACTCAACGAATATTTGCTAAAAAACTTCTCACCGATACAAGTTTTCTCAACAAATCTTCAGTCTCCATGCCTCTTCCTTGACATCTGGAACTGCAGCAGATTCGGGAGAACCTCTTCCCAACGCTACTAATTATCACACAATGATTGGAAAACTCAACTTCCTTTCTCACACCAAGTCTGGCATCTCTTTCGTTGCACAAACTCTCAATCAATTTATGTACACACCTAGGAAGCCTCATCTTCTCGCTTTAGAACATGTTCTATGGTATCTCATAGGTACTTTTCATCAAGGTATTCTTCTCCGAGCAGCATATCACCTACAACTCCAAGCTTTTAATGACTCATACTGGGCTGCTTGTCCTACTAGTTAAAATTCAATCATTGGATACTTAGTCTTACTTGGTAATTCTCCCATTAGTTGGAAATCAAAGAAGCAAAGCGCTATCTCTCGATTCTCTGCTGAAGTAGAATACAGAGCTATGGCTTATATAGCTTCGAAAATTACTTGGCTTGTGCGACTTTTAACTGAATTGGGTGTCCAAAATTTAAAACTAATTACTTTGCATTGTGATAATCAATCTGCTCTTCACATTGCCAAAAATTCTAGTTTTTTACGAAAGAACCAAGCACATCGAGTTGGATTGTCATTTTACTAAAGAAAAAGGTTCTTAAAGGCCTTATTAATTTAACTTATTTACCTACTCGAGACCAACTTGCAGACATCTTAACCAAGGCATTGCGCACTCCTTACCCTAAGGATCTCTACTGCTTCTTGTTATTGGATTTTTTGACAAAAGCTCTTCCAAGGCACGGATTCCTAATGGCTAATAGTCTAGTCACTGAGGCAATCCATATCATTTCTAAATTCACTTAAAATTCAATGTAATAAATTTATTATTAATATATGTTGTATAAAAGATTAAATAAAATTAATTATTTAATTAAGTTATAAAATTAATTTTTAAAATTTTTAAAATTTAATTATTATCAATATTAAAAGTGTAATATTATCAATTTAAAAGTTTTACTTTCATTCAAAAATAATAATCGAGTTAAGAATCTAAAGCTCTAAAGAAACAACAAAAATCAAGCATAATCAATAAATAACACACATAAGATTCTAATTTTTATTATTCCACATATTTTTATTTTATTTTTATTTAGTGAAAAGGAGTCCCTTCACGTAATCATAATGAAACAACAACAACAAAAGAAAGCATTACAAGCCAACAACAGAACAATTTGGGACAACAGCAAAATCAGAGTTTCAAAACCCAACTTTGCTGGCTGCTCAATGTTTGTGCTTAGGAGATATAAGAGCAATCAGCTCAGGATCCGTTTCAAACCTAGCCATCTCTTGCCGTAACAAAGTGATCCACGCCTCTATACTGTTGTTCGGAAACGTGAATAAATACGGAGTGAAAAATAAACAGCAACAAGAACACCAAATATTTTTATACTGGTTCGGCAATGCCTACGTCCAGTTTGGAGACGACTGAGTATTTCACTATAACAATGAGAGCATACAATGGTGTTTGTCACTCAATTTTAAGAGACCCAAAATAAACTAAGCTCACAGAAAAGAGAAACAAAAGATTTTTCTCTCTCACTAAACAACACTCTCTTCTCACACCCGAAACCTTAAGCTCTCCTTTTGTGCTCTCTTCTTGTTCTACATCTCCTCCTTCATTTGCTTCCCTTTTATAGAGATCTTCATGGGTGTGAAAGCCTCCAAGCCTCCATTGTTGAGCCACCATTTTTTATCACCGAAAGTAGCTGAGATTTCTGACTTTTCATTTGAGTCAATATTCAACAATCTCCACCTTGGCTCAAATCCTCGAAGTGAAATTTCCAATAGTCGTCTCTCAATCCCCCATGGGGCAATCAACAAATTTTACAAATACCAATCAAGTCTAAGCAATGCTTAAACTTGAGTAACGAAACTGGTTTTGTCAACATATCTGCAGGATTATCAGCGGTCCCAATCTTCTGAAGAAGAATATCTCCCTCATCAATAATCTCACGAACAAAATGGAACCTCACATCAATGTGTTTTGTACGTGCATGATGAACTTGATTCTTTGCTAAATAAATAGCACTCTGACTGTCGCAATGAACATCCACATGGTCTTGATGGACCCCTAAGTCATCAAGCAACCCTTGAAGCCAGATGGCTTCTTTAATAGCTTCACATCGCCATGTATTCCTACCAAGAGTTGATAAAGCAACAGTAGATTGCAAAGTTGATCTCCAACTCATCGGACCTCCAAGAAGAAGTGAATACAAAACCCAGTAGTGGACCCACGCTTATCCAAATCACCAGTAATCGAATCTACATATCCAACAACACATTTACCATTAACGTCTTCTTTCGAAATGATAAACCAACATCCACAGCATCTGAATATACCGTAGAATCCATTTCACGACTTGCCAATGCCCTTTCTTGGATTATGCATATATCTACTAACAATACTAACGGTTAGAAATATCGGGCCTAGTACACACCATAGCATACATCAAACTACCAACAACACTTGCATATGGAATTTTAGCCATGTAATGACTCTCCTCATCTGTTTTAGGAGACAGAGAAGCACTAAGTGTGAAATGAGGAGCAAGAGGTGTACTAACCGGTTTTGAATTTTCATTCATCCCAAAACGTTTTAGTACCTTCTTCAAATACTGCTTTTGAAACAGACCAATCTTACCTTTTGCTCTATCTCTTTCAATTTCCATACCTAGTATCTTTCGAGCTTCTCCCAGGTCCTTCATCTCAAATTCATTACTCAGTTGAGTCTTTAATCTTTCAATTTCCACTGTGCTTTTACATGCTATAAGCATATCATCAACATATAAAAGCAAATAAATAAAGGTTCCATCTTGTAGCTTGCAAAGTATACACAATGATCATAATGACTTCTTGTGTACTTTTGCTCGATCATAAACTCCGTCAAATCGCTTGTACCATTGTCTTGAGACCGCTTAAACCATACAATGATTTTTGCAATTTACAAACCCAATTTTCCTTACCAACAACCGTAAACCCTTCTCGTGAGACATAAAATATCTTCCTCCAAATCACCATGTAAGAACGTTGTCTTGACATTAAGTTGAGCCAACTCAAGGTCAAACCGCACAACCAAAGCCAACAAAATACTGAATAGAAGAATGTTTTACTACAGAGAGAATACCTCATTGTAGTCAATGCCTTCCTTCCGAGCATAGCCTTTAGCTACCAATCTGCTTTGAATCTTACATTGTCTTTTCCCAAAGATTCCATCTTCTTAGCATATACCCATTTACAACCAATTTCCTTCTTTCCTTTTGGTAACTCGAACCACTTCCAAGTCTTATTTTATGAAGAGAATTCATCTCTCATCCATAGATTTCTTCCACTCCACGCCTCTACGAACTCCCCGACAGCGACTTCTTTGTAGGTGGATGGAATATCATCTTCAATAACTGGAAGTGCATATGCTACAATATCAAGAAACCGAGGCTTTGAATTTCCTTCTTGATCTTACGGTTGCAATAGAATCTTGTTGTTGTGGTGGTTCTTGGGTAGGTATTTCCTTTTCATTAACCTCGTCCTCATCATCAAAATCAAGCTGTGGACTAGTGTTTGTAACATCGACCTTCATCGGATCAATCGCGCTCTTCAAGAATTCCACCGCTTGAACTACTCATGGTCTTGGTCGCTTAATTTCTCCTTCATGCTTGTTCGATTAACCATAGCGCCTCATCAAAAGTCACATCTCTGCTTGCAACAAATTTCTTCTCCTCTGGACACTAAAGTCTCAGATCCTTCACGCCAAGATTAAAGCCCATAAATAGAGCTCTCCTTGCTCTTGGATCCAACTTGCTTTCCACGACATGATAGTAAGGTGACAACCAAATATGTGTAAATACTTGTAATCGATACAGGTTTACTGCACCATACCTCCATAGGTGTTTTACCATTGTTTGCGATAGTAGGCAACCGATTAATAATATGGCTTGCATAAGTAATTGCCTCACCAAAAACACCTTGTCTAAACCAAAGATTAGACAACATACAATCAACTTTCTCAAGTAAAGTACGGTTTATGCGCTCTGCCACTCCATTCTGTTGTGGTGTCTCCTAACGTTGAAATGCCTCACAATACCCTCATCTTGACAGACTTCCAAAAAGGATCGACTTATATTCACCACCATTATCCGATCCGAGAGTCTTGATCTTTCGACCGGTTTGCATTTCAATCATCTTTTTCACTTCAGAATATCTTTAAGACTTCATCCTTATGCTTCATGGTGTACACCATACTCTCCTAGAGAAGTCATCAATAAAGGAGACAAAATAATGGCTACCTCCCAAGATGCATTCTTGAAGGTCCCCAAACATCAAGTATGAACATAAGCTAGAATGCCTTTAGCATGGTGAATAGCAGCACCAAATTTCACTCTAGTTTGCTTACCCAATACACAATGTTCACAAATCCCAACTTACATGTCTTTGCGCTTTCAATAAGCCTTGCTTCACCAATCCTTGCAATGCTTTTTCACCAAGATGCCCAAGACGATATGCCATAACCTTGTAGTGTCTCGAGCTATCTCCATCAATGAGCCTTCAAGATAGCTCCACCAAGAATCGTGCTCCCTCGCAAAAATACAAGTTATTTCATCTTGTACCTTTTATCACCACAAGTGCCCCGTACACAGCTTTGAGAATTCCACCCTCTATGGTAATCTTGATACCCTTGGATTCCAATGCTCCTATTGAGATAAGATTTTTCTTCATATCCGCACATACCGAACATCACTCAATTCTCCGACTGCACCATCGCATCTTCAAATGATTTTACCTATCCTCAGGTTTTGCGCATTAGTATTTCCCATCAAACAACTCCACCATCTAGCTCCCCGAAGCTAGAGAACCATTCCTAATGGGACACATATGATAAGTGCAACTCGAATCCAAAATCCACTCCTTGAGTGACCATCAACAGATGAACTAGTCAAAGCAAACTCGAAATCATTATCTTCGATTTTGCAACGCTTTGCTACATGTAACCCACTTTCTCCTTCTCTTTGTTCTTCAATTTGGGGCAGTCTTTCTTCCAATGACCCTTTTGACGACAAAAGGCACATTCATCTTTAGCAGGAAACTTCCCTCATGACTTTCAACGAGATTTTCCCCGCTTCCCATGTTTTCTTTCCTCTGTTCGTCCCCTTGCAGTGAGTGCCTCAGTTTGTGAATTGTGAGTCTTTAGTTCCTTCTTACGACACTCATGATTCACCAATGCCGCAGAAACCTCATCAAGTTTCACCTCGATTTTCCATACAACAAAGTAGTTTTCAAATGATCATAATCATCGTGCAATGAATTTAACAAACATAGTGCCTTATCCTCGCTGTGAATTTTCACATCAAGGTTTGCTAAATCAGTAAGTATTTTATTATAATCATTTAGGTGCTCATGCATAGAAATACCGACGATATCAAATCGAAAAAGTCGCTTCTTCAAGAAGAGCCGATTTTCTCGCGCTCTTGGTCATATACTTTTCCTCCAATTTCGCCCATAACTCCTTAGCCGACGCTTCCTTCATATAAGGATATTTCAGCTCTTATCAAGGAATGATCGAATAGAGGCACATGCATGGAGATTAATTCGCGTCCACTGCTTCTCATCCATATCTTCTAGTTTATCGTCCAGAACCATATCCAACTCTTGTTGGTACAATACATCCATAACTTCACACCGCCACATACCAAAATTATTAGACCCATTAAATTTATCAACCTCTAACCTTGTAGTAGCGATTGATGTCTACTAGATGTGGTGTCGACGATGACGATAACGACTCCATCTTAACGAACTCGCCTTTATCACCACCATCTACTCACCATCGTTTCACCGTGCATCGAGAGTTTCAATATATTTTCACTCCTACAATACCCCAAATGAAAACCCGGAGCTTTGATACCACTTGTTGTTAGGAAACGTGAATAAATACGAGTGAAAATAAACAAAGAACAAGAACACCAAATATTTTTATATCGGTTCTGCAATGCCTACGCCCGCTTTGAGACGATCGAGTATTTCACTATAACAATGAGAGCATACAATGGTGTTTGTCACTCAATTTTAAGAGACCCAAAATAAACCAAGCTCACGTAAAAGAGAAACAAAAGATTTTTCTCTCACTAAACAACACTCTCTTCTCACACCAAACCTTAAGCTCTCCTTTTGTGCTCTCTTCTTTCTACATCTCCTCCTTCATTTGCTTCCCTTTATAGAGATCTTCATGGGTGTGAAAGCCTCCAAGCCTCCATTGTTGAGCCACCATTTTTATCACCGAAAGTAACTGAGATTTCTGACTTTTCATTTGAGTCAATATTCAACATATACCTCCACCTTCCTTGGTGTCAAAGAAACCAAAGAAAGTTCCCGACCGCCACTTCCCGAGCTGACCCATGTCGGCTTTCCCCATCCAAGTCGATATCATATATCGGAAACCTACAACAACTTGTGAAGTTAAAGGAACCACCTCTCCTTTTATCGCCTTCTCGCACCTCTCCATCATCATATGGAAATATGCATTATCCGCTTGCAGATTCTTCACGCATCTCTGCTCACCTTCCTTCTGCTTTCTCTCACTTTCCTCACCATCAAATCATCGACCACGATTCTCTCATCGTTGTCTACAATTTCTACTATTTCGGCTCCACTATCATGTTCTCGAAATGTTGTGCCGACAATGTGAGTTCATTCTTGGGCGCAAGTTCACGGGATGGTAAGTCGTGAAGACTTTGTTTGTGCTTGCTTTGACTTGTGTGATGGTTTTGATCCCGCCCATAAGAAGGTCATTAATATTTCAATTCGTGTTGGTCGAATTGTCTCTTCCTCAATGTTGCTCCCAGAACGCATTGCCTCTCAGAGTGATAAGCTTGAGGCATCGAATGCAAACCTCTTGGTGACAACTACTCCTTAATATACTCGAACCCAAAGTGTCAAATTCAGGTAGGTCAACAGGAGCAAAGTACTTGGCAGAGTCGAAAAGCGGGACAATTACGGCGTTGCTGTCGCCGCGAGAAATGGCTGCCCATCTTTGGAGGAACATAACTGAAGACAATGCGTCACCCATTTGGTGTGACATTGCAAACCCTATAGTCATTCCACCACAATCAAAATGGGTGACTTTAACAGCAGCAACCATGTCACTAGCATGATCCAGGTCACAAGGAAGCAACTTATTGATGTCATAGAAGTTGGGATTTTGGAGAATGACCAGAAGGTTGCACTTGGCCTTTGCTTCCACGAAATACACCCCCTCATCGTTGCAGTCCGCGAACTTGCTCACTTTGAAACGTCCGGCCAGAGGATAAAATATGGTTAAGGCCTCGGATAACGATCTTTAAGACTCATCACAGTTTCTTCTTTCTTTGTCTTCTTGTCATTTGCGGGATAATAAAGGATCCATGGCATGTAAATTGGAACCATCATTTGATCGATGCATGAGAGTTGGTGATATCGGTTGTGTTGGGGTGTGGGACAAGTTGGCTTGATTAGATCATGGAACAGCAGCTCCACTTCGAGGGTCATGTCTTCTGCCATTGAACAAGAGATTAGAGAAACTCTATATCGTTAATTATCTATAGTTGGGGGTATTACACGATATATTCATTTGCCAGCTTTATGTACAACATGCAAATCAATTGATGCTTGTTGACTTGAGAATAGGGACAATAAACTATGGATTCATGTGGTGAATGCGGAGATTATAATAAGAATTTGAGACAATTTCAAAGGTTAACCAGTCCCTTAATTTTTGGGTTGATAAATTTTGTCATGATCAATGGGGACTTGTGAATGGCTTATATTCTAGACCGGCGTGTTCTTTGGAGTTTGTTTGACTACATAGGAGATGATTAGATGTGTTCTCTAGACTTATGAAGCTAAAAAATATCAGAGGAATGAATCGTATATTGATGAAAAAGATACAACACTGATAGTACAGGATTTATACAAGTGATAAAGTCTATCTCTTGCTACAATTTAGGCTAACTATCTGCTATATTTATCCTTACCATATATAGGATAATTACAAATAATTGATATATTCTTATTACTCCCCCTCAAGTTGGAGAGTGAATATCATGAAGTTGCAACTTGCACCTCAATGCTTCGAACTGTTCTCTTCCAAGAGCTTTCGTGAAAATATCTGCTAGCTGCTGCCTTGTCGGAATATAGGATGGTTTGATCAAACCTGCTTGTAACTTCTCCCGGACGATGTGGCATTCTATCTCAATATGTTTCGTCCGTTCATGAAAAACTGGGTTTGCAGCAATATGAAGTGCTGCTTGGTTGTCACAGTACATAGGGGATGGCTCCGATGAATTAACCTTCAAGTCCCTTAGTATATAATTTAACCAAGTTAATTCCAAACATGTATTTGCCATCGCCCTATACTCCACCTATGCTTATGACCTGGATACATTGGTTTGCTTCTTAGATCTCCACGAAATCAATGACGTTCCAAGAAAAATACAAAACCCTGTGATTGATCTGCGGGTCTCCCGACATCCACCCCAGTCTGAGTCACAAAATGCCTTTAATTTAAGATCATTATTGGCGGAAGTAATAAGCCTTACCGTGGAGTACCTTTTGATGTAACGGCGTACTCATTGCTGCGTCAAAGGTGGTCTTCGTGATCTCGCATAAATTGACCGAGAGTTCTCACGTAATAAACAATGTCGTCTTTTCACTGTTAAATAAATCAACTTGCCAATTAGCCTCCGATATCTCGTCGGATCGTGGAGTTGATCACCATCAGTAAGTGCCAACTTCAGGTTTTGTTCCATGGGAAACCTTTTCGGCTTTGCACCTGTTAACCCTGCTTCCTTCAAAACATCTAATGCATATTTTCTTTGTGACATGAAAATGCCGTTCTTTGATCGTGAGAACTCTATGCCCAAGAAATATTTTAACTGACCCAGGTCCTTGATGAGAAAATGCTTCAGTAGGCAACCTTTGAGCCGTTGCATTTCTTTCAGATCATTGCCTGTGAGTAGAATGTCGTCAACATAAATAAGCACTGCAGTAAACGAGGTACCTTGTACTCTTGTGAACAAAGAGTAGTCTGCCTTGGATTGTTTATAACCAGACCGTTGGATCACGTCTGAAAAAGTAACAAACCAGTTAAGTGAGGCTTGCTTCAGACCGTATAGGGACTTGTTGAGCCGGCAAACAATGTTCTCCCCCTGTCGGCGAAGACCTGGAGGAGGAGTCATGTACACAACTTCATGCAAATCGCCATGGAGGAAGGCGTTCTGAACATCTAGCTGATGGGTGTACCAATTTCGGGAGGCTGCCACAGTGAGAAGGCAACACAAGGTGGTGAGTTTAGCTGTGGGAGAAAAGGTTTCCCTATAGTCAACTCCTTCGACTTGGGTATACCCTTTGGCGACGAGACGAGCTTTGTAACGCTCGATACTGCCATCAGACCGATACTTGATTTTGTACACCCAACGACAACTGATAGCTTTATGGCCGGAAGGGAGAGGAACCAAGGTCCAAGTATTATTTTTCTCCAAGGCGTGTAATTCTGCTGACATTGCCTGCTGCCAGTTGGGATCAAGAACTGCTTGATCATAGGAAGAGGGTTTATGATGACCTGCAATATTGGCTAAAAATGCACGGTGCGGTGAAGATAAACGAGAAAGGGACATATAATTGGACAAAGGATATCTGCATCGGATTGAGAATCGGAGCTAGAGGAGTCCGATCACTCGAGGGAATATCATAATCAGATGCCGAGGGGAACTTGTTTAACACTAGTTGATCGTCATGGAGCTGGCTCTACCTGAACTGGAGAAGTAGGAGAGGATGTTTGAGATGGAGGAGATTGATTGTCAGGAGATGCGGAATCTGGGGAATTCGATGGTGTGTCAAATGACTGCAAGTTGGGAGAAAAGGAGTCCAGCGAATGAGATACAGTTTGATCAAGGGGAAGGTTATCTAAAGGTGTAAGAGTAGGTTAGGGAAAATTGACAGCGAGATTGGGTAGGACTGGTATGTCTGAAGATGAAGGATGGTGAGAGGAAAAGGGAAATATGTTTTCATGGAATTGTACATCACGACTTATGAGGAATTGTTTGGTGTCTAAGTCATACAAACTTATAACCTTTATGGCTTTGTGGATACCCGACAAAAAGACATCTTGTGGCACGAGGTTGAAATTTATGTTTTGGGTGAACAAGTGTGGCGTAGCAAAGGCAACCAAACACCCGTAAGTGGTTAAGTGTGGGAACTCTATTATAAAGGAGTTCAAAGGGTGTTTTATTAGATAGTAATGGAGATGGAGTATGATTAATCAAGTATACAGCAGTGAGAACACATTCGCCCCAAAAGAATAATGGAAGGTTGGCTTGAAAAAGAAGTGCTCGGGCTACATTAAGGATGTGTCGATGTTTGCGTTCCACCACACCATTTTGTTGGGGGGTGTATGCGCAAGTACGTTGGGATTCAATGCCATGAGTTTTAAGAAAATGTTGTAAAGGAAAAAACTCAGTGCCGTTATCAGTTCGGATTGCTTTAACCGTGGCATGGAATTGATTTTGTGCGAAAGTAATAAAGGACTCAAGGAGATAGGCAGTGTCTGATTTACGATTCATGAGAAACAACCATGTACACCTAGTAAAGTCGTCAACGATGGTAAGGAAGTATTTAGCACCAGAATGCGTAGGCACTCGATGCGGACCCCAGACATCACAGTGAAGTAAATCAAATGCAGCATGAGTTTGTATTGAACTTAAAGGAAATGGAACACGAGTTTGTTTGGCCCTAGGGCATACATCGCAATTATTGGAGGAATGATTATCATGTTGGATGGATAAAAGAGGAGCAAGTATTTTAAGTCGAGAGCGTGATGGATGACCAAGACGCATATGCCAGAGATGAGGATTGTGGGTGACATGGTTTGAGACTAGAGTGACGTGCACAGGTGTCATATAGTAGAGACCACCAGTCTGCTTACCCGAGCCAATCGTCTTCTCCGTAGCCAAGTCCTGCAAAACACAGTAATCCGGGAAAAAGTGTTACAGCAGTTCAGTGATTTTGATAATTTGCTGACAGAAATCAGATTTAAATTGAATGAGGGAACACACAAAGTGTCATTTAACTTAATGTGTGAGTTAAAGGACACAGTGCCAATGTGGGAAATTGAGGCTGCGGATCCTGTTGGTAAATTGACAAGAGAAACGGTTGGAGATTGAATATGGGAAAGTAAAGTTTTGTCGGCTGTGATGTGGTCTGTTGCACCACTATCTAATATCCAAGGTTTTGTGACATTGGAACAGGCAGGGGTTGAGAATAACAAACCTGCAGCATTGGCAAAAACATCACCATTACCGGAATTTTTACTCTGACTGAATGAAGCCAAAGCCTGAGCAAATTGTTGAATATGCTCAGAGGTGAATCCCTGAAGGAGATTCGAAGGATTGCCTACGTCACTTGATTGGGAGACATCGACTGCATTTGCCATCGAGTTGTTTCTTCCGTTCCCTTTGCCACGATATCGTCAGCGCGATGGTGGACGTGAGTTTCCAGCATTCTTAATTCTGCATCTATCCTCAGTATGGCCATCTTTGTCGCAGAATTTGCAACGAAACTTCAGTGTTCGACATTCATCAATGGTGTGACCTGGTCTATGGCAATGATCACAGGTTTTATCTTTGGAAGTTTTTGATGGAAACGACTTTCCTTGGACGGTAGCAGCAATTGAGAAATTTTTGTTTGTTTCTGATGTGACCTGCATTTGTTTTTCTTCCTGTATCACGAGAGAATAAGCCTGACGAACATTTGGCAGCGGAACCATCATTAGGATATTGGATCTGATAGTCTTGAACGCCTCATTAAGGCCCATGAGGAACTGCATAAGCTTATCTTCCTCTCGTTGATCACCATCACTACAAGAAAAATAAAGTTTACCAACGGAATTTGTACATATTCCGTCGGTAAGCTTACTTAGCGACGGAATTTAGAGACGGACAAAGGCGTCGGAGATATGACCGTCGCTAAATTTAACGATGGACATTTTCCGTTGGTAACTTTTCCGACGGAATTACCGACGGATAAAAATTTTCGTCGGTAAATTTACCGACGGTTATTTTGCTCAATCAGAAATTTTCTGTCGGAAAATTAGCAACGGAATTTGAATTCGCTTAATTAGCTTACGGAATTTTTTCCGCGGTAAAATCTAATATATTTACCAACTAAATTTTTTTTCCGTCGGTAAATTTGCTGAAAACTATTTTTTTAAAATTTACCTGCTAACTGTTTAGTTTCTCTAAAAGCCACTACGGAGAAAACATCATTATTTAAAGTAAAAGAATTAAAATATTAAACTTCATACTAAAACAGAACTGAAAATAAAAAACTGAAATTATTTTTTCAAATAACAAACATTTCATTAAACACCTTACATGCATGCTTCTTCTCTTGATTGCAAGGGATGTGTGTTCTATAAGTCTCCAATTCTGCCCAGAGACTCTTAATCTTTGAGTAGTACGCAGCAACAGATAGGTTGCCCTGAGATATAGTGGCAATTGATTTTTGGACTTGAAAGATTGCAGGAGCATTCTTCTGCGAGAATTGATCTCGTAAATCCTCCCAGACCTATTGAGCGGTTGTAGCATGCACCACTCCTTCTGCGAGATCTGGATCAATGGAGTGAGTAAGCCACGACAACACCATATTGTTACATTGATTCCATAATGCAAATTCTGAGGGTTCTTCTTCTGCGACTGGTGGATCGATGGTCCCGTTGATGAATCCCATTTTGTTTTTGGCAGTGAGAGCATGGATCATGGCCTTGCTCCAAGACTGATAATTTGTTCCATTCAACTTGGTTGGTACTAGTAGATATCCAGGTTGATCAGAGTGATGAACATAGTATAGATGTGAAGGATCCATACCAGCAGTTTTGTTGCTATTTTTGACATCGGACGATTCAACATCATCACCGACCATGATGGTTGTGAAGGAGGTGAATGAAAATTATCAAGAGCACCAGGATCAGTGCTTTGATACCATGAAAAATATCAGAGGAATGAATCGTATATTGATGAAAAAGATACAACGCTGATAGTACAAGATTTATACAAGTGATAAAGTCTATTTCTTGCTACAATTTAGGCTAACTATCTGCTATATTTATCTTTACCATATATAGGATAATTACAAATAATTGATAAATTCTTATTAGAAGCAAAGTTTTGAGTTTTGTAATCTGTTTAAAATGGTAAGAAGATAAATCCTATTGTATCAAAATCAAATTTCTGACTTTTTGGTCGCTCCCACTACCGTGATATCGACAATATTAGGTTAATATTAAAATTTTAAAATATAAAAGGATTAAAAAAACTACAACTCATTTCTAAAGCACAAAACTCATCTCTGTTTACACATTTTGTTTCAAGATTTTCTGTTTATGTCAGTGAACCCATTTCGAAAGCATAAGTTAATGTTTTAAATATAAGATGAAAAAATAATACAAGAGGTTTAAGATTTAAAGGTTTAACTAATATTAAACAGCTTTTAAAATCAAGATAAAGTAAACATTGAACAAAATTTAAAATTTAAAATATGAATAAAAAAGATAAAAGTTATCTTTATTTATCAAAAAGTTAAAGTTTAATTGAAAAGAAAATTGATAATTAAAACTAACTAGTTTATTATGTTTTATGAAAACTATTTAATTTATAAAATTGACCGATTAATTAATAAATTGATCAATTTTAATAATAAAATTATTAAAATAAATTAAATAAAAATTATCTGATTGAAAGTTTTGTAATCAAATCAGTTGAACCAATTTGTTTTTTAATCATTCAATAAGAGATTAGGAAACTCTATATCGTTAGCTGTCTATAGTTAGGCGTATTACTCGATATGTTTGTAATACAACATGCAAATCAGTTAATGCTTTTGGCATGAGAATAAGGACAATAAACTATGGATTAACTTAATTAGAACATGCAAATCAATTAATGCTTGTTGACATAAGAATAAGGACAATAAACTATGGATTAACTTAATTAGAACATGCAAATCAATTAATGCTTGTTGACATAAGAATAAGGACAATAAACTATGGATTAACTTAATTGGATTCACGTGGTGAAACCTAATCTCAACCTTTAATATTTCCCAAGTTTCAAAACTTCAATTTATTATTTAACAAGGAAACCACTATAGATTTAAATACTTGATATCTACTAATTTACAAATATTTTGCTTTATTGATTAATCCTAGTGGGGTTGATGTTCTTGTGTGCTTATTACTCTAAATGAGAGAGAGAGAGAGAGAGAGAGAGAGATTAGTCTTATCTTTCTAAACAGTCAATGGATCTTATGTTATTTTTATGTGTAGTTATTTATAATATGCAAGTAGGGCATGGGACATTGTGGAATCAATGTTTTGAATACCATATTGATACCATATCGATTTGGTTTTGATACAATACTATACCGGACTAGTTAACATCATGTATTGTTTTGAGTAATTTTTATAATTATAAAATAATCATTGATTTTTTTAAAATGTAAAATAATCCTTAATATATTCTACTGCATAATTTATAATATTATATTAGCTTTGTCTTCAAAAATTATAATAATAAAATTTTGAAATAACAACAATTTGTTTATTTCTATTAATATTGCTTTTCACATATTTCACACATATATAATAACCATAATTAATATAAAAAGATTATTTAATCATTATACAAATATAAAATTAAGATAATACAAAATAATTAAAATATTATAATTTCATCATATAGTAAATAATAATTACAAAAACATTAAATAAAAGAATAATAAAGATTCATGACTCTCCAAGTATTATAACAAGTGTTCATACTAAGGAAACAACCAGTTAAAGTGAAACTTAAAATAAAATATTTAAAATTATATTTATATTTTTTAAATGAATGAATTGCATTAACTATAAGTGAAGCTAATACAACATTACAATGAGTTATGGGCTAGTAAGACCACAATTAAGAACACTAACATTACAGAAAAGAAGACTAGACCAGTATTTTCATCTACTTATAATTGCCATCGATGTTTCATTTCTAGTGAAAGGGTGTGTTGAACATTCTTTGCCACAATAATTGACCTGATCCAGTTGATGATCCTGTCTGTTAGATAGTACTTGTCTTCATCCTTGTGAGTAAAAATTCTATAGTTATATTTATATTGCATATATAGAATTTAACATATACATAAAATATAGGTGAAATTAAAAAAGGGAAGAAATAAAAACCTAAAACTTTATTCAATTAAATAACTGCTGAAATCGCATTGACCTCTATTCTTATTTGGTACAAAATTCTCACCATTGAGAGGAGTCTCTGAAGGATCGCAATACGCAGCGGAAATTAAAAATTGCAATCCTATAATCATTATTTGCGTTTAACAACATACTAATAATAAGAAATAGGTATACGATAAATACCTGGAAATGACGATTACTCAATTCGGAACTTCGAAAACACGAAGCCTTTATGTTTTCCACACCAAAAAATATGTCCCGCTTTCAACACTTGATATGGCTATGGTTAATTTTGAAGAACCTTTTCTTCAAGAATAGAGAAAACAATTTTCTCTTTATTCTCTTGTTTATTTTCCCACACTAAAATCAAAGACTCTTATCTCTGATTTTATTCATGTACAAAATCGAAAAACACTGATGGAAGATAAGAGAGTTTCTCTTCACTGTTCTTCACCGACACTTTTCGAAAAACAACTGAAAATATAAACTCTTCTCTGTGTTTCTCATGCACGTTATCTCTTTACTGTTTTCTCTTGAAACAAAAACAAAACAAAGACTTCTATTTTGTAACTCAACCACCAAAAACGAACAACACTGAGAGCATATATAAGTTTCTCCTTTTTTTTTTCCATTTTCCCAAAATAACCGAAAAAAAACCTCTTTTTTTTTTATCTTCTTTTTCTGTAACTATTACAACCTCCCATTGTAACCATTACAACGTTACATACTTCTTCGTTGTATTGTTGCAACGTTTTTTATTATCATTTAAATTAAATAATAATAATTTTATTTATAAAATAAAATAAAATAAAATATTTTATTCTATTATTATTTCTAAAATGAAATAAAATAAAACTATTTTATTTTATTCATTTATTTTATACAAAAGAATTTCCAATATTAATTATATTTTCTATGCTAGCAAAAATATAATAATATGCCATATAGATTATTTAATAAATTATTTTATAATAAATTAAATAATCATAAACGGAAAATATTACACTGTAAGTGTGTGACCACATAGGTTCATCACTGTCGGTAATAATTAATCTAAATAATTACTAATCAAGGTTGGTGTCTAGCAACACTCCTCAACGACCGGATAGTGTGAAGTAACAACTTTACAAAGATAGAACCTCAGTTAAGGATAATATATAATTACCTTCCATCATTACAACCAAAGGATTGAGTCAGATAGACTTGGGGCCACCGGGCCCCAAGATTTAAAAATTATTATATATATATATATATATATAAAGGTGTTATTTAAGGGTCAGTGATATATTGGGCCCCTCAAAATTTAAAAAAATTAATATTTGGGCCCTCCTATATTAAATTTCTGGCTCCGTCACTGATTACAACTCCGGATTATCCTAAGGTATGGTTTAACTGTCAAACCTTATTAGATAACCAACTATGTTACATGTTGATCATTAATGATTGGTGAATGACTTAAGAAAACTCTTTTCCTTACTCATTCAATTGCCCTGGCCAAGGTCTTGAAACAATCATTAAGGTCAATGACAATATAGAGTTCAAACTCATTACCTAGAGTCGATGAATCCCATCTTGACTCACCACTAATCACATAGATACTTAATTATATCCAATGATCATTCAACTAGCATTTTTACACACTAGGTGTCCGATATCAAAATATAATAAGTAACCTATTGATTACTATGATGATCTTAGGTCAAAGGAAAAAATATACACTTAAATCCTTATGAGAATATCCCACTTGACAGTTCATAGGTAATATTAACCATTGGGAATTCTCGGTTTAGTCGATTCAATGATCATATCTCCATATGCATCATCTATATATGTAACTTAATAAATGAGATTTACTAATATATATCCAATAGATACTATTACATATATATTAATCTAATCGGATCATTAAATTCCTTATTTGATGATCCTATGATCAAGAACATTTTAGATTAAATCCTAAAGACTTGACTCTCATTATCATAATCTCCATTTTGATGGAAAGTGTATAAATTTAATCAAGGACTTATTATATTAGAATAATAAACAATAAATGTAATATGATAATAAAATCAATTGCCATGTTATTAATCAAAATTAATAATCACAAAACTAAATTGTTCAATCTATTACATAAACGATTGGGTCATGGGCATAATTCCAACAATCTCATCATCATCATCATTTAAACTTATTGTACTAAATGTTATGTCAGACTTTTCTATCAAGATTACCTTCCAAGTCATTCTTATCTATCAAACTTAGTTCCTCTAAAACCCAATGCGTTAAAAGATTGATATGGTTAAGGCAAATTGAGATACAAAATTACTTGTTTTTATTAAGGATTTTAGTAAACAAATAAAATGAAATTATAAAATTATAAAAATTGTATTCAACTTAATAATGATAATAACATACATTTCAAGCTTTAAATTGTATTGATTACAGACTAAGTTGTTCAATCTATTTTATTCCAACCTTTTCTTTTCTTGGAATGAATGAATTCAAATGTGCTCTAATTCTTTTAACACCCTGTTGCTCTCACATATTAACTCAAAATTTGAGTTACAAACCTTTGCAATTCTGGAACACCACTTCTAAGAAATTGTAAAACATTAAAAGTAACATTATACATAAAACAAAGTGATGATTAATTTTCAAAAAGTAATAAACGTAAAAAAAATGCTTGGATTAAGTTTATCTATATAACGAATAACAATGGACATTCAAAAATCACCAAAAACATCCTTATAAATCTCCATTGTGAGCTTAGGGGATTGCATCATTTGATGGGCAACAATTATTTTAATAGTTGATAGCATTCCTTTATTAACTTTAGCTTTCTTTGTAAAACTTGATCTGAAATAAACACTAGGATTCAAAAATACTATAACCCCAAACAATAAAGTAAATTTGCCTTTCTTATCTCTCGCTCATAACTACAAAATAAGTTCTATATAAAAGACCTATTTTTCGTATTGACCTTGATTGTTTCCTTTGCCATCTTCATAACATCAAAAAAAATAACTTTTTGCCTCTTTATCATTATTAGCTAGACAAAGTACCCTTACCAAAAGTTCATAAACTCATATTAGAAAATGACACTAGGAACAAAATTTATAATCTTCAAGTATAATTCTATAAATCTTCAATATAGCATTAGACCTAACATGCTGAGATAAAACCTACTTATTACTTGTAAACATTTTTCTCAACTCCTTCTTCATCAAAATAAAACACTAAAGTGATAAAAAAATTAGTTGCAAATCTCGTAATAGCAGGAGGACATAAATTACTACCATTGGTGAAATTCTTTTTCATTAAATTCAAGACCTATGCACATTTGTAGATGAACTTGGTCTCCTTTTTTACTTTTTGCAGAGCTTCATCAATAATAGGAATATATCTAGTATCTCTTATATTTTCAATATCAGGTTAATGTGATATGAGGCATAAAGGAGTCCAATAGAAAGAAGTATACATGATTTATAAGCATAATCATTATCAGTAATGAACTGAGTAATATTTTCTAGCCCATCTTTATTCACAACGTCATTAAATATTTGAAACAAAGTATCAACATTCCTAACAAGGTCAAATGTATCAATATACTTAAAAAACATTGTTCTCTTTGCAAAATAAACTAAAAGATTAATAATAGGCTCATGCCTTCCATTTATCAAACAATCACACATGATTTAACACTTATAAGTATCTCAAGTCATTTTGTTTTCATCTAAATAAGTTTTTATTTCATAAATATAGCTTCTTAGAAGATTACCTCTGTTTTATCAATTGAAGTAGGTTTGCATCTGGGAATATAAGAGGCAATAACATTCACCATAGGTTGATAATAATAAGACTGGACAACATTAAATGTTATACCTGAATTATACCACCATCTAGCTATTGTCATGTTCACATTATCAATCTCTTTTCTAGATTATAAAGCACTACGGACTAAAGGCTAAGCTTTAGGAGTTATTCATGGTGAAAAAAATCAAACATATATCTTTTTCTTTTTCTAACATCAAGTGCAACATTCTCTTCTTGTTATGTAAGAATACTACCACCTTTAACATCTTTACTATCATCCTGACCACCATCAAAGAAATTCTGCTACCAATTTCATAGTTCAATCTTTGTCATCTATCTTTTTCATTTTGATACTTTTCAAGCAATGTCTTTATTTGTCATTTTACATTATGAATCACTTTCTTATAAGGCTCCACATCACCTTTGACCCCAGTTAAATGCTTTTTTAATATGGAGATTTTCCTACCTTTCAAATACTTGTTACAATACAAAAAAATGGTATGGTTCTTCATTCTAGGTACCAATCTAGCATGAACCCAAGTTGGATTATCGAATCTTCTTGAAGTAGTTGAATTATCGAGTACTTGAATTTTCTTCTATTTATCTATAAAATAAATGAACATAATAACTTCATATCAAAATAAAGTTGTATAACATAACATGAAGAAATAGAAGAATAATAATTTCTCAACAATTATATGTTTTACACATGCAAGTGAACTTCATGAACTTATATAAATGATTTGTTAATAAAATTTGATACTTAAACAAATTCCATCGTATAAATTCTCATATTGTGTTATTACATAATCTCACAATTATAACTCATTTTAGGTGAGTACAGTTCAACTAGAAAGTCATAACTATAACTTATTTTTAAAATTATATAATTCAACCATAAAGTCATAATCTGTCACTCAATTTGTATGATTACATGTTTTAACCAGTAAATTCACAACTATAATCCATTTTGTCTGATTACATAATTCAACAATAAATTTGCAAATGTAACTCACTTTGTATGATTACATAATTCAACAATAAATCCACAACTATGGCCCATTTTTGTGCTCAATAACTCAAATATAAACTCACTAGCTAGAACTATAACTCATTTTTATGATTACAAAATTTGACCATGAAGTCATAATTATAACTCTATTTGTATGATTACATAATTCAACTATAAGTTCATAATTATAACCCATTTTATGTATTACATAACTCAAACATAAACTCATAACTATAATTATATGAATACATAATTCAACCATAAAATCATAATTATAACTCTTTTGTATGATTACATAATTTAGCCATAAACAAAATTAAAACTTATTTTGTTTAATTATATAATTCAATTATAAATTCATAACTATAACTCATTTTATTTGATGAGTAATGATGTAATTCGGCTATATATTAATCAATATTGTAATTCAATTTATAAAACATTTTATGACAACCCAATTTGTTAACAAAGTAATTTTACTTTTCCTTTTAATAATTCTTCACTATGAAATGTGAATTTTGTTTACTAATTTTAATCTTTCATATATTTCATTCACTAACTTGAATTAACATAGATAAATTTGCAGCAAAAACACAATATTTTTTAAAAATGAGAGAACCTAATAGTATTTTAGAATTTAGAATTTTATATCCAATTTCAAGACAATAATAATTTAAATTCACTCCATAACTCCATTATCCATATTCCTCAACTCAAATCTAAGACCATGAAACAACATTCTCAAATCACAACTTCATGAGTTAATAGATCAGTTACTTAGCACAAGCTACACAACATAGAAAAATTCACAGTATCACATATGACACAAATCCACAACATAAGTCTATAGACAAAACAACTTAACACTCAACCTAATACAGAGATAGAATGCGTTAAGGGTTAGGCCTTAGGAGTTAGGGGTCTTTGTCTGTATTAGTCACAACATATGTTTACATAATCCACTATTGGCATCTAGCATGAAAACCCAATATTGAAGTTCCGCAAAATTTCTGTTATGCCACAATTGCTTCAAACTGAGTTTTGTAGTTGCTTATTATAAGGTAATTAGGTAAACAATTGCAATTTTCATGATCAAAAGTAGAAAAATTAAATGTGCAGTAAATAAATCAACATAAGAAATTTGTTAATGCAGTTCACACATATGACTTACGTTTGCAGGGCCCTTACTTAGATTAATCAACTTTCACCGAAGTACAATAGGCTTTCATAAGGCTATTACTTAGCAGAAAGCACTTACTCCTTGACGCTATCCACTCGTACTCACACCATTGAAAGTTATCTCACACCTAATAACATGATCACCTTATGCTAATCTCAACAGAAGATTTTGAAATAACAAATAATAATAGAAATAAATATCTTAAGTGATTAAAAAAAGAATAACATAATCATAGAGAGTCTTTAAAAACAAAAAGTATGTTGTATACTTTGTAGTTTATCGTCCAAAACCCTTACGCAAAATTGCTCCAAAAATCATAGATAGAACATATATTAATCACTAAAGCACCCCAAAATGCAGCTACCAAGATCATTGATGTAATGTATGTTTGTCTCCAATAAATCCTCCTTTCTTTAGGATTCTATCTCTTTTAAAATTCCTTCCATCCATCTTATCTTAACTTCTAAAACTATAGATATTTCAAGATAGATGAATCCTATATCAAATCAACTTCTTTGAAACAAAAGATATAGTAGAATCCTATACCAAATCAAATTTCTTATTACAAGAGATATCCCAAATAAATTAAAATACTAATAATGCTAAAAATAGAATAAAATATCTTAATATTGTCTGTGAAGTTTTGAGAACTTATATGATGATATACACACCAGTGTATGTAGTCATGTAAGTATAATTAAGTGATATATATAGTCACGTACATGTTTGAGTAAGTGATCGTGTAAGTATACATAAAAACTTCACAGCGACTTATATGATTACATACACGTCTGTGCATATGACCGTGTAAACACATACATACTTAGGTGTTGTGTGCCTGTTTATGCAACCATATAAATCATTGACAAACTTTAAATATATGATTATGATCTATGATCTCCTATTCTCTCCCATGTTTATGAATTAACAATTGTGATTATAAATAACATATATATTTATATATTGATTGTTTCATATAGATGAGTATATTTCTTCACTAGAAAGTTGTAATTTGATATGGGAGACAGAAGTGGAAACTTCTAATCTCAGTCCAAGTGAAGGTAAAATTTCAGGTCAATTGAAAAATAAATTTTAGAATCACATCAATAAGACTAGATCAATGGACATAATAGAAAAGGTCAAATATAAGTATTGTTACAAGATGTTGGTCGGGAGTTGAAAAGGTGAAACATCTCATTTAAATAGATATATGGATTCGTGTAATAGAAAGAAGACTGTATTAGGAGGTCAATAACTCTTTACCCTTAGTCATATTAGGAGGTCAATCACTCACTGCAATCGACCTTCAAGGTTCTAACTCAGAATATTTTGAAGAAGGACATTATGAAGATATATGAGGATAAGAAGAAAGAAAATTTAAGAACATTGTTGAGTATTGAAGGACGGATTGCTATTACAGCAAACATGTAGACAACCGATAACCAAACAAGGATTATATGGCAGTAACGGGATATTATGTTGACAATAATTGGACTCTATGTTCTACAATTTTGAGGTAATTTATATTCTTTAGTATTATTATCATTTACCTTTTGATTATATTATGATTGATGTTAATCATATTTTTATATGGTAGGTTCATTTCTGTGCCAAAACCATATTAAAATGAAAGGTAAATGATCGTATTAGGAGACTATTTGATAAAAATAGAATATCGATACCAAATTGTCCACTATAACTATAAAAAATTATAGCATGAATGATGTTATGATTGAAAAGTTAGAGAATAAGATACCTGTTAGGAGCTTGTTGGTTGGTAGTAGGTTATTTCATATGCTTTGTTTCTGCACATATTCTACATTTGATTGTGAAGGATGCTTTGGAGATGATAAAGGAAGCAATAGATTTGATTTGGAATAGTGTAGTATATTGGAGTGCAACACTTAAAAGAGTTGAAAGTTTTGAAGAATCAACACGGTTACTTTGCATTCCAAGTACAAAGAAGTTAGTTTTGGATTGTCTAACTAGAAGGAATTTAACCTTCAAGATGTTGGAGTTGATAATCCAATATGTTGAGGTGTTTGTCGGACTAAGACAAAGAGATTCTCAATACACTTGCATGAATATAAAAATCCAATTGGAGTTGGCTAGAGAACTTTGTACAAAGTTAGAATTATTTTATACTGCGATTGAATTGTTCTCAGAAATAAAATATCTAACTTTATATTGTTATTTTAGCATTGTGTAAAATAAAAAAAGTTTTACCTAATTGGATGTTTGATTTTAGTAAGGTATTTAGGTTATGGTAGAACAAATGATACAGAAGTTGAATTCTTACTGGTATATGGTTGGATATACTGTTGCAGTCTTATCTACGTTGGACCCGATATATAAAATAGAGATGATTAATTTTATACATAATGTATTGTATGGTAATTAGGCTCAAGATCATGTAGATGTAATTAAATAATTCTAGCACGATTTGTTTAATAATTATTAACTCAGAATGGAAAAAATTCATAATCGAAATCACAGTAGTTTAGGTTGTCAGCTCTGGTTTTAGTTTCAGGTTCAGGCTTGTCTTCTAAACATTGTTTGCTACTTTCACTTAAAAAATTCATAAAAGAAAAAAAAGTTAAGACTTTGTATAATATGATAGAGTTAGATAAATTTTTGACAGAAGATTATGTGCCCAAAGTTAAGGGTGTGTACTTCGATGTATTGTTATAGTAAAAGAGTTGTGCAAGTCCATCATCTACTATTGCTTCTGAGTCTATTTTAGCATCGTAGTGGGTACCTCATCACGCTAAACTTTATCCTCATATTGTGAAAGTCCTTATGTGTACCGGGTTAGTTAGATAATGAAGATATTAAAAGTAAACTCTTTCCTTTTGATATATCAATTGTTTGTTATTTATATTATCTTACCTTATATTTCTTTAAATTTGTATATTAATATAGCTAAAGGAATTGATGTGGAGGTGACTAGCCATACACATAATTATACTTATCAATCAAGTGGACCTTATTTTGATAAAATATTCAATGATGAAGATATATTTAATTATTTATGTGCTTAGTTTTCTTTTAATTTTAATATTATAGTACCTAAATATAATGTTACTACTTATATAAGAAGTGATGCAAACTATTAACGATTATGACTACAACAATTAGTTGTTCTCCCTAGTCTCCAATGTCCACTCTCACTGCCCCCAGTCTAGAACATTATTTCATGATTTTAGCTTAAATTTTTGTAAATTGTTTCATTTTAAAATTTTGGATAATCATTTTATAAACTATGTCATTAATTAACAAATTTTGTTCTTATCATAAATTAAATGAAAATTTCATTTGATATATAATCTTTTTTAATTTCTTATGATCTTATCCTTTTCATTAATGAATTTAGTTTCATCTTATTCAATTATCAATATATTTACATTATATATATTCATTCATTATAAAATCTCAATTTTATTAGTCAATTAAAATTTATAATTTCAATTAATTGAATTTTCACTTTATATATAATCTTTTTTATTTCCCATAAATCTATCTTCCTTTATTAATGAATTTAGTTTCTTCTTATTCAATTTATCAATGTATGCACTTTTTTTATAATTATTCATTATGAAATCTCAATTTTATTAATCAATTGAAATTCATAAATTTAATTAATTGATTTTTTATTTTATATATAATCTTTTTTTTCATTTCCTATAGTTCTATCCTTCTTCATTAATGAATTTGATTTCACCTTATTCATTTTATCAAAATATGTATATATGTTTTATTATTCATCCATTATAAAATTTCAATATTTATTAATCAATTGAAATTCAAACTTCAATTAATTGAATTTCTAACATTATATATAATATTTTTCATTTCATATAGTTCTATCAATTTATCTTATTCATTTTATCAATATATGTACGCTTTATATATTTATTCATTATAAAATTTCAATTTTATTAATCAATTTAAATTTATAACTTCAATTAATTTAATTTCTCACTTTATATATAATATGTTTTTTCATTTCTTATAATCCTATCCTTCTTCATTAATGAATTTGGGTTTTTTGATTCCTATAATTCCGCCTTCCATAATTAATGAATTTGGTTTGATCCTATTCTTTTAACAATATATGTATGCTTTATATATATTCATTCTTTATAAAATCTCAATTTTTATTAGTCAATTGAAATTCATAACTTCAATCAATTGAATTTCTCACTTTATATATAATATTTTTATTTCTTATAATCCTATCTTGCTTTATTAATGAATTTGGTTTCATCATATGTAATTTATTAATATATGCATGCTTTATATATTCATTCATTCTGAAATCTCAATTTTTATTAATCAATTGAAAAGCTGAAGTTTTAATCATTGCGGTTTAAACAAAACAATACAAATTAAATTATATCTCGACCAATTAGAAGCAAGTGCACCCCGTCGACAAGTAATATAAATCGGTAAGAACCGAATATCGTACCCAAGGAAAAAAATTTCAACACGTAAGACAATTAAATTAAACGATGACAAATTACTCAGATTTATCTAAAATTGATTGATTTGAAAATAAAATAAAATAAGAAAATTAAGAAAATATGAAAAATGCAAAGTATGAATTTAAATGACTAGATTTAATCAAATGAAAAAATCGGTTAAGATTTCATATTTCAATTGGATTGAAACTAAAATAAAATAGTAATTCATGGATTGATTTAGGAAATACTTCACTTAAGTCAAACCTAATGTTTATGGTGTTCTTCTTCTAAATTCGAATCACTACTTGGTCCATAAATAATTCTAATAAAAGCGTTAAATCTGAAAGCCTAAAATTAAGTTCGTTAATTCTAGGTATCCTCACACAAGATCCTAAGGTTGGTCTACACTTAATCTCCAGTATGTCGCTTGATTAATTTTCCGATAAATTAAATCCCATTGGTTGTAGCATTCAATCATCTAAGGTCTTAATCTAGGTGATCAAACTAAATTAAGACTCAATATGCATTTAATTAAGCAAAAATCAATACCACAAAAATTATCCTAATCCAATTTCAATCTTAACCTTAACAGAAAAAACTTACACACACATATTTATCAATGTAACATAAATCATGGTCAGAATATATGTTTGCATTGATTAAATCACAAAATTAAACTAAATACTGAATTAAAGATAAATTAAGAAAACAAATTAAAACATCCTTTTTTTTCGCGGCTGTCTTTTCTCCGGCTCTCCACGTTAATTTTTAACCAACCAGCTGCCAACATTTTGTTTCACTAGCTCTTTGTTTTTTTATCCCCAAGCACAAAACATTATTTCCTAGCAAAAGTTCCAGCATGTGGGCTCCAAGTGCCTTGTTATTGTGTCTCCAACAGCTGTTTCAATGTGATTGGAGAGTCTATTTTGAGTGGGGCTGTAATGTTTTGGTGATGGATTGATTGCTCTGTTCTTGTCCACGCACTAACACAGCTTGCTTCCTTTCCTTCTTTCACGTAAATCCAACCTATCTCAAGCCACCAGCTGCTTCTTTACTCCACAAATATCTTGTTTTGTTATTGGCTCCCACATCAGCTCATGTTACTTCCATGTCTTCAATGTCTTCATTTAATTTTCACCTTGCTAACATTTTTCGCAACTGCACGTTGATGTCTCTCTCCTCTTCTATCAGTTGCCAACACTCCACAAATTCAACATCCTCTCTCTTCAACAGCTGGCTTCTTCTCTTGTTGTTTTTCTAGCTGATCACGTCCTACTTGTCTTTAACGTGAGTGATAGAGAGTCTTCACCAGCAGCTCTTTTCATGCTTCCTTCAACGTTGCTGCTCCTTGTTTCAACCCCTTCAGCTGTTCCAACGTGGTCACGCCTTGCTCCAGCTGCTTCACGTTATTTTCTTGTTTCAAGCTTCAACGTGTGTCTTCTCCTTCAGCCACCTTGCGTCCAGCAGCTGTTGAGGAATTTTCTAGCAAAATCGTTTTTCTCCCAGCTCTCCACTACTAACGTTTATTTTTACTCAACTGAAACGTTCCACTCTCCTACCTTCCACCCAGCTACTTTTGAGAGTTAAATGAGAGATGAGTGATCAGTTTAGCGTTTTTTCCAGCCTCTCCACACAGCTGCCTTCTTCATGCATTAGCTAACATCGTCTTGATCACTTTTTTGGTTGTAATGTGAGTGACTGTTCGGTGGAGCTGAATGTTCAGACTAACGTGTGTGTCGTTGTCTGTGGAGAGTCTTTGTGAGTGATATGCCTGTGTATTGAGTAAGGGCTGTCTAAAAAAAGTGAGGGGATGAGGCTACTGCATTGTCAATGAATGGATGTATTCATTGTCGGTGATGGAGTTGCTTTTTCTAATTTTTCACCATCTCTTGCGTGATTGATTTTTATCTCAAGCAGCTCACGATTTCTTCACAAGCAGCCACGTTCCTTTTTTCCACCCAGCTCAACGTCTTTTGTCTCCCCTAGCTAACGTGTTTTTCCATTCCTTTTCACGTCCCAGCACTATTTGTTGTTCACGCCAAGCTTAATCTTTCTTCATGTATGCTGCCGCCACCAGCTATTAACGCCCATAATCACGTTAATCAGCCCCCATTTTTTTACTTTCTGTGCCAGCCACCACCAGCTACCTTTATCTCAATGGATTGGTTGTCTTTTTGTATTTTCTTTGGTCCACAATTCACGCAGCCTTCAACAAACTCATGCCTTGTGTGTTGTTTTTTTGGTTAGTTTTTCCACCAGCTACTTTGTTCTCTACCCATTAATTATTTTTGGTCCAATGCAAATTCATGCTCTTTGTCCCTCTCTGCGGGCTTTTCTTGCATTATACTTTGAAATATTTCAAAGCTATTATGTGCCTAAAATTAAAACAAATAACTTTTAATTAGCTCAATTAAGATATTAAATGGAAAATAGTTCAGCAAATTATATATCAAAAATTAATACAAAAATATCCATTAACAACACCCTCACACTTGAATTATTGCTTGTCCTCAAGCATTACTTAGGTCACAACTAACGTATTCTGTCATTTTATTTTCAACGAAAATTAAGTGTTTGCAATCCCTTAAAATTCGGCGAACTGAAGTATCAAGCTACAACATGTATCATAATATTTTCATCAATGCACATAATCAAAATCAAAGGTAGATATCTGTGATCAAAAGCAAGCACAAAGTTAAAATGAATTTTTCTCACGATATTCGCTCATGTCGCTCAAGTGTATAAGGGTTGTGTTTCGCTCAAAGCTTCCTCTAAGAGATTACACTACCATAGGCTTGCAAGTTCACCCATTTTTCACTACATAGAGTACATGCCATCATGGATCAAAAGGGCTTTTATTCAAGGTTGTAATGGGGTTTATGTAACATCCCATCACCGATTGAAGGGTAAAATGGTAATTTGGAATGGGTTGCGAGTGTGTAAACGTATCTCGGCACGGTCATGCTTAATATGACCTTCATTTATGCATAAATTGTAATTTTTGTAAATGCACATGATTGTAAATGCATTCATGACATTTTTCCGACATCTGTGGTTAATGTGAAAAATGTGTTATTTGTGATTGAAAAATAAATTGGAGTAAATTTTTGTGTGTTTCATATTTTTAGAGAATTTCAGGAATTTTTTTGGAATTTTTCGGGGCACATGCCCGGACCGGAAAATTTTCAACTGACTGACTGAGTGGTTTTCCTGTATTAGAAATGACTGGCCAATGGCACTGGAGAATTGGAGATATGATGTTAGGATTTATTAAGTTAAGCCATTAGAGTTTGACGAGAAATTGGAGAAGAATTTGGAACCGGAATATAAACCAGGACAAGTGGCAAGTGACACATGTCACTTGCCTACTTAGTCATTTTCTTAATTGTTTATTTAAATATCTTGAGTTAGGCAAGTCTTCCACGGCACTTTATATTTAGCAAGAGTGGAACCTTCCTTCGAAAGTGTCTCCTTCCTCCTTCGGTGGTTTGTTTTCTTTCCTCCTAGTAAGTGCTATCCTTCTCCTCTTTATCTAAGGCTCTTCTATGTCAAGTTCTTCCTCTCCATGTGTTTAAGCTTTGACATGGTGATGATTGTTGTAGTAAGGAGTGATGATCGTATGGTGTGAGAGGAGATATAGGATTTGGTGAGGTGATTAAAGAATCAAGGATTTGAAGCTTGTTTTGGTAAGTCTTTGTGTTTATGTTCTTTCATTTAGTGGTTAGAAGCAATAATTATGGCATCTTGTGCATCACTTACATGAAGTAGTATGTTAATTGGATGGGTGTAATGTATAGTTGTGTGAGGATAAATGACTTAACAAGTTTTAGATTAATTTTCGATTGGTCTTAAGTGTTTTGGATTGGTTAGTATGATGTTGGATGAGTGAAATGAAAGTAAGAAAATTGTGTAGATTGTGTGCTGCCAATTGGGATTAATTACTCAAGAAAATGTTTTGATGAATTTGTGGTTAAATTCTTGGCTAAATGGGATGTTTAGTGATGTGGTATTGATGGTTTCATGCAAGGAGTAGGATTTAGTATAAAATCTGGAAAATGAAACTTGTATATGTTTCAGTGATTTGTTTATAACTTTTGATGTGGTTATGATATTGAGTTGGGGTTTGCTTTAAATTAAACTTGAGAGATAAGGCTAGAATTCCTATGAAGGAAGTTCTACCCAATTATGGCTAGAAGAGCTTTGAATTTAGCTCGGAAGTTTGAAATGTACATGTTGGATGAACAGTATCTGAGTTTTGGGTTCCATCTTGATGACCTGAATCTTTGAAAATTTTTCTAGGATAAAGGAGACCGATTTTGAGAAATTGGTATTACTAAAAGTTGTAGAGGATTGTTATAGCTTTCTAATGAGATATTTTATGCAAATTTTGGATGTGAGGATTGTAAGATATAAATTTGAAAAGTTTTGTTGTAGTTGAGATTACATGCCAATTTCATAAGCTTTGACAGGACAATCACCTTCATGAGAGAATTCGACCCATTTTGAATTGGAATTTGTTGTGAAGACCTTCCTAAGAATTGTAGTTTATTATCTGAGCTTTTTATCCCTATATGGTATGGGAATTTTCTCCAAGGGGATTAGGAGTTATGAATTTTGAAAGATTGGGTTTCTATTGAGAATAAATTGAGTGGGCTGAATCTTTGTTTGCGAATTTGATGTGGTTAGAGATGGAATTGGCTTCTAAGTTATTACTGAAAGATGTAGCATATGTTTTGCTCTTTTTATTGATATAAAATTGGGAATTTTTAGTTAAGGGGATGAAAAGTTATGAATTTTTGTGTTGATGTTGCATTGTAGTAGTAAATATGTGACTAGGCTGAGTCTTTGAGTGAATTTTTGACATCCTTAGAGGTATTATTAAATTTCAAGTTCTTCATGAAACTTGTAGGATTTTTCGATATCTTTCGAACGAGACCAATTTTGTATTATTTGGACATTTGTGTGAAAAGATCGACCTTGTGAAAGATGAGTTGGTTTTTGGAAAAAAAAAAGAGAAGAGGCTAGCCTCGCTCGCCCATGCGGGCGAGCGTCTGCATCGCTCGCCCATGCGGGTGAGCGAGGCTCGCTCGTGGTTGAGCGAAACGCACGCCCATACGGGCGAGCGAGGCGCTCGCCCTAGTGGGGAGCTCGGCTCGCCTTCCGACCTTTGTCCAATCTTTTGTGCATAACTTTTCCATCCGACCTCCAAACGACTTGATTTTTGAAGCGATGGTTTCCTAAGAAATTTTTCTACCTTTCCACACCAGACTTAGGATTTTTGAGATCAAACAAAAAGGATATGGTCGGATCTAAGTGAGTGGATCGGTTGGAATAGTTTGAACATGCTTTAGTAATTTTTGGATATCTTAAGCTAGAGAGCTCGGATCGAGCTGATTCTTTTTCCTAAGTAAATTAGAGACATAGCTCTACAATTGTTATGAAGAGTTCGGTTTTCAATTTAGCCATTAAGATGTTCGTTTTTCCTGAGTGAAGTTTCATAGTGTGTTGACCTGGACATGTTTTGGGAATAACTTTTCCATCCGACGTCCGATTGACCCGATTCTCGAGGCATTGGATTCGTGAAATATTTAATTTCAGTTATTTGTGAAATTGGAAATTTTTAGAGCATAAATTGACGGGACTGGGTTAGGTCGAATTGAGGGGATCGAGTCATGATTTTTCCGACCCATATTTTCTTAATAATTGGACCTATGGAAGTCTGAATTGAGTGATTTTAGTGTCAATAAGTTTCTAATGATTAAAGGAAATTGTTGTGATGGGTAATTATGAAATAGTGTTGGGAATGTCACGAACATGCATTGTACACATTTAATTGCTACACGTGCATTATTAAATGTTCTGATTGCCAATTTGGTAATGTTGGATATTTGGACTGTTTTAGAGACGCATTTGAAACGTCAATTCATAGACATTGCCGAGACTTCCAGGCTTTAGCTTCGGAAGCAAAGGTGAGTAACCTATATGGTTCATCAATTATTATTTGGTTATATTTTGCACTTATACAACTGTGGAGAATAATGGAGGGACTCTTGCGTTTGTTTGTGCCCATATTCCGGACCGAAGGTGTCCGATGTATGTGGGAGAGATTATGACATAGAAGTGTTTTACTGGTGATTGTAATTGGAATGTGATTGTTTGTAAACTAATTGTATGAATGTGTTAATTGGGGTTATATATATCGTGATTGTGACTATATTGTGAATTGTCGTGAAACAGTTGTTTGTATGTGATAATTTGGATCCGATTGTGATGTAATATGATTTAACTGTGACACATGGATTCCATGCATGAATGCATGATCAGTTAATGAGAGTTGTGACTGGAGCAGCCACCGAGAGCTACAAGCTCAACGTTTATATTGGGCCTCGAGCCCCATAGTGATCCAGAGCCTTTGGCTCAACGATTAATGCGTCCATATTGGGACAGTTCAGAGCCTTTGGCTCAACGATCAATGCACCCATATTGGGACAGTTCAGAGCCTTTGGTTCACCGATTAACGCGCCCATATTGGGACAGTTTAGGTGCTCGTTCACAACACCGTAATAAATTTGAAAGGATCACATTTGCGTTACATATGCATTGGGTTGCATTTCTTTGAATGAGTGAAAGGCTAACCGCTTTGTGGTTCTGTGTACTTCTGAGTGTAAATTGGGCAATAACCGTCTTGTGTTTGAATGTTTTATAAATTCAATTGGGTATAGATATTTATGCAGATGGAATGTGGCACATTGATTATGTTCAAGTGCAATCGGGCAATGTACTTAATTATGCCATAATGTGAAAATATGTAATATGTGAATTATTGTATTGCATGAATTGAGTGAACCATTGATGATGGTTCCTCACTGAGTTCGCAAAACTCACCCAAAATTTGCAATTATTTTTCAGGACTCAGAAGAATACCCCGTTAGGCAACGGAAGTATGACATCTGCTGGTTAATACAGTAGGGAAGTGATCGGGATCAGTTCGTGTTTGCATTAGTGTATTTTTTTTTCTGAATTTTTGTATTACTGATTTGGAAAATTTGTAAAATCAACAGATTGGAATAAATTGTATTTATGAAAAGGACTTCGAGGCCATTGATTTGTTTATGCCAATTATTTTATGCATAAATTATCATGTGTGTGTGTATGTGTTATAAATTTTTTTTTTATATTGAGTTTGACTGAGTGATGTAGTCTGCCGCCCTCGCAGGGCACGGACTCGGATATCACCGTCGATGTCGGGTTCGGGTCATATGGGAGTGGGGTGCTACAGTTTAGGTTAAGGTGAGGTAAAAAGAACACAGGCTATTCACAAGTATTCACAAAGTACTAAGTGATGTGGGATAATCAAAAAGAACTTCTGAAATTTACATACAGAAATAAGGGACTACAATTACTCATCACTATCAAACGCTAATTCTTTTTTTTTTTTCCATTTTTTATTATTTTTATTATTTTTTGATTATTTTGATTTTTTAATTTCTTTGTAACAATAAACATAAAGAAGAAGTAGTAGTACAAATCTCAAAATAGCGTATAAAAAAAAAGCCCCTAAGTCAAAGACATTAAATACTTAGTACTTCGTTCAACTTGTGAAAGGCTAAGGCTAAAAGTTTTCAAGTTTCAATGCAAAGTGATTAATAAGAAAACAACAATGTTAAAGGTCCAAAGGGGGTAACAAGGGAAAATTTACTTTGTGGGTTATTTAAGCTAAAGGATAAAAACAAAGAAGGCCTTTATCATGTCCATAAAGCATGTAACTAGTAGTATCAAACAGATTCAGAGCAAGTTCTGAAGGTAATCCACATAGGGAAGCATCACATATGATAAAGAAAATAGATGAATATGAAATGTAGTCATATGGCTCAAAACCTCACAAATGTTTAAATGAAAATCCATCAAAATTTCATACATTGCTTCATCACTCAGTATCAGTTATTGACTAAGTTTATGTAATTGACTATTTTAATTAATCAACATGGTTCACTATCCTCTCAAACAGCCTATTCCAAGTTCATGCAAACAACTCAATTTTCTATCTTCAACTACTTTGACATAATTATATGGTCAAATTTATCACAACTGGGACCCAAGTTAGTTACCAAAAGAGTCGCAATCATTCAAGTGTGTATCTCTCAACATCAACATCAACATCATCAACATGCACAAAATCTCAATCCCTCCCACACTTAATATGAACATTGTCCCTAATGTTCAAGTAGTCAGCAATCAAACACAGAGAAGGGAAAGAGAAAGAAGAAACTTCCCTGAAGAAAAATCAGCCAAGTTTTTTTTTGCGTCACCAACCACATAAACCTGAAGAAAACTCAAAGCAACTCGAAGAAATGCATTAAACTAAAAAGAAACGCAAAGGAAACAACGAGAAAATAAAAGAAAGAAAATTACAGTCCTACTGAAAGACATACACTGCGATCAAGGAGGCAAAGTGTCATGAAGAGACAATCGCTCCTTATAAGCGGGATCTTCAATTGAAGGCTTAAGAACTAGCTTGGTCGGACGTTGGAGAAGCTCGTATGCTCTATAATGTGTCCAATATGCCTGCTCCAACTCAACTGCAATATCTTCCAACTCTTCTTGCAATTCTTCCCCTAACTCTTTGATCATTCCTTGCGTTTTTCCTTCCAACAAATCTACACAAATAGTAGAAGAATCATCAGTATCAGAAGAATAAATATCAATAAAATGGAAAGAATCAAGAGTAGAAGGATGCTTCATAGCATTGAACACATCAAACACTAGTTCTTCATCTTGAAGTCTTAAGATGAGTTTTCCACGTTGCACATCGATGATGGTCCGTGCAGTGTCCATGAAAGGTCTCCCAAGAATGATGGGGATGTCTATATCTTCCTCCATGTCAAGGAATGAGAAATCCACTAGGAAGATGAACTTCTCGACCTTAACCAGAACATCCTCAATGATTCCCCTCAGATAAGTGATTGACCTATCTGCCAGCTGAAGCGAAATAGTTGTGGGTTTGGGCTCTATCAATCTTAATTTCCTGAAAACAGAAAGAGGCATTAAGTTAATGCTCGCACCCAAATCCATTAAAGCCTTATCTATATGTAAATCACCAATAACACAAGGAATAGTAAAACTCCCTGGATCCTTAAGCTTCGGTGGTAGCTTTCTCGACAATATGGCTGAACACTCCTCATTTAGCTTCACCGTGGCATACTCCTCAAGCCTCCTCTTATTAGACAAATTTTTTTTCAAAAACTTAACATAAGAAGGCATCTGCGCTATGGCCTCAACAAAAGGAATGTTTATATGCAATTTTTTAAATATATCAAGAAAACGACCAAATTGCTTATCTAATTACGTACCTTTCAATCTTTGAGGATAAGGAATCCGAGGTCTTACCGGATGTGTGATGGGATTAGCAAATAACTTTGGATGGTCCTCCTTTTCCGCTGGGGCTTCCTTGGTCTCTTTGCCACTTTCCTGACTCTCATCTTCTTCACTCTTTTCCACTTCTTATCCTTCTGCTTCTCCTTAACTTCTTCAAGTTGTCTGCCACTTCTTAATACAATTGCCTTTGTATGTTCTCTCGGATTGGCCTCAGTAGTGCTAGATAATGAACCCGAAGGTCTTTCCTTTAACAAACTTGCAATCTGGCTCATCTAATTCTCCAAATGTCAGATAGAAGATTCTTGATTTTGCATCCTAACCTCGGTAGTGGAAATGTACTTCGACAGTAACTCTTCGAGATTCGATTTCTCTGGGGGAGTAGGAGTAGGAGCTTTAAAACCTGGTGGTGGAGGTGGTTGCCTCTGAACATTGGATGACTGTGGTTGTGCCACTTGATCATTCCGCCAAGAGAAATCTGGATGATTCCTCCAACCTGGGTTGTATGTGTTAGAATATGGGTCCCCTCGCGGTCTATTATAATTGCCCACATAGTGGGCCTCTTCAGTCTCTTGAGCAAAAGGATTCCCAACTTGACATTTAGAAGATGCATGGGAATCTCCACCACAATGCTCGCAAACAGCACAACTCCTTAATGAAGAGCTAGCTTCTCCTCTCACACTGTGCATCAAATTATCCAATTTCTTCATCAGAACATCCATCTGAGCAGATAAAGCCACTTTATTGTCGACTACAAGATCTCCCAGAGGTCGCTGGGATGCCTTTTCGAATGATATTGAAACCTATAGTGGCCATCTCATCAATCAACCACAGAAGCTTGATCCGCGTTTTCCTCATTAAATTACCTCCTGCGGTAGCATCTATGGTACTCTTGGTCGATGGGTTCACTCCTGTATAAAAAGTATTGACCTGCTGTCATGTAGAGAACCCATGACTAGGAAACTGCGTCAACATATCCTGAAATCGCTCCCACGCTTCATATAAACTTTTATTTTCATATTGAGTGAAGGAAGTGATCTCATTCTTCATCTTTGCAACCTTGGCACGAGGGGAAAATTTTTCCAAAAATAACCTCATCATCTCATCCCATGTAGTAATCGATCCCGACTGCAAACTAGTCAACCATGCTCTGGCTTTATCCCTTAAAGAAAATGGAAATAACCTTAATCTCACTTCGTCTTTCGATGCTCTATTTTGCTTGAATAAATCACAAATATCCAAAAATGTTTCCAAATGGGTGTTCGGATCCTCCAAAGGCAATCCTCCAAATTGAGATGCCCTCACCATGGATGTAATGCTGTGAGGAATCTCAAAACTCGCAGCTGTGATCGTCGGCCTTATAATGGGAGGCATGGGTCTATTGTTATGCCCCATTGTCAAATCCATCATAGTCAACTCCCTTATTTCTTCATTATGTGGCATCAACCTCTCCTCGCGCTGTTCCATCTCTGAAATATGCTCTTCACTAGTCCTTTCTGCTGAAGTACTACTCCGAGCCAATCTGGTTTCCTTCGCAACACAAAGCGCTTTTCAATTTAGGTATCTAATAGCAAATTCTCGGGCTTTTGACCACGAAAGGAGCATAAACAAAATGGAATAAATAAAAAAAATAATAACAGAGCTAAGAATAAAAAATAATAATAAAACACACTGATGTAAAGCAGTTAAGCAAACAACTAAAATACGCAAATAAACAACAAGGCAAAAATTAAATCTGAGACAATTAACACCGTCTAATCTAACGACTCACAATAAGAAATTTATTCCCCGGCAACGACGCCAAAAACTTATTGCGGTCTAACAAAACAATATAAATTAAATTATATCTAGACCAATTAGAGGCAAGTGCACCCCGTCGACAAGTAATATAAATCGGTAAGAACCGGATATCGTACTCAAGGGAAAAATTTTCAACACGTAAGACAATTAAATTAAACGATGGCAAATTATTCAGACGATCTAAAATTGATTGATGTGAAAATTAAATAAAATAAGCAAATTAAGAAAATATGAAAAATGCAAAGTATGAATTTAAACGACTAGATTTAATCAAATGACAAAAATCAGTTAAGGTTTCAGATTTCAATTGGATTGGAAACTAAAATAAAATAGTAACGGTGGATTGATTTAGGAAATACTTCACTTAAGCAAGTCAAACCCAATGTTCATGGTGTTCCCTTCTCTTCTAAATCTAAGTCACTACTTGGTCCACAGATAATTCAGAATAAAAGGCGTTAAATACAAGAAGCCTAAAATTAAGTTCGTTAATTCTAGGTATCCTCACATAAGATCCTAAGGTTGGTCTACACTTAGTCTTCAGTATGTCGCTTGATTAATTTTTCGATAGATTAAATCCCATTGGTTGTAGCATTCAATCATCTAAGGTTGCATTCATGATTTATGAAAAGGTTTTCAAAAATGGGTTTTCTCCTTTCACGAATATATGCACATGAATTCATGCTTTCCGAAATGTATGACAAGCAAGTGCCAGTTTGGCAAAGAAGTTTACAAGAATTTGAATCATGCATGTTATGTGGGTTTGCGGTATGTCCCTCACGAACAGTCAAGTGTACATTGACTCAAGAAAAGGCTTCTCACTTTGCCCTGAAGTGGCACAACGTGTTCCTCACGAAACTACGCCTACACATAATCATTCAGATGGGAATGTGTAGACGTCATGAATCGGGACTAACCCAAACCAGTATGTTATGTTATGTGTTTATGATCTGTTGTTATGTTTCATGCATCATGAATTGTTCATGAATCAAGCATTTCAAGATAATGACTCATACATGCTCGATTGCTATGATTTCAACAAGTACCACGACAATGAGTTATTTTTGATTACTTTTGCTTATTTCAATATTATAAATATGTTCTCACGAGCTTTATAGCTCACCCCCTCTATTCTCCCCCATTCAGGTGACGAGCAAGAGATCAAGTGAGTCACGAGTTATGGCAACACTCCATTTTGTGATGTTTACTTATTTTCAATGTTATATTTTTGGAAGTCAAGGCTTTAGTTACATTTCAAGTATTATTGGTTCGAGGGTATTTTGTATTTTTGGCTCTTGAACTCAAGGTTGTAATTTGGTTTGAAATGTTCTTAAAGCTTTGTAAAACTCATCTTTTGTGATAGTTGGATAAGATCACAGATCTTAATATCTCCCCACATATCTTCCAAATATATCATGTTGACTTGTATTCTTGATTCTCTTCCTATTTTAGGGGCAATAATCTTGGATAGTATTTTTTAGTTGCTAGTTTATAGGAGATATTCTTGGTAGCTCTGTTAGCAAGCGTTGTATATAAACTGAGGCAAGAAATAAAGATTGACAGAAGAAGTGATTATCAGTTGAATCCATTCACAAATTTTCTCATGGTATCAGAGCCATGACTCCCTCAAAACCAAAACCCAGCCCCTTTGATCTAACTACAGCTGATACAACAGGAACTATTATCACCCAAGTGCAACTAAAGGGTGAGGTGAATTACGATGAGTGGGCACGAGCTATCAAAATGGCTTTACGAGCCCGACAAAAATGGGGATTCATTGACGGAACCGTCGAGAAAACGGCAGACGATGAAGAGAAGTGGTGGATAGTTCAGTCCATGGTCGTTACGTGGCTTATGAACACCATCGAGCCAACGCTACGATCTACTGTATCGTATTCAGAAACGAAAAAAGGTCTTTGGGATGATTTAAAGGGGCGATTTGCAGTTTCGAATGGACCACGAATTCAACAAATCAAGAGTGAGCTTTCTGATTGCAAACAACGGGGAATGGCCATTGTTGATTATTATGCAAAAATAAAGAAACTTTGGGATGACATGGCAAGTTATGATCAAAGTGTAATCTGCATTTGTGGAGAGTGCTCATGTGATGTGAACAAGCGCCTGCAATAGAAAAGGGATGAGGAACATGTTCATAAGTTTCTCATGGGGCTAGATGATTCAATCTATGGAACAACTCGTTCAAATTTGTTGGCTACTGATCCTTTCACGACATTAAACAGAGTATACTCTACCATTATACAGGAAGAGCGAATGAAGAATGCTGTTAGGTCCTCTGAGGAGCGCAAGGAAATTCTGGCTCTAGCAACACCAACCGGAAGCCGAGGTCGTGGAAGAGGTGATCCAAGAAGCCGAGAGTCAAACCGAGACTTGTTTTGCACTCATTGTAATAAGTCTGGGCATAAAGTGAGTGGCTGTTTTAAAATTATCGGTTATCCGGAATGGTGGACCGAAAGACAACAAGGAGGACGAGGTGGTGGTCGAGCAAGTAGTAGCCGTGGAGGTCGTGGCAAAGGCACTATTTTTTGTGCAAACGCAGTGCATGGCTTGGCCTCTGATGAGGCCATGACGACACATAATGTATCTGGTGAAAATATGAAAGAAAAACCAGCTACTATCACAAATGAACAATGGGAGGCACTTATATCATTGTTACATAATCAAAAGGTGGGAGATAGTAGGCGTATAACTAGTAAGAACTCTACCTGGATTATCGACACTGGTGCATCAAATCATAACACTGGTAATGTGAAATTATTGCAAGATGTTCGAGACATTCCTGGAAGTCCCATTGGAATGCCCAATGGCACGACTTCCATGACAGTGAAAGAAGGAACTATGATATTGGGCAAAAATTTGATGTTAAAACATGTCTTATTTGTTCCTGGGCTATGTTGCAATCTTTTATCCGTCTCTCAGTTGCTTGATGAAAAAGATTGTCTGATTCACTTTACCTCTACTTTGTGTGCCATATAGGACCGCACTTCGAGGATGCTGATTGGTGCGGGTGAGCGAAAAGATGGACTATATTATTTCCGGGACATGGCGTCCTTGAAGGTTTACAAGGTGACAGAAACATTGTCTTTTGAATTATGGCATAGGCGTATGGGTCATCCTTCGTTTCAAGTTGTTAAACAGTTACCTGTTATTACTTCCTCTAAGAATGTTGATGTTAGTACGGATTGTGAAATCTGTCATCGAGCAAAACAAACTCGGAAAAAGTTCTCAATTAATAATAAGACTGCCTCTGATTTATTTAGTTTGATTCATTGTGACTTGTGGGGTCCTTATCGTTCTATCTCTTCATGTGGAGCATCATATTTTCTCACCATTGTGGACGATTTTTCTAGAGGAGTTTGGGTATTTTTGTTGGTTGATAAAAAAGAAGTACCATCAATGTTTGCTAGGTTTTTTAAAATGATTGAACGGTAGTATAACAAACAGGTCAAGGTGGTGCATAGTGACAATGGCACTGAGTTTACCAGTCTGAAAAATTATTTTTCTGATCAAGGTATTATTTTGCAAAACTCTTGTGTCGGGACGCCTCAGCAGAACGGAAGAGTCGAGCACAAGCATAGTCATATTCTCAATGTGGCTCGCGCTCTTCGATTTCAAGGAGGATTACCGATCCGTTTTTGGGGGGAATGCGTTCTTGCTACTTGTTATCTAATTAATCGCACACCAACTCCTTTGCTTGATGGTCGCACTCCTTATGAATTGTTATATGGATCACCTCCCTCTTATAATGAAATTAGAGTGTTCGGATGTCCGCTTATGCACACAACCAAGCTCGGGTGGAGACAAATTTGCTTCTCGCTCGGAAGTGTGTTTTTATGGGTTACGCACCTGGGAAGAAAGGATGGCTATTGTATGATTTAGATACGGATACATTGTTGGTTTCTCGTGATGTGGAATTTTATGAGACCAAATTCCCAATGTTATCAACTAAACAACCTGCACATTCGCTTGACAATATGGATGATGATAATTCCCTGCCAATAGAAAATATTATTTCCACTGACAATGATCTTACACATGGTCCAACCGATTTGGATGAAGATACCCACGTCTGTGAAGTTGCACGAAATGAAGAGACTCATGCATAAGAGGATGGTGTTTATATTTTCGGTCGTGGCCAAAGACAACACAAGCCTTCAATCCTTATGTGTGATTTTGTCACTCATACTGTTCAAAAGCTTAGTCCATCTTCATGCTCATCCACACCACGACATCCTCCTGGTGAGTCTTATCCTTTACCCAATGTTTTCCATAGTGCTACTTTTAATTCTCAGCATAAGCACTTTCTTGCTGCCATAGTAGCTATACAGGAACCAAGTACCTTTGCTCAGGCTATTAAGGAGCAATGTTGGCGTGAGACAATGCAAAATGAAATGACGGCTCTTGAAAGGAATGGTACTTGGGATGTCACCACTCTTCTTCCTGGAAAAAAAGCTCTAGGGTGCAAATGGGTGTACAAAATAAAATATCATTCTGACGGGTCGGTGAGAGTATCAAAGCTCGCCTTGTAATTCTCAGTAATCATCAAAGGCTGGAATTGACTATCATGAAACCTTCGCCCCCGTAGCCAAAATGGTAATAGTTCGTCTCTTGTTGGCTGTGGCTGCTGCAAAGGATTGGGGTTTGCATCAAATGGATGTCCACAATGCATTCTTACATGGGGATCTAAACGAGGAAGTGTATATGATACTTCCACCGGATTTTCGCACTTCTAATCCAGATGATGTATGTCGTCTTCGAAAATCATTGTATGGGCTTAAGCAAGCTCCTCGGTGTTGGTTCGCCAAACTATCTTCGGCTCTTCTTGATTATGGTTTTCAGCAGTCTTATGAAGATTATTCACTCTTCTCCCTTCGCCGAGGTGATACACTCCTTCATCTCTTAGTTTATGTTGATGATCTCATCATAACCGAGAATAATGACATGGCTATTCATGATTTTAAGACATATCTGAGCAATTGTTTTCATATGAAAGATCTTGGAAAATTGAAATATTTTTTGGGTGTCGAAGTAGCAAGGGGACCTAGTGGTGTTTTTCTGTCCCAACACAAATATGCTCTTGACATTGTTAATGAGGTCGGTTTCTCTGGATCTCGCCCCGCTTCTACTCCCATGGAGCCGAATCACAAACTTGCTCTTGCACAAGGTCCAAACATGGCGCGTCCTGACCAATATCGCCGGTTAGTTGAGCGGTTAATTTATCTGTGCTTCATGGGTCATGACCTTGCATACTCTGTACAAGTACTCTCCCAGTTCATGCAACAACCGAAGGATGATCACTGGGATGCGGCACTTCGGGTGGTGCGCTATGTTAAAGGTACCTTGGGACGTGGTATCCTGCTAGATAAACAATGTGATCTTCGCATTCATGGTTGGTGTGATTCTGACTAGGCTGCTTGTCCTCTTTCGCGGCGTTCTTTGACTGGTTGGTTCATCCAGCTTGGCTCCTCACCAGTTTCCTGGAAAACAAAGAAGCAAGACCGAGTATCGCGATCTTCCGCAGAAGTAGAGTATCGATCCATGGCAGATACAACATGTGAACTACTCTGGCTCCATGGCTTATTGGGCACACTTGGCATATCTCACCCTTCACCAATGTTGCTCCATTGTGACAACCAGTCTGCTCTTCATATCTCTCGTAACCCCGTTTTCCACAGCCGCACTAAGCATATCCAAGTGGATTGTCATTTCCTTCGGGATGAAATTCGACGTAACACTATTCGTCCGGTATATGTTTCTACTCATGGTCAACTTGCAGATATTTTCACCAAGGCGTTATCGAAGGGACCGTTCGACACTTTTGTTCACAAGCTGCGTATTCGAGACCCGACCGCCAAATTGAGGGGGTGATAGTTGGATAAGATCACAGATCTTAATATCTCCCCACATATCTTCCAAATATATCATGTTGACTTGTATTCTTGATTCTCTTCCTATTTTAGGGGCAATAATCTTGGATAGTATTTTTTAGTTGCTAGTTTATAGGAGATATTCTTGGTAGCTCTGCTAGCAAGCGTTGTATATAAACTGAGGCAAGAAATAAAGATTGACAAAAGAAGTGATTATCAGTTGAATCCATTCACAAATTTTCTCATTTTGGATAATGATTTATGGATGTGTTTGTTTTAATCATGAAAGCAAGTTTTGAGTTTGTTCATGTAACATCCCACCCCCGACGGGAATGGTAAAATAGTAAATTTGGCATAGGATGAGATGGATCGGATGACTTAGGACTGTTCATGCATAATAGGATTGGTACACAGTATCATTTGTGCACATGAAAGTACTGTATATGCATACATGACATTCCGGTTTTGTGCCTAATGTAATTTTAGTGTGATTCACGTGATTTTGGGTTTGAAAAATTATTCGAAAAGTACATTGAGTGCTTTATATTTTAAGGATTTTCAGAATTTTTCTGAAATTTTCCGAAGAAAATTTCCGGACCGGAAAAATTGCCAAGTGACGAACCGTTCGATTTTCGGTAACAAAAATTTCTATCCAATGGCATTGTAATATTGAGTATATTATTTTGAAATTGGAAGTAGGGCCATTGGACTAGAATGGGTCAAATTGCATTAGGTTTCCTATTTACTAATTTGTTTTTAGCCTATTTTGTCTTTTTCTTAGAAATTGCCACTTATCTTAAAGAGTTTAATGACTTTTGTCTTATGCTAAACCCTTTCTCAGATATACCTTAACAAAATAATGAAAAGAGGAGTTTTACCTCTTAAAGCCTTCACCATCCGAAAACCCTCCTTCCTTTTCATCTCCATCAATTTTTTCTCCTTCTTTAAGTTATTTCCTCCAACCTTGAGAGCCTTCCATATATGCTTACAAGCTTAAGTCTCCTACCTTCTTTTCATGATGATAGCCATGCATGGTGTTAGAGAAGTAGAGAAAGTATAATAGTGGAGAAGTTATTGGTAGTTGAAGAATTTAAGAGGAAGCTTTAATTAGGTAAGAATTTCATTATGCTTTTGAAGTTGTAGTAGTTAGATGCATTGATTGGAAGTTGTTTTCATTAAATATGGTTTATGATGCATTAATTTCATGAAGATAGGGTAGGATTATTTGGGTATAAATGTATGTTTGTGTGAGGGAAAGTGATATGGTAGATAAAGATTGTGAATTTAAGGTTGTTAATGATGTTTATGATGTTAGATGAATGTAAATAAAGTAAGGAAGTTGTGTATGTGTTGCTGCCAATTATGCTCTATTATACAAGTAAATGTTGTGATGAATTTGTGACTGAATTTGAAGTGTAAATGGATGCATATTGATGTAGGTAAAATGCTAGAATGAAAGAGGAAGAGGTAAGGAGGAAATCTGGAAAAGTGTGAGTTGTGTAGATTTCAGATTTTGATTCATAACTTGAGATGTGATTGTCCAATTGAGCTGAGGTTTGTTTTAAATTAAACTTAAGAATTGTGGCTAGATTTCATATGAAGGGAGTGTTGCTCAATTCTGCCTTTAAGGATGTTAAATTTGGCAAACAAAGTGAATTACTTGGTGTTGTGTGAACAGTAGCCGACCCTAATGATCTGATACTTTGATGATTTTTCTAGATTAATTGAGAAGGAATTAGGGAAAATGGTCTTCATGAAAGATGAAGCATATTAAGTTATCTTTCTATTCCCACTGATTTTTTCTATTTTTCGATATGTATATTGGGAGAAATGCACTGTGGAATATTGACTGATATTATGCATTTTGTGGAAACCTAGACTAAGTGTGGATTTGATGCACATTCTGATTTGTAGCAATTTTAGCAATTTCTGTGAATTGAATTGGCTTGAGTGATCTTCTGAAGAGTTTTAGAGGAAACATTGATCTTGAAAATGGTATTTAGCATGCAATTTTGGAAATCATATTTGGGAGTTATGAATTTTCAAACACTGAACCTGCATTAGGTTATTAATCGCTGTCAGTCAGCAGAAACTTGCATGACAAGTTTGAAATTGTTAGGATGGAATTGGATTCTGAGTTCTTCATGAAAAGTGTAGTAATGTGTTTTATCTTTCCAGTGATATAAGGTAGTGATTTTCTTGACATGTGTACAAGGAGTTATACTTGCTTTTAAAATTACCGTCAGATTGAGTACTTTCGAGGGTAGAGCATTCATTGAATTGTTTGACTTAGTTAACAATTGAATTTGATTTTGGTTTGTTCATGAACGTTGTTGATAACATTGGGATATTTCTGAGCATATTTATTGTGTAATTTTGACTAAGGAACTGAAAGTTACGGATTTTATACAACTGCTGCACTGCTTTTGACAAATGTTGCCTTCGTTTTGAGAGGCATTATGAGGCAGTAACTTTGATTGCATTTTGACACCCTATAGGTGAAATTGGCTTTGTGTCCTTCATGAAACTTACAGAGCTCTCTTTTCTCTATAAAATAGACACCAAGTTTGTCCATTTTGGAGTCTGGAGTAGGGAGTTATGCCCTGTGTAAGTTGGGATGTCGGAGGACGTTGTTTCAGATCTGCTATTGTATAGCATAAGTCGACTTGCACCCCATATAAGTCGACTAGTACATACACAGTGGTATAAGTCGACTTGCATCCTTAGACAAGTCGACTAGGATCATATATTTCCCTTCTTTTGCTCATAACTCTTTCGTCCGACATCCGATTGACATGATTCTTAAGGCATCGGACTCATGAGACATTGAATTTCATTTCATGGGAAATTCAGAATTTTTGGACGGGAAATTGACGGGTGTCTGGGAAATGGGTATTTCATCACTGTTTTATTTAATTGGGGACATATAGAGGTCCAAATTGAGCGCCGTCAGCACCATTGGATTTCTAATTTTTAAACGAATTTTTCGGTGGAAAAATGAGATTAGAGCCTAAATGCATGAACATGCATTATACACCTACATGTGCATCGATTTAATTCGGATTGGATAATTAGTGATCGCTTTCTTCTCGATTCTTATAGAGGCTCAATTGGAGCGTCGTTAACCGACGTGGCAGAGACTTCCCGGCATTAGCTCGGAAGTGATAGGTGAGTAACCTAGTTGGTTTCTTAATCTATGTGTGTGTTTAATATTACGCATTGATGCCATGTGGAGTTAAGGAAGGATCTATGTGTTTGATTTTGATTGATTTCGTACCAGGGGTGTCCGAAATGTTGGAAATGCGATATTGAAGTGCTAATGTGTGTAAATGACTGTGAATGCATCAATACAATAAATTGAAAATGTATATAATTGAAATACCGGACCGAAAGTCCGAAGAAATGGCAAATAGCATTGTCATGTAAATGAAAATTGGAACATGTGCATTGCATGCATAAAAGTATGATCAGATAAAGGAAGTTGTGATCGGAGCAGCCACCGTATCAGGGCATATCCATGCGATATGAGAGATTTCAGCTCAACGCACAGACCTCGTGTCCAATATATTCTGAGCCTCGGGTTCAATGTATCGAGGCTTCAAGCCCAATGTTTTCGAGCCATCGGCTCAACGCAATGTGCCCATCATCGGGGCGATTTGGTATGCACTCACAACAACGAAATGAAAATGAAAAGTGTCACATGTGCATTGCATCTATAAATGATTGAATATGAATTGTGTTAAAGGTGAAACTCCTTACATTTGAGAAATGTGATTGTATGTATTATTTGGTAAATTGATTGAATATGCATGAATTGAGTGAACCATCGATGATGGTTTCTCATTGAGTTCGCAAACTCACCCAACATTGCATCTATTTTTCAAGAATTGAAGAGTACCCCGTTAGTGAAACGGGAGTATGATTACTGCAAGAGAGTCGGTGTTTGAAGTCGGGATTAGTTCACGTATGCATTTGTGTCATTTTGAATTATGTGCAAATTTATATTCCGCAAAAATAGTACTAAATTGTTTGAGGGCCCTAATTGATAAATATTGTTTTGAAATGTGATCTTTGATAAAGTGTATGATGAAAAGGGTTTTAAGTATCACGGGCCCGAATCGTTTATTATTTTCAAAGACTCATTTGCTTTCAAAAGTAAAATATCATAATGAGTTTTTTAGACCGCATTGATCGCTTTCTAGCATACCACCTCGCGGTCACGGGCTCGGATATCACCATCGATATCGGGTTCAGTCTCTGCGCGAGTAGGATGCTACATTTGGTATCGAGCCCGTAAATGCGAATGTATCCGGGCACACCAAACATAGGTTAAGGTTGCATGCATTTGAGTCGTAATAGTTGCGGCATGGTGGCAATCGATCCTCATCTGAGTCGCACGAGTAGAAATCCTCGTGTGCATACGTGTTAAGTGACTAAGTGAGAGAAAAGTGAGACCAGATTTGAATGTGAGCCCATGAATGTGTATGGGCAATGAGGAATGGGAAAAGGAAACATTAATAATGAGAATTATAATGTCTTGTGGTTAGAATGACTATGTTGGCTTAGACGATTAAGGAAAGAAGTGATATCACAATGAATTCCCGGATTAAAGTGGCAATATGACGGCGATAGAAAACGAATAGGTCCACTGGAGATATGAGAAGCATACTGGTTATAGTAGGCCAATGTGAAATTAAATGATGAGGTAATTAAAGTTCTGACTTGTATCTTCGATGAAATGGGAATTGGAAATGAGCTAGGAGGATATGGTTCGATCAGGCAGATATGAACTAAAAAAAAATAGACAGACTGATAAGTTTGACAATTTTTACTAATTGTATATCGGGAAATTCTGGATTAGGTGAAAAGATGTATTTGAACACAGAAATGGTAAATGGCTGGGTAAATAGATAGAGATACAGTGGAGTTGTATCACCGATTTTGTCGTGTTTTGGGGACTGTGACTACCCTATTATAGATTGTTTGAGGAAGATAAAGAGATATGTAGCAATAAGGAGATGACATTGTATAAGCCAAGTGGATATGACCTTAAAAGGTCAAGCTGACACATGAATGATATGGAATGAAACTAGGGAAATGGAAAAAAAATGAATGAAACAATGATAGTAATATATGAAAAGAGTTGTCGTATTTAAGTTGATTTACCGTTGGGAGTATCTATTGGACAGTAAAGTTGATCATGATTAAGGAAACGTATGTGAAAGATACATGGAAATAAGAGAGGAGATGATTGGTGTGCTACTATGAGTGGCTATAAGTGTAATGTTCATAAGGGGTTAAAGTATGACATAAGAGGACTGAGTGTACTTGTATGAGAGGAAATGAAGAATGATAATGGCATCAGTCCTCTATTTGAGGATTAGTATAACCAGAAAGGAGTTTTGTGGAATGTTTAATAGTATAAGTTCCTATTTGGTCTCCGGTGATGTGTAGTTTAAAGAATAAGTGTTAAAGAAAGTGTTTAGTGTCACAGGGAACCTTAGTGCAAGGAATGTTTTGATCTTTTCAATTATGGCATAACATTGTTCTGATTGAGATAGTGCGTATAGTTGAGAATGATTGAAAAGCAATTAGGGACACTAATTGGCTTATGGGACTTTCGTGAACGGTAAAATGACGGTAGCAAGACTAATGGTCAAACGAAAAGAAGTACGGACGAAATCAAAAGTGAAATTGAGTCATATCTCAAGAGGATATTTAGACATAACAAGTGAAATATACTACCGAGGTTACACCTTTATTATGTAACGGAATGTAGCGTAACCACGTAGGTGAGTGGAATTTTAATTTGAGGTGATTCTATTGCAATGTGAAGTGAATAGATCTCTATATGTGATGCAAAACTGTTGGAAAATCTTGATTTGAATCTTGATTTGAAACTAAGAAGAAAATAGTCCCGGCTGGGAAGTGAAATACTCAAATAAAGTGGAATTTATGGAAGTCCAAGTGCGGATGACTAGGTATTGACATATGTCGATGTGGATGACAGAAATCAATTGAAAAGAGAAATGAGTAGAGACAAGAAGTCCTAAAGGAAACCGACAATGACGTGATGTATTGTTACCTTCATAAAGGGATTGCAAATACACTACTAAATGGACTCAATGAAAAGTAGAATGATGTATGGTAAAGTTAACAAGACCCTAATAGGAATTATGCGAGGTAAACAAATGGTAGTGACTATGAGTGTAGATGTAATGTGTTTCAAAGTGTTGAACAGTGAAAAGTAACAAGAACTATGTGAATAATTGAGAAAGTTGATATTGATGATAAGCATACCCTTGGAGAGTGGGCAGTGTGGGATGAAATGAGACAATATGTTAAAATGGTATTAGATAAACTGACTCGACTTTGATAAATGGTATTGGTGTTATGATCGCAATTGTTTAAAGCCTTGGAGACTTTAGATTCCTATAAGAATACATTGTGTTAATTCGAGGAAAAAGACGGGCATAAATGACTACTATATCGCTAATTCTGAAATGAACAGACAATTCTGCCTACTAAATTCAAATAGTGAATAGATAATGTTGCAAGGAACAGACCAATTACAGATATAGGGATTTCCAAACAATGTTAAGTAGAGTATAGGTAATTGTGAAGTGTTACTGGAAAATTGAAGTTGTAGATCTAGTGATCTTTGGATAAAGGTAAGAAAGGTTAAGAGTGCGGGAGTTAAAGTAGTAGTCTATGATGAGTGCGAATATGCGAGTGAAATCGGAAAAACAATATTGCATGCTTGAAAGAAGAAGTTTATGTACCAGCAAAAGTGCTAGAACAAGAAAGTGAACGATCGAAGCTAGACATTCTAGTAAGTATATCACGAAAAGTGAAATTGAATCACTAGGGTATAGAACGAAATGATTATAGATTCAAGTGATTATAGGTTGAATGTTCCATGAAAAAGTGCTTAAGTGTTTTGGACTTCATAGGATTATGACCTTGTTATATAGTTTTGGTGAGTGACTTTAGGCTATTGGTGATCATAAAAGGAATTGTACACGCTTATATTACAGAAAAGTGCTAACAAGAGTCAAAGACCAAAATTGAGTCGAGATACTTGTGATGAGTGAAACAAAGGAAAGTGATTTAGGAAAGCTGCATGGGTTAGTCAAGTGGATCGATTGGACAAATGAAATAGAATGAAATGCATAAAGAAGCGTTGAATGTCAAAAGAAAACTGAATCGGATTAAGAGTCAATGAAATATGAAGGATAAATCGTTAAGTGTATTACCACGGTTATAGTGAAAAATAGAGATAAGTGCCACGTGCCGGCATTTAAAGGAAAGGAAGTGTCGCAGAGAGAGAAAATATTTTATTGGAGTATCATAGTGACAAAGTATACCCGAATTGGCAAAAGGATATTAATGAAGTTATTGGAATAAGTACATATATTGAGAAAAAGATATTGGATGGTATAGTGAGAAAAAGGTATTGGATGGATAAAACGTGATGAGTGAGCAGGTTCGGAAATAATGAACTGAGTCATAGCATCGGAACCAAAGGTAGTAGCTACTCTGAAAATGGCAAGTGAGATAGTTAAGATAGTGAGATCGCCAACCGATGACCTTTGTTGAGTCCGTTCATCGTGATGAGTGATAATGAGTTAGCCAAACAAGTGACTTAACAACTGACTGAGTGTGGTTACTGTGACCTTTCGGAAAATGAATCATTGAGTGAAAAAGTGTATGGGACATGTAGGGTCATTTGATAACTGTCATAGTGAATCGTTGACAGAGAATTTCGAGGACGAAATTTTTATGAGGGAAGAATTGAAACATCCTACCCCCGACGGGAATGGTAAAATAGTAAATTTGGCATAGGATGAGATGGATCGGATGACTTAGGACTGTTCATGCATAATAGGATTGGTACATAGTATCATTTGTGCACATGAAAGTCTTGTACATGCATATATGACATTCCGGTTTAGTGCTAATGTAATTTTAGTGTGATTCACGTGATTTTGGGTTTGAAAAATTATTCGAGTGCGACATTGAGTGTTTTATATTTTAAGGATTTTCAGAATTTTTCAAATTTTCGGAGAAAATTCGGACCGGAAAAATCGCCAATGACAAATTAGATTTTGGTAATGAAAATTTCTATCTAATGGCACTGTAATATTGAGTATATTATTTTGGAATTGGAAGTAGGGTCATTAGACTAGAATGAGTCAAATTGCATTAGGTTTCCTATTTACTAATTTGTTTTTAGCCTATTTTGTCTTTTTCTTAGAAATTGCCACTTGTCCTAAAGAGTTTAATGACTTTTGTCTTATGCTAAACCCCTTTCTCGTATATACCTTAACAAAATAATGAAAAAGAGGAGTTTTACCTCTTAAAGCCTTCACCATCCGAAAACCCTCCTTCCTTTTTCATCTCCATCAATTTTTTTCTCCTTCTTTAAGTTATTTCCTTCAACCTTGAGAGCCTTCCTTATATGCTTACAAGCTTAAGTCTCCTACCTTCTTTTCATGATGATAGCCATGCATGGTGTTAGAGAAGTAGAGAAAGTATAATAGTGGAGAAGTTATTGGTAGTTGAAGAATTTAAGAGGAAGCTTTAATTAGGTAAGAATTTCATTATGCTTTTGAAGTTGTAGTGGTTAGATGCATTGATTGGAAGTTGTTTTTCATTAAATATGGTTTATGATGCATTAATTTCATGAAGATAGGGTAGGATTATTTGGGTATAAATGTATGTTTGTGTGAGGAAAGTGATATGGTAGATAAAGATTGTGAATTTAAGGTTGTTAATGATGTTTATGATGTTAGATGAATGTAAATAAAGTAAGGAAGTTGTGTATGTGGTTGCTGCCAATTATGCTCTATTATACAAGTAAATGTTGTGATGAATTTGTGACTGAATTTGAAGTGTAAATGGATGCATATTGATGTAGGTAAAATGCTAGAATGAAAGAGGAAGAGGTAAGGAGGAAATCTGGAAAAGTGTGAGTTGTGTAGATTTCAGATTTTGATTCATAACTTGAGATGCGGTTGTCCAATTGAGCTGAGGTTTGTTTTAAATTAAACTTAAGAATTGTGGCTAGATTTCATATGAAGGGAGTGTTGCTCAATTCTGCCTTTAAGGATGTTAAATTTGGCAAACAAAGTGAATTACTTGGTGCTGTGTGAACAATAGCCGACCCTAATGATCTGATACTTTGATGATTTTTCTAGATTAACTGAGAAGGAATTAGGGAAAATGGTCTTCATTAAAGATGAAGCATATTAAGTTAGCTTTCTATTCCCACTGATTTTTCTATTTTTCGATCTGTATATTGGGAGAAATGCACTGTGGAATATTGACTGATATTATGCATTTTGTGGAAACCTAGACTAAGTGTGGATTTGATGCACATTCTGATTAGTAGCAATTTTAATAATTTCTGTGAATTGAATTGGCTTGAGTGATCTTCTGAAGAGTTTTAGAAAAAACATTGATCTTATAAATGGTATTTAGCATGCAATTTTTGGAAATCATATTTGGGAGTTATGAATTTTCAAACACTGAACCTGCATTAGGTTATTAACTGCCCTGATCAGCAGAAACTTGCATGACAAGTTTGAAATTGTTAGGGATGGAATTGGATTCTGAGTTCTTCATGAAAAGTGTAGTAATGTGTTTTATCTTTCTAGTGATATAAGGTAGTGATTTTCTTGACATGTGTACAAGGAGTTATACTGTTTTAAAAATTACTGTCCAGATTGAGTACTTTCAGGGGTAGCAGCATTCACTGAATTGTTTGACTTAGTTAACAATTGAATTTGATTTTGGTTTGTTCATGAAAGTTGTTGATAACATTGGGATATTTCTGAGCATATTTATTGTGTAATTTTTGACTAAGGAACTGGAAAGTTACGGATTTTATACTCTGTTCCACTATTTTGAAAAATGTTGCACTGTTTTGAGAGGCATTATGAGGGCAGTAACTTTGATTGCATTTTTGACACCCTAGAGGTGAAATTGACTTTTGTGTCCTTCATGAAACTTATAGAGCTCTCTTTTCTCTATAAAATAGACACCAAGTTTGTCCATTTTGGAGTCCGGAGTAGGGAGTTATGCCCTGTGTAAGTTGGGATGTCGGAGGACGTTGTTTCAGATCTGCTATTGTATAGCATAAGTCGACTTGCACCCCATATAAGTCGACTAGTACATACACAGTGGTATAAGTCGACTTGCATCCTTAGACAAGTCGACTAGGATCATATATTTCCCTTCTTTTGCTCATAACTCTTCCGTTCGACATCCGATTGACCTGATTCTTGAGGCATCGGACTCATGAGACATTGAATTTCATTTCATGGGAAATTTGGAATTTTTGGACGAGAAATTGACGGGTGTCCGAGAAATGGGTATTTCATCACTGTTTTATTTAATTGGGGACCTATAGAGGTCCAAATTGAGCGCCGTCAGCACCATTGGATTTATAATTTTTAAACGGATTTTTCTGGTGGAAAAAATGAGATTAGAGTCGGGAATGCATGAACATGCATTATACACCTACATGTGCATCGGTAACTCACGAATTCGGATTGGATAATTAGTGATCGTTTTCTTCTCTGATTCTTATAGAGGCTCAATTGGAGCGTCGTTCGACCGACGTGGCAGAGACTTCCCGGCATTAGCTCGGAAGTGATAGGTGAGTAACCTAGTTAGTTTCTCAATCTATGTGTGTGTTTAATATTACGCATTGATGCCATGTGGAGTTAAGGAAGGATCTGTGTGTTTGATTTTGGTTGATTTCGGACTAGGGGTGTCCGAAATGTTGGAAATGTGATATTGAAGTGCTAATGTGTGTAAATGACTGTGAATGCATCAATGCAATAAATTGAAAATGTATATAATTGAAATACCGGACCGAAAGTCCGAAGAAATGGCAAATAGCATTGTCATGTAAATGGAAATTGGAACATGTGCATTGCATGCATAAAAGTATGATCGGATAAAGGTCATTGTGATCGGAGCGACCACCGTGTCGTAAGCATATCCCGCTTAACGATATGAGAGCTTTCAGCTCAACGCACAGGACCTCAGGTCCAACATATTCAGAGCCTCAGGCTCAATGTATCAGGGCTTCAAGCCCAATGTTTTCAGAGCCACTGGCTCAACGCAATGTGCCCGTCACTGGGACAGTTTCAGGCGCACGGTCACAACAACGAAATGAAAATGAAAAGTATCACATGTGCATTGCATCTATAAATGATTGAATATGAATTGTGTTAAAGGCGAAACGCCTTACATTTGAGAAATGTGATTGTATGTATTATTTGGTAAATTGATTGAATATGCATGAATTGAGTGAACCATCGATGATGGTTTCTCATTGAGTTCGCAAACTCACCCAATATTGCATCTATTTTTCAGGAATTAAAGAGTACCCCGTTAGTAAAACGGGAGTATGATTACTGCAAGAGAGTCGATGTTTGAAGTCGGGATTAGTTCACGTCTGCATTTGTATCATTTTGAATTATGTGTAAATTTATATTCCGCAAAAATAGTACTGAATTGTTTGAGGGCCCTAATTGATAAATATTATTTTGAAATGTGATCTTTGATAAAGTGTATGATGAAAAGGGTTTTATCACGAACTTAATCGTTTATTATTTCCGCACTTCATTTGCTTTCAAAAGTAAAATATCATAATGAGTTTTTTAGATCAGATTGATCGCTCTAGCATACCACCCTCGCGGGTCACAAGCTCAGATATCACCATCGATATCGGGTTCGAGTCTTGCGGGAGTGGGATGCTACAGTTCACGATGGGTCCATTGAGCTTCCGATGGTCTTTTTCCTTAATCGTTTAATTAACATGTTTCACCCCACGCATACAGCACCACGCTATCATGTCCGATGTTGGGCTCCGGCAGCGAGGTCCAACAGTTATAGAGGAGTTTCATAGCTTTCCAATGATGTATCATATGCTGTTTTTGGATGTGGGAGTTGAAGGATGTGGACTGTTAAAGTTTGGTGCAAATGCTGTCAAATGGTAGATTTCTGGACAGAACTTTGAGAAATTTTTTGACCCTCATAGAGTTTGAAATTGTTCTTAGGGCCTTAATGAAAGTTGTAGATTATCTTTTTATTTTTCTGATGATATGAAGTATGATAATTTTTGGCCAATGGAGTGGAAAGTTATGATGTGTAGAAGTTCTATTGCTGTTTAGGATGTCCTTTTCCAGACAGTCTCTTTGAAGTGGTTTTTTACTCCCTTAGGGGCCAAATTGTTTTTGCATCCTTCATGGAAGTTGTAGAGCTCCCTTTTAAATTTTTATTGATACAAAATTTTCAAATTTTAGAATTCTGAGTAAGAAGTTATGAATTTTTGAATTTCAGATGTTGTTTGAACCAAACCCGCAGGGGGGGCATCTAGAGCTCCTCGCAGTCGCGGTCGCGAACGCGCGTCTAGCTCGCTCATCGGGGTTGCGAGAGTGCGTTTAGCCACGCGTCTTGCGGTCATGAGACGCTCGCAGTGCGACGCTACATCTATATATTTTATTATTTAGTTTATTTTTTTGATTTCCTTCTCCATTTCCGACCTCTCTCCGGTCTTTTGGCCATAACTTTTTCGTCCGACCTCTGATTGACCCAATTTTTGAAGCGTTGGATTTTTAAGACTTTCCTGTACCTCTCCATAATAATTTTGTAGATTTTGATATTTGTGAAAAAGATTGATTATATCAAAGTGAGAAGATCGGTTGAAAAAAACGTCTGAACATGCTTCTGTATTTTGGTGATTTCTTGATCTATAGAGATCCAAATGAGGTGATTTTTAGTTCTAAATAAACTAGAGTCATGGAACTTCAACTTATCTGAAGGAACAAATTTTCAATTTAGGCCCTAAGTTATTTCAATTCAGGAGTGAATTAGGGTGAAATTTTCAGTCTCGATTATCCTTAAAACTGTTCAGAAGTAAGTGAGATGAGTTCATTTTTTTGGGGTTTGACTTGGTATGAAATTACTCCCTTGTAGGATGCACGTCCAGATTTCATGTAGGACATCAGGCACATGACTCGCAGGGGTGGGGTTCCAACATCCAATTAAGTGTTTTTAATAAATCTACATTTCCTTATACTATTTCTTGAGAAATATAACATATTATTTATAATTAACAAATGATATAAATTTAAGTAAATATTAATATAGCAAGATAGACATTATCATTTAATGGATTATACCTAAGCTTAAAATTTTTATAAGTTTGACCTTAATTTAAATCGATGATGTTCTAATTATAAGTTAAAACTTTGAGTATTATTAAACTTCGATATTAAAATTTTAAATTCAAATTTAAATTTTAAGGCTTTAGATTATCTTTAAGGTAAGTCAAATCAAAATTTAACAATTAGTTGGGTCATACTTTTGTTAAGTTTATATGTTTCTACTGTTGATATTATAGAAATAATCAACTAAGTATCTCTATTATAGATTTAAATTACTTAATTCTCTATAGATAATTAGTTGATGATTTATTAATTAGTAACTGAATTAATGAGATTTTATTACTTAGAGAATAAATAGATTCTTCTTGATTTAAAGAAGTAATTAAGGTTGTATTGTCCTATATATTCATTGTACTATTCATAGAAAAATTAAGAAAGAATTTACTTTCTCCTCTTTGTTCATGGTATCGAGCCATAATTCTTTTACAATATTTTTTTTTTGCCTAAATCAATCCTAAATGGGCTTTCACTTATTGATGACTGGTCAGCAGAGAAACTCCTTATCCTCGAACGATGATTTAGTAGTTTGAGTGTGACTGATCCTAGTGCTATGATGGGAAATGTACAACAAAATTATGATCTTCTTGACTTAAACTTGCCTTTTCAATTGATGGATCACAGGTTGAATAGCCAGAATTACCTAGAATGGTCGCAAATAATAAAGTTGTCTGTTAATGGTAGAGGAAAACTTAGGTATTTGGCTAAAGTGACAACAAGGTCAGCTTTAGATGATCCAAATATGGTAATATAGAGGTATAAAAATTCTTTGACCATAGGTTGGTTGATTAATTCCATAGAAACTGCAATTGGAAACCTCATATGTTTTTTGCCAACAGCTAAAGATGTATGGGATATGGTTCAAGAGATGTATTCTAATATTGAATTTTTTTTTCTGAAAATTTCAAACTAAAAATGAAGCTATAGAAGGCCAATTAAGGAGATTGTGACATTGCATTGTTTTGTAACAAACTTGTAACCTTATGACAGGAATTGGACCTATGATATGAAGATGATTGTGACTATCCAAATGATAGTGTTCAACATAAAAAAGGGAAGAAAATGACTGAGAGTGAGCGATAGGGCGAGAACAACTGAGAGCGAGTGAGAGGGAGAAAGATCGTCTAGAGCTTGTGAGATTACAGGCAAGTGAGATCCCTCTCCATGGCTTCATCCCCCTCCCTTACTAAACCCCAATCCCCTCTTTCACCTCTACCTACACTTGAACCGCAGCCACACCTTAAAGCCACAACCGAAAACCCAAATCGAACCCTAAATCAAAATTAGAGCACCGACCTAAACACCATCCCTACCCCCTCAGCTCAAAATTGCCTCCAAAAATCCCTCTTTCAACCAACTCAGACCGCATCCAAATTCCTAGGAGTCGAAGGAATAGATGCGTCGCACTTGAAGATCCAACTCTGGAAGTTAAGGGGACTACCAGATCTTGGAAGTATGTGGTTGCAAATGGAATGTCAAAAACATCAACAGACAAAGCTTTAACCTACTGCCAACCGGAGATGAAGGAAAATCAGATTTTTGTTATACCTCCTTCGAAGTTAGCTAAGCAAGGAGCTACAAACTTCAAGTTAGCATTAATTGGCTTATTCATAGGTAAGAGACCTGCTTTTCCTATCATAGAAAGAGTCTTGAATAAATCCTGGTCTGAGTTTAGGCTGAAGGAGATTCTGATCACTAGCTCCAATCATTTTTTGTTTAAGTTCAAATCTGAACTAGGAGTAATGTCTGTGTTGGAAAAGGGCCCTTGGCATATACAAGGCAAACCCTTATTTATGAAGAAGTGGAGTTTGAATGGAGGTGAATTCACTTTGAAAAAAGGTAGGAAATCTAGGAGAAAGCAAAAGTAGGAGATGCTGCTGGTTATGGGGTTATGGATTTAGTCTTTTGGAATGTTAGGGGTTTTAATAACCCCAAAAAATAATTAGTTGTTCAAGCTTGTCTTAAAAGATTATCTGTGAATTTTGTGTGTTTTCTTGAATCTAGGACTAGGTCTCCTTCTTATTTGAATAATGTTTTCCCCTCTTTGTTTCTTAAATGGCCTTTTTATAGTATTTTAGATTGTGCCTCTAATGCCAGAATAGTGTTAATATGGAATCCGGATAGTTATTTGTGTATCATCCTAAGTTCTAATGATCAACTTATTCATTTAGAGCTGACTCCTAGGACCAATGGCCCCCTTTAGTTGTAACTTGTACTTATGGGTTTAACAATCTAAACCATAGGAAGAACCTTTGGACAAATCTATCAAATCTTAACCTTTCCATGTCATATATGCCTTGGATTATTGCGGGTGACTTTAATTCTATTCTATTCCCGCATGAGGTAGACCCTATAAGTCACTCAACGCTAAAAAGTATGAGTGATTTTAGGCAATGGGTTGAAGATAATGCACTGTATGATCTTAATTCAAGTGGTCTTAGTTTTACTTGGACCAACAAACAAAGTTGAGATTATTATATTGCTAGGAAGTTAGACAGAACTCTTATTAATTTAGCTTGGAGCTCTAACTTCCCAAGGTCTTACAGTGTCATCCATTACCCGAACATACCAGATCATTCCCCTGTAGTGATTAGATTTGTTTTTGCTATACAAAAAAGAGCTTCTCCTTTTAGGTTCTCCAATTTTCTCTCCTCTCATCCAAATTTTCTTTAATCAATTAAGGAAACTTGGTCCTCTCAAATTCAGGGTTCTCCTATGTTTTATGTAGTGACTAAACTCAAGCTAGTTAAAAAAGCCCTCAAAGCTCTTAATTTTGAAAAAAATTTAGAGATGTTAATGATAGAGTTAAGAATTATCAAGAAAATTTTAATGTCATTCAGGATCAATTGAGGCTTTTGCCTAAGTCTAATGTATTGCTTGCGAAGGAATTATAGGCCATTAATGAATTAATTAGAGCTTTAGAAGATCAAGAGTCTTTCTTTAAACAAGCTTCTAGGATTAAATGGTTAAAGGAAGGGGATAGGAACACCAAAATTTTCCATAACTCTCTCACTACCAACAGAAACAAAAACAACATCTATTCTATAGAAGTGGGTAATGAGAGAAGGATTGTAGGTCATAAAGAGATAAAAGATCAATTTTTTTGACTTCTTTCAAAGCTCTATTGGAAGTAAAAAGTCTCTTCCTTCTTCAAAGGACTTTGTGGATAAACTTTTCCCTAAGGCCTTACCTAAAAACCTTTATAACTCTCCTATAACTGAAGTTTCAGCTCAAGAGATTAGAGAAGTTTTCAACTCTTTCAACCTCAATAAGGCTACTAGTCTAGATGGGTTTAATGGGTTTTTCTTTAAACAAACCTAACACATTATTGGGGGAGATATCACTAGAGCCATCCAAGATTTTTTCCAACATGGAAAACTCCTCAAAGAACTTAATTCCACCTTTATTACTCTAATTCCTAAAAAAGCTCATCCCTCCACAGTGTTAGATTATAGGCCTATGTCATATTGTAACATGCTTTACAAGGTGATAGCAAAGATCATTGCTAATAGGATTAGAGTAATTCTTACTCATATTATTAGTCCTAACCAAAGTGCATTCATTAAGGATCGGAGAATTGGGGATAACATCTTATTGGCCTAAGAAATTTTCCTTTCTAATAATCAAAAGAGACGTGCTTTCAAAATTGACCTCCAAAAAGCTTAAGATTCCATTCATTGGGATTTCCTCATTAACGCTTTAGAAGTTATAGGCCTTCCTCCTAAGTTCATTGTTTGGATCCAAGAGTGCATTTCTTCCCCTTTTTATTCCATTATGATCAATGGATCACCCTCCAAGTTTTTTAAAGGCAAATCAGGATTGAGATAAGGAGATCCTTTATCTCCTTTCCTTTTTATTATCTATATGGAATTTTTTTTCTAGGAGCTTGAATGATTGCATAGTCAGAAGTCCTTTCTTCAAACACCACTGAAGGTGTAAAACCTTTAAACTCACCCATCTCTTGTTTGTTGATGACCTACTGTTATTCTATCATGTTGACATAAGTTCAGATCAAACTTTGTTCAATTGACTTAGTTCCTTCTCTAGATTTTCAGGAATGGATATGAGTCCTTCCAAGAGTCAGTTTTTCCTATTTCATGACATAGATCACTTGTCCAATCAAATATAAAAAAATGTTTGTACTTAGGAAAGGATCTCCCCCTATTAAGTATTTGGGAGTACGTCAAATTATAGGCAGGTTATTGAGGAGAGAGTTCTTACCTTTATTGGACAAGATTGATGTGAGAGTTAACAAATAGACCCACAAAAACCTTTCCTATACGGGTAGATTACAACTGGTGATTTTTGTCCTTTCTTCATTTCAAGTGTATTGGGCTTCTTACTTTATTCTCCCTTCATCTGTCCTCAAGGAGATAGAAGTTAAACTTAGGAATTTTTTGTGTGCTAGGAAGGTGGATCTCAACTCTCATTCCAAAGTTAAATGAAGTGACCTTAAAAGACCGAAAAGGGAAAGGGGTTAGGAATTAAACATTTGCCAATCTGGAACATTGTCTTGTTGGGTAAGAGGATCTGGTATTTATTTTATGATAGAGAGGCTTTGTGGGTGAAATGGGTGCACGCGATCATTTTGCGAAGGAAAAATTTTTAGAGTGCCCAACCTATCAATAATAGTTTTTGGAGTTGGAGGAAAATCTTAAGTGTGAGGGATAAATTAGGGGACCAATTCATATTTAGGATAGGTAATGGACATTCCACACTCTTATGGTAGGATCCTTGGTATCCCAGGGGAATCCTGAAGAACTTTTCTTCACCGAGGGAGATAAATGGGTCGGGTCTTCCTATGGTAGCAAAAGTTTATGAAGTTATCAGAAATAATGAGTAGAGATGGTAGGATTTTCCTATAGAGGTCATTGGCAATCTTGAACCCATTCAGTACCAACCAAATAGTTCCACACCAGATTGTTTGGAATGGTTACCTAGCCCTTCAAAAAGTACATTAATGGATCAGCCTATAAATTCTTAAGACCTACAACCTAGCAATGTTGGAACCCATTTTGGGAACCGGACCCTAACCAGAAAAACGAAAACACATATCGAAAACAAAGTGGCGGGAACGAACGAAAACAAATCAAAAGCGGAATTGAAAGTGAAAGTCAAAGAAATCAAATCGGATCAAAGGCAAAAGAATAAAAAAAAATCGAATTCTTAATGAGCCATAAAAAAATCGAAAGGCTCAAATTTACAAAATTTCAGAAACAAAGAAACGAAACTGATAAATCAACTGAATGTTCAAATTCCGACATCCGTGAACACATACTTTAGAAAAACGCGCGATGGAAACCTTAGACTAAACCAATTCGAAACCAACATAAATTTTTTTTCTCATTTGGAAATTCATCCTCAATTCAAACACAATTCATAAGCTTCTTCTTAATCATGCATATCTCAATCTCATCTTTAAAAAGAAATCTTATACTTATTTTTCTTTTGCCATAAAAACAATCACATATGTAAATAAACCCACAATTCAAACACAAATAAGTACTTCTATATTTCCAGCTCAATCAACACAATTCATCGGACCTCCTGTCTGGAATCCAAACACAATAAATCCCATTCATAATCATATGCAATTTATATACAAAACTATAATTCACCTTTTTATTCTACATACACATCCATAATTCATTTACCTCATCCAAAAGAAAATACATCACCAAGCAAAAGTGGCATTTTCAAGCCATGATACAACATCAATTCCAAAATCAGAAATACAAAATATACAACTCTTGAATACACTAACATCTTACTTTTACAAAATCTAACTTAAAAAAAACATCATAAACAAACATAACGGATAAACATCTTGGCTTTCTTTCATCTGATCTCCTTCTTGAAACCTGGAGATGGGGATGAAAGGGGGTGAGCCTTACAGCTGGTGGATAACATATTTATAAATTGAAAAATAAGCAAAAATCATCTTTCTAAAACTTTTTTCATTTTATAAAAATTTCACATTTGAACTATCAATTTCTTGTTTCTCAAAATTCTCAACTTTTCAAACTTCATGAACCATTTCAAATCATGTAAATCTCCATTTCTTTCAAAATTCATGAACAATTTCCAAAATCATGTAATGCATCACAGTATAACACACATAAGCACATAACACGCATAGCGGTCCTGTGCAATCGTGAACAGAACGTACTACACCTTCCCGCGTAGTGGTCTGGTGTAGCCTTGAACTTATGGGAGTCCTTAACGAAGCTCCAATGCCACTAGCGGGCAGGCGGGTGAAGCCCAGACAAGTGCACTTGACCCTCTTATAGGACCTAACCAAACCCACATAACAAACAAATTCACACATGATAATCGGATTGCCCGAAGGCATAATTCGAAAACTTACTTTTTACATCGAGTCATGTCAAACAAATTCCATTCATAAAATTTAAAATTTTCAAAATTCACATAACAATAAAATTCACATAGCAATGCTTCAATCATTCAAAACCAAAGGATTCTCAAACATCAAAGTCAAAGAATGCAACAATTTTCATAATTAACAAATAATTCAAAACAATGAATGTAACAATTGTATCAATTGAAGACATTTCTCAAATTATTAAAAAAATGCATTTTGCAATTGCGGCAATTTATCCAATCATTCGAAAACCATAATTTGCAATTATTTTATTTTCTTCTTGATTTTTCAAAAACATAAACAATGCATTTGCAAATCATTTCTCTTCTTGATTTTTCCAAAACTTATAATTGGCTTATAATTCAAAATATAAACATGGTACCCACCTTAATTCCATGCTTGAAACTTGTTCACACTCCTTTTTCCTCTTTTGATTCCTTCACAATTTGCATAATTCCTACATCATTAGGAATCCAAAATTGAGACACCCAAAGAAGCAATTTACCAAAATTCAACTTAGAAATCACAAACCCATAACATTTGCAAACTATCTAAACCAAAATCTCTTTAAAAATTCAAAGATCAAAATCTCAATCTTACCTTAATCTTCACCCAAATTTGGATTTTCTTGGCTCATAATGGAGCTCTCATCCTCTTCCACCTTTTTCCCTCTTGAACAAACATCAAAAACCCTCTTCTTCTTTTCTTTTCTTCACCACCGAAGCTTCACTCTTTCTCTATTATTTCTTACTTTGTTCTTTGTTATTTTCTTTCAATTTTCATGCTTCTCCCTTCATATACGACATCCCTCTTTTAATGAATGAGTAATGACTCATTTACCCTTCCTTATAAGCCTTGAAACTTACCAACTTAAGTAACCTTCCAATTTTGCCCTTTATGCCTTCTTTACACTTTAATTTCTAACACTTCAATTTAATTTAATCCAATAACATGCTAATTATTTACATTAACATGCTAATTAAATCCTCAAAATCATAAATATAACAAAGTCTCGTATAACATTAAATCATACTTAACTTAGGATATTTTTGAAATCATCAAATTGAAGGAATTTGGTAAAACTTCCTTATAGAGAAATGTTCCTTATTGTCTCAATCTCATAATGACACAAAAAAAATTAATTTGGTGCACTACTCCAAAAGTTATACTCCAAACATTTCAGACTATGCTTATGTTAAAACATTTTCCAGCACTTTACTTCCATCCAACAAATGATATTCTTAGAGACTAAATTGAAACTCAATTCCTTCAGAACATTTGTAGCCCTATTTCTCTAATTTAATCCAAATCAAGAATCACCTCATTTGGATGACTAGAGCAAAAGTTATGGCCAAAATACTTTCAGCTCTTACTAATCCAAGACTAAACATGAAACCCAAATTCAATTCAGAAATTGAAAGTCTTAGGGGCTAAATTGAAATTCAATGCCTTCATATGACTTGTAGACCCATGTTTTTAGTTTATTTTTCAACAAGAATAAACTCAATTGGATCTTCAAAGACCAAGAATTTACCAAAATATTGAATTATGTTCAGAAAATTTCCCAACCCACTTTGACTAAATAAATCATCCTTAATTTAATCTAAAAAATTCACAATTTTCTATGGACAGATAGAGGGATGTCTTAGGAATCCAACGCTTCAAAAATCAAGTTGATCGGAGGTCGAACGGAAAAGTTATGGCCAAAAGAATGGAAAAAGGTCGGTCAGAAAAAATTCCAAATCTGAGTCAGACTTTTATGGTAATCGCTCATAAAGCGACGAAGCGGGTCTCTCGCCAAGGCGACCTTCCAACTTCTAAAATTCATAACTTGTGATTCATAACTCCAAAATTTTTCAAATTTGGTATCAATAGAAAGATAAAAGAAAGCTCTACAATTTCCATGAAGGACTTAAAAACCAATTCCGTCTCTAAAGGGGTCAAAAATCCGCTCAAAGCTTCTGTCCAATTTAAGTCTCCCTAAACAGTATCACAACTTCTAAAATTTCTATCTTTCAGCCCCAAGGTCTATACATGTCATATTTTATATCAATGCAAAGATCAAAAAGCAACCTACAACTTTCATGAAGGACAGAAAAATGAATTTGGCCTTTAAGGGAGTCAAAAACTACTCCCAAACAGTAACAACAACTTGTAAAAATTATAATTTCTTATTTCATAGCCCAAAATTTCCATACTTTACATCAATGGAAAGATCAAAACATAATCTAAAACTTTCATGAAACACTTAAAAGCAATTTCAACCTCTATCTGGGTCAATTTTTCAATCAAAGTTTCTGCCAAAAATTTGTCATCCTAAAACAACATCCAAACTTCCAAATTTCATATCTTCCAATTTCCATAACCAAAAATAACATATTATACATCATTTAAAATCTATGTAAATTCTCTATAACTTTCATGTGGACCCCTTACTCCAATTCAAAATATATCAGTCCAGAATTTGCCTCAAAGCACAGTACACAATCCTATACTTAATGGACATTTTTCAAAAGCAAAGAAAAATACACTTAATTTCGAATAATCATAACTTTCAATCTCGATATCAAAATTTTTTTTACTTTATGGCGATAGAAAGCTCTCAACAAAAGATACAAGTTTCATGCAGATCATTTTCTCACATTCAGCCTAAATCAACCCATAAAAACTTACAAAGATTTCAGGTCAAAAAGGTTAACCCTACTACTATTCATCCCAAACAATTTCAAACTTACAATTCTCCAAAATCTCACACTTTCACTATTTATTTCTTGCTTGTCAATTTCCATTTCAATCAACTCATTCACTTTAACTTTCATAATCCATACAAATCCACTCAAATATCAAAGTCATCAAAACCAATCAATTCTTTTCTCATCAATTTCATTAAAGCATAAAACCACCCATAACATATCCATATACCCAAAAACACTAATTTAATTTCATTTACTATTTCTAAATTCCACTTAAAGATCAGGGTCCAACAAGCAAGTTTCTTGGCATAATCTGTTTTGGTTCAAAAATAATAGCCTTAGGTGTTCATTCATTCTATGGTTAGCTGTCCTTAAAAAACTTCAAATAAGGGACACACTTCTTTTTCTCTATACTCCTAAAACTTCAAATAAGGGACAAACTTCTTTTTCTCTATACTCCTAACCATTGTTTTCTTTGTATTTCAGACCTTGAATCCTATGAGCATTTTTTTTAATGCCCATTCTCTAAATCAGTATGGGAATATTTCCTCAACTACTTCCATATCCTCATTCCTAACTAAACAAACCTTCAATCTATCCTCAATCGGTATCACCACTCAACCTCACACAATAACCTTTTCCATAGTCTACTGTCCATGGCTGTTTACAACATTTTGTCCAAAAGGAACTCAAGAACCTTCAAGGATGTAGCCATGGATGAGGAGACCTTACACTCTAGAGTAATCTTCCAAGTTCTGGAGCATCTCAGCCCATACACACTGGTAAGGTAATTAGAGAAATTATACACTGACACTATTTTACAGAATCCTTTGTAGATATAGTATCAACTTTTGTACAACACATGTCCTCCTTGGATGGAAACATGTTAAATAGGAACAACAGGTTATTCTCATGCATCTTAGGAAGCATGGAGCTTGGATAGGCAATGATTTGGCTCAGAGAATCATTTCCTATGGAAGCTCCTTCCAGAATGGTAGAGATTATAGAGGCAAATTTGATAGTGTATATTGAACTACCTCTCTTTTTACTAAAATTGATTGTGGTTTGATTATTGGATGAAAATATATGTGTTGAAATGTTGTGGTTACTGGATTGCTTATGACTGATTGTATGCAAATGAGGGGGAGGCTACATTTTTAAGTCATGGTAGGAACATGGTACGAATAGGGGAGGAGTTTTGGTGGTAGAGTCGGTTCTATTGATCTAGGTGGTTGATATTTGCACTACCTTATGTCTTGTGATTGATAAGAGATTACCTCCAGATAATCTCTTGTGATGTACATAACCCTTTTATTTTTTATATAAAAGTTTTTAATTTACCAAAAAAAAAGTTAGAGGCCAAATTTTGGAAAGAAAGCCTTTACCCTCTATCAAAGAGGTTTTCTTAAAATAAAGAGAAAGGAGATGAGGAGGAAACTGATGATTAGCAACACTAGATCAAAGGATAAGGCTTATAGACTCATGTAAAAAGGAATAAAGGTTGAGAGGGAGAGAAAAAAACATTAAAAATACGTGGTGTGATCACTGTAAATGTAGCACCCCACTCCCGCAAGACACGTGCCCGACATCTTAGGTGATATTCGAGTCCATGCCCTGCAAGGGTGGCATGCTAGAACACTTAATCGTTCAAAAATCGGTATAATTTTTTTTGAAACTATAAACATAATATACAGAAATAATAACCAATTTGGGCCCACTTTCATTCATAAATATTTTCAATCAATATAATACAATTAATAGAATTTCAATAGTCAATTGGGGCCCATTACAAATACAAAACACTTTAGTCATAATGTCTTTACATTACAACATAATTCAATTACATATTGTCCAAAACTTTTTGGAATACATTATTCGATACAAAATTTGCGGAATATACAATTCAGTACAAAAATAAAGAAATACAATGCAAACGCTAATTGATCCCGACCTCTACCCCTCACTTATATGTTGTAGGTATATTCCTGTTTGCCTAACGGGGTATTCTTCTGATCCTGAAAAATATTTGCAAATTTTGGGTGAGTTTTGTGAACACAATGAGTGACCATCATCGATGGCTCACCCACTCACAAAACACATAAATCACATTCACATCATTTCACATTTCACATTCAATACAATTTAATCATTCATAATATGCATATGCAGTGTGCATGAGACCCACTTTCCATTATTACTTTGTTGTGACCGAGTGCCTAAACTGTCCCATATCCATTGGATACCAGGAACATTAAACGTTGAGCCTGAGGCTCTAAATCACTATCTGAGCTTGAGGTTCTTTTCACACTTTGAGCTTTAAGCTCTAAATCACTTTTGAGCTCAAGGATAATTTTCACTTGTTGAGCTTTAAGCTCTGATCGGTGGCTACTCTGGTCACAACTGCCATTATGTTTCATGCATTCATGAAATAGAATGCCTCAATAATTACATTTTCATAATCTTATTCACATCATTTCACATTTCATATTCAATATAATTTAATCATTCATATTATGCATATGCAGTGCACATGAGACCCACTTTCTATTTGTTACTTTGTTGTGACCAAGTGCCTAAATTGTCCCGTATCTATTAGATACCAGGCTCATTAAATGTTGAGCTTGAGGCTCTGAATCACTATCTAAGCTCGAGGCTCTTTTCACATTTTGAGCTTTAAGCTTTGAATCACTTTTGAGTTCCAGACTCATTTTCACTTGTTAAGCTTTAAGCTCTGATTGGTGGCTACTCTGGTCACAACTACCATTATGTTTCATGCATTCATGAAATGAAATGCATCAATACATTTGCATGTTCCCATTCAATCATATTCCTATATCATCGGATCTTAGTCCGCCATTCAACATTAAAGTTAAGAATCACATTTTCACTAACATACAAATGCTCATTCAGAACACATTTATCATCAAATTATGTACACTTAGTTCATCTTATTCACATATAAACAACATTTCAATATCTCAACCAAGCATCACAATCATCAGACCTCCTTTCTGGAAACCAAAACAATCAACCACATTCATATGAGCATTCAGTAGTCAATCAATACAAAAATTTAAACAAAATAAATAATAAAATGAGACCATCTAGGTCTACTTACAGTATACCTTCAGATTAGCATTTGTTTCTAAATTTTGGAAACGCCTGAATGCGGAAGTTTAACCTGCACAACCCATTTATGTAAGACACATGCTGCTCTCACATTAATAATTGCACACTTATAAGCATTTATTTATGCACGATTGTATAAATAGACTATGTATAATTCATGATCAATGACAAATCCCAGGTACTTTAACAAACTTCATATCTTATGCTCATTCTCATTTCATAACTTAATCACTCATCAATTCTTTGAATCACAACCTCAATCCTTTAGTACTTTGATATCAATAACTCATTCACTAATGTACCAATATAATCCCACATATGACCAGTGAAGAGGAAAACAAAGTATATAAATATGTATATATATCACTATCAACTTTCTGCTTAAAACTCAATATTCCCTCTTCATTCCTATTTCATTTCAGCTCAACATATTACAACTAAACCAAAATCCACCATATTTCACAATCATCAAATACGGTATACCCCAATTTTCTCACTCACTTTCTAGCAAATATGAATATCACTATTTCTTAACTATTTTATAGTGAACTTATGATGCATGCTTTATCTCACACAAAAATACATAATCATAACAAGCTTACTTGTTTGAAATTCCAACATCTGCAGCAATCACGTGAAACCTAGTCTCTCATGCAACCACGTATATCAACCTGAAAGTTGATAAGGGGTTCGGTTTTTTTTCTTAGGGTAGAAGAAAAAAATAACAAAGAGGAAGTGGTAGTGAAAAGGGAAACCAATATTTTATTATGGTGTAGATTTTAAGAGAAACTCTGTGTTTAAGAAAAACTAGGAAAAAAAACTTCAAAAAGGATAAAGACAAGGACAACAACTTGTCTTTCAAGGTTATTAAAGCTTAACTTTAAAGCTTGGACACCTTTCCATTTCTCAACCACTTATCCACTTCCCTTTATTAAAACTTACTTAAGTATGATTTATACTGAAGTTTATGACTTAATAAAACCACTGAAATCATAAGTTATAGCCCCTTACTCACTTTCATATTTTTCCTATAAAAGCATCATTTTGGGTCAACTTTGCATGTTCTTTTTGACCCTGATACTGAAGTCATTTTGTAACACTTTCTTCTAGAAACATGTTCCCCTATGTCTTATGTCTCCATCGACACTACAATTGTTGGACCCCGCTGTCGGAGCCCAACATCGGACATGAGAGCGTGACGTGAAACGTGCTAATTATACATTTAAGGAAAAGACCCGCGGAAGATCAATGGGCCTACTAGAAAACAAACTTGAAATGTAACATCCCATCTCCGATGGGAAGGGTATTTTAGTAAATTGGGACGGGTTAGGAGTATTAAATTATAACTCGGCATGAACATATGTCATGCAGCCTCTATAAATGGTGAGTTTTGCACAGGCATATAGTCATACATGCATTCATGATATTTCCGGCATAAGTGTCTAATTGTGATCTTTGTGAAATTGGTGTGATAATGGGGATTTGGAAAATTATTTGAGTGCGCCATATGAGTGTTTTACATTTTAGGAATTTATGAGAATTTTTCTGGAATTATCCTAAAAATTCCTGACCGCAAAATCGCCAGTAAATGGCCTAAATGTATTTTTGTAGTGGAAAGTGTGGTTTTCGTGTTTAAAAATTATTGGGAGTGGACTGTCTTATGTTTTACAATTTTGGGCAATTTAGGTAATTTTCAAAAAATGATTCGGAAAAATTCTCGAAATTCGGATCGGAAAAATCGCCAATTAGCGAACCCCGATTGATTGTCAGATGGCAAATTGCTACCCAATGGCACTGTCTTATTGGGTATATTATTTTGGGATTGAAATTGGGTTGGGTAATTTTTGATCTGAATTATAAAATTAATATGTTGACTTTTCCTCACCATTTGTTTAACTAATCCTATAATGCCACCTTGCCTCCATTTAATGCTTTCTTACCTCTTAATTTTCGGTGATGTTGCCTATAAGAAGATGGAAAGAATGAATTATTTGGTTGAAACTTCTCCATCACCGAAAATTGGATTTGATTAAAGAATGATTTTGTTGACTTTTCTTTTCCATGGAACCAATGACTTCTTTCCACCTTTCTCCTTCATTTAATGTCCACTTATGGCTTTTATTGGTTTTACCTAGTGATGCCCATGTTTATGCCTTAATCAATTGATGAAAGAGGATTTTAAATGGCTTATTTACTTCTCATCCAAAAGCAACTCACCCTCATTCTTACCTCCATCGATTTCATCCTTTCACTCATCCTTTCTCCCAAATTCAAGGCTTTCTTTCTATACAATTAAGTTCTTGCCTTGCCTTGAATGATGATGTATTTACTTGGAGTTAGAAGAAGGTTAGCAAGGTAGTTAAGAAGGAAGTAAAGATTGGAAGCTTGATAGGTAAGGTTTCTTTTAATTTTTCAATGATGTTTTCATTAGGTATTGAATGTCATGGTGATTAGAAGCATGTAATGGGAATTATGGTACAATTATGATGTTGATTGATGCTTTAATTTGATGATAATTATTGCTTGACTTAATGGGTATAAGGTTAGTTTGAAGTAGGAATGGATAAGGTAGTATGAATACATGGTTTTAACTTGATTTGTGATTGAATTTTGATGATTAATGTTAATTAGAATTGAGAAATTAAGTGCTGCCAATTTTTAGGTATTAGCCCTAGGACATGTATGAATGTGTATGAATGGTATAAGAACTGATTTGTGTTATTTGGATGCTTGATGATGTGTTAAAGGCAATGGAAATGAGAGAAACAAAGGTTGGACAAAATCTGGAAAATTAGGGTTTTTGATTGATTGTACTGTTTTAATCATAACTCATTGGATAGAAATGAAAATGAGGTGAGGTTTGTGGCCTCTTAAACTTTGGGATGTTATCTACATTTTTGTGTGAAATAGGTGTTGTCAAATTGTAACTCTAATAGGTTGAAATTTGGCATGGAAAGTTACTATTTTATTGCCTGTGAACAGTAACCGAAACCTTAACCTATGAGATTTACTGATTTTTATAAATTAATTGAGATGGAATTAGGGAGAATGGTCTTCATGGAAGTTGTAGAATATTGAGTTAGCTTTCCATTTCCACTGATCTTGCTACTTTTCGAGTTGTATATTGGGAGATATGAACTGATTCCTATGGACTGGTTTTGGGCATGTTGATGAAACCTAGCTTAAGTGTCTGACTTGTGAGTATTCTGCTTGGAAGCAATTTTATCCATTTTTGTGGACTGAATTGGTGTGAGTGATCTTCTGCAAAGTTGAAGAGGAAAAAATTATCTTGAAAATGAGATATGGAATATAATTTTTTGAGGTCAGAGTTGGGAGTTATGATTTTGCAAAAACTGATCCTGCATTAGGTTAGGAATTGCTGATCATGGCATTAACTTGCATGACAGTTTTGAAAGGGTTAGAAATTAAATTGGAAATTGAGTTCTTCATGAAAATTGAAGTTTGAGGATTTATCTTTGCAGGGATATAAAGTTCAGATTTTTCTGACTTGTGTACAGGGAGTTATGCTTGTTATAAGTTTACTGCTCAAATTGAATGATTTCAGGGACAGCAACATTGAGTGAATTAATTGACTTGTTTAGCAATGGAATTTGATTTTGGGTTGTTCATGAAAGTTGTAGATGACATTGTGAACTTATTGAGCATATTTATGTGGTAATTTTTGACTGAAGAATCTGAGAGTTATGGAAATTTCAATGTACTGTTCTGTTTTAATGGGATTTGAGTAGGCAGTAGCTTTGAAGGATTTTGACACCCTTAAGGGTGAAATTGATTTTATGGTCTTCTTGAGAATTGTAGAGGGTTTCTGAGCTTTCCAACGAGATATAGTTGGAAATTTTCTGAATGTGTGCAATGAATTATGGGTGTTAAAATTGAATTGGATTGAAAATCAAAAAAAAGAAGAAATGGAAATGGACACGCCGGTCACTAGGCGACGCCTACCTCTAGTGATTTGAGGCGTTGAGGGGTCAAGGTCGCTAGGCGGCGCCTCGCCTAGCGACGAGGTTGAATAAGTCAGCCCGCTGGGCGAGACGTCGCCCAATGAGGCTGATTCTTTGTTTTTATTTTATTTATTATTTTATTATTTTATTTGTTAATTGGTAATTTTGATTTCATGCTTCTTTTGTCAATTTCTTTTCCGTCCGACGTCCGATTGACCTGATTCTTGAGGCATCGGATTCAGAGAACATTTAATTTCATTTTGTGAGAAATTGGGAATTTTGGACGGAATTTGACGTGGCCCCTGTAACGGAGCCTTTAATCACTGCTTTTGTTTAATTGGGGACCTATAGAGGTCCGAATTGCATAACTCGTCGCCAATAGGTTTCTAATTTTTAGACGGATTTTGTTATGGGGAAATTTGGATTTAGGGCCGGAAAATTCATGAACATGCATATTTCACCTACATGTGCACAAATTGCATCTGTAGTGACTTGTTCTTTCTCTGTTTCTTATAGAGGCCCAAGTGGAGCGTCGTCAGACCGACGGGGCGGAAACTTCCCGGCATTAGCTCGGAAGTAATAGGTGAGTAACCTAGTTGGTTTCTCAACCTTATGTGTTTATTAATTATATGCATTGATTGCCATGAGGATGCAAGGATGGATATATGTAATTGATTGATTTGATTGATTTCTGACCACGGGTGTTCAAATATTGATTGTGATATTGAAGTGCAAATGAGAATAAGTGCGTGAGAATGCATTAGTAAATTGGATTGTAAATGTGGTAGTGAAACGAAAGGTAAATGCATGGAATGAAATATCGACTAAAAGTCCGAGGACATTGGAAAATGATCTAACTAGTAATTAATTGGAATTGGAAATAAAAATGCGATAATTGGATATTAGAAAATGACATGTGCATTCATGCATAGTAAATGATCGATAATGATAAGTGACCGTGTCGCCACCGATTTCGAGCTTTAAGCTCAACGCACAGGCCTCGTGCTAACGTATTCGAGCCTCGACTCGATGATCGTATTATGCCTAACGCTTCGTGGCTTTAAGCCCAATATTTCAGAGCCAATGGCTCAACGATATGAGCTCAAAGCACGGTCACAACAACGAAAGAAAATGAAAGAGTCACATGCACACCGCATAAATGAATGTTTAATGTGAATTGTGTGAAAGGCTTATCGCCTTATAAAATGTGAAATTGAGTGCTGTGATTTCTTGTTTATGATATATATACAATATTGTGTGATTGTGTGGATATGCATGAGTTGGGTGAACCATCGATGATGGTTTCTCACCGAGTTCGCAAACTCACCCAACATTGCATCTATTTTTCAGAAATGGAGAGTACCCCGCCGACACGCTGGAGCACGCTCATCGCTAGCAAGACAAAGTATCGGGTCGGGATCGATGTCGTCCGTATTCGCATTAGTGTATTAATTTGGTATTTAATAGGCCCAATTGTTTATATGTAATTGTATAGAGTGACTGAGCACTAATGAGTGCTAATAATGATTGAAATTGTTTTATCAGTGAAATGGTTTAATCTTTGAAAGTGTTTTGTTATAATTGGGCCAAGTCAATGTTTGTTTTGCGCACTCTAATGTTTTTGAAGAAAAAAAAATGTGTCATACGATTTTTGTTAATAAGGTAATGAATGTTCTAGTACGCCACCCTCGCGGGTCACGGGCTCGGATATCACCATGGATATCGGGTTCGAGTCTCGTCGGGAGTGGGGTGCTACATGAAACCTGCTTTCATTTAATTTAAACAAACAAATCCATAATTCATGCTCCAAAAGATGAGTTCCATAAAGCTTTAAGAGCATCTCAAACCAAAGTACAACTTTGAGTTCAAGAGCCAAAAATAGAAAATACTCTTGAAACAATAATACTTGAAATGTATCTAAAGCTTAAAAATAAACATGACAAAATGGAGTGCTGCCGTAACTCGTGACTCACTTGGTCTCTTGCTCGTCACCTGAATGGGGGAGATTTAGAGGGGGTGAGCTATAAAGCTCGTGGGAACATATTTATAATATAGAAATAAGCAAAAGTAATCAAAAATAACTCATTACCGTGATACTTGTTGAAATCGTAGCGATTGAACATGCATGAGTCATTATCTTGAAATATGCTTGATTCTTGAACAATTCATGATGCATGATTAATAATAACAAATCATCAAACACATAACATAACATGATGGTTTGGGTTGTCCCTGGTTCATGACGTACTACACATTCCATCGAAATGTTGATGTGTAGACTTAGTTTCGTGAGGGAATCCTTGTGAGAAACCCTGTGCCACTAGCGGGCAGGCGGGAGAAGCCTTTTCGTGAGTCAATGTGCACTTGACTATTCATGAGGGACACTGCAAACCCACATAAATATGCATGATTCATGTTCTTGTAAACTTGTTTGCCATCTATTTGTAAAACATGATTTCATGTACATGTATTCGTGAAAGGAGAACACCCCTTTGTGAAACCTTGTTAATAATCATGAATGCAAATCACATAGCAGAATATAATCATTCATAATAGTATGTAATGCGAACGTGGATGATGCAATTTAAATGCATTAAATCTTTCTTGATTTGAACAAAACAATGAGTGAATTATTTGCTCTATTATAAACATGAACCCACCTGAATTCCTTGCTTGTTCTTGCCTAGGAATGAGTTTCCTCTTGAGCCTCTTGATCCTCTTGCCTCACTTGATCTCCTAAAATAAGAACCAAAATCCCATTTAATAATTCATGCTGAAACAATATTTCCATTCTTAACTTCCATCCAAAATTCCATATTCTTAGAAACTGATTCATAACTTCATTACTTCACAAAACTTGTAGATCTTTGTCTCTAGTTTACAACGCATCAAAAATCACCTCAAAAGGACTTATGTAGCAAAAGATATGCTCAAAACACTAAAATCTATTCTTGTTGGAAAACTGGCCTCGCCGCGACGAGGCTCGCTCGTCGCGACGTGCAGCCTGGCACGCCGTGCCGTGCGAACGAGAGGGTCGACTCCCGAACCCAGATTTTGACATTTTTCAACCTTTAATCCTTCCCTTTCTCAACTACAACACATCTAACCCTTAAATCAAGTCATATACTTCCTTTCTAAACTCATTATAACACAAAAAACATCAACAACACAACAACCCAAGAATTTTTACCAAAGTTCTACCATAAACCCTAAACCAACGTTTCTACCTTCATACAACCCATTCTAGGTTTCAAACCATCTCAAACAAGGATAAAATAGTTTAACTTACATGGAGAATGCTTCTAATCCTTCGGAAAACGTCGAAACCAAGCTTCCTTTTTTTCTCTTCTTCTTCTCCTCTCTCCCTACGACTCTCTCTTCTGTTTTTTTTCTCTTCTTCTTTCTATTTTCCTTTCCTTTTCTTTTGCTCTTTTCTATTTCTTAAGACCTAAAAGAAGATACAAAGACTAAAATGCCCTCCTTTGCTTAGCCTTAAACATCATAACTCAAGTGCCTTGCCTATTTTGCCCTTAAACATTTATACTCTTTCATAACCATTATTCCATACTAAACTCAATTAAATCCAAATTTTCCATTAATATTTTCAATAAAATCAAACTATACCATAAATCATACAACTAACACAATCAAATTAATTCATACTTAATAACACCAAGAAAAACAAATTTGGGGCCCAACAACAATCATTCAATTTGGCTTAGTGATTTGAAAGATATGCCTCAAATATTTTCAGACTGCTCTTATCCAAGACAGTATACTATACACAACTTCTTCCAAAATTTGAACATCTTAGAAACTGAATAAAAATTTGACTTATTTGGAGGATTTATAATTATATGTCTCTAGTTTACTCCAAATTAAAAATCATCTCATTTGGGATCCTATAGATCTAGATATAATCAAAACACTGAAGTATATTCTGTGAGATAATCCTATTTCACTGTTCCATTAGATTCCACACTTTCATTTGATCAACCTTTTTCAATTCAATTCAGAATGCTACCCATTTCTTGTGGAGAGATAGAAAAATGTGTTAGAAATCTATTGGTCTAAGAATCACTCCGATTGGAGGTCGGATGACAAAGTTATGGCTGAAAGAATCCAATAAGGTTCTGTCTTCAATCATATTAGATTTTTTTTTTTGGGGCAACTAGCATAACTTTCGCAATAGGTATCAGACCAAACTCATTCTTAGATTGTTCGAAAGAGGAATTATAGGTCTATAACTTTCATGAGGACCTTAAAGACAAATTCTATCGTCTAGAGGGTCAAATTTGGACTAGACGATACAAAATGAACAGTGCATCAGACGATATGATGTTATCACCAGACGATGTAACGTCACCAGACGATACGTCCTTGCCAGACGAAGTGTCCTCACCAGATGATACGTCCTTACCAAACGATACATCATCACCAGACGATACATTTTCACTAGATGACATGTCATCAACAAATGATACGTCTTCACCAGACGATGCGTCCTCACCAGACGATGCGTCCTTACCAAATGATACGTCATCACTAGACGATACGTCTTATACTTGTAAACATCTCCACTTTAGGACTTCTTGTCTCTATTCATTTTCTCCTTTCAATTGATTTCTGGTCATTCACATCGATGTATGCCAATACCTAGTCATCCGTACTTGGACTTCCATCAATTCCACTTCATTTGAGTATTCCACTTCACAGTTTGGGACTATTTTATTCTTAGCTTCAAATCTAGATTTCCCAACAGTTTTGCATCACATATGGAGCTCTATTCACTTCACATTGCAATAGGATCACCTTAAATTAAAATTCCACTCATGTTGTTGGATACTTTACATTTCCGTACACACAGTGCAGATAACCTCAATTTCACTTTTGATTTCGTCCATACTTCTTTTCGTTTGACCATTAGTCTTGCTACCATCTTTATACTGTTCACGAAAGTCTCATCAGCCAATTAGTGTCCCTAATTGCTTTAACTCTACACACTATCTCAGTCAGAACAATTTTATGCCATAATTTAAAGATCAGAACATTCCTTGCATTAAGGTTCCGTGTGACAGTCACCTAAACACTTTCTTTAACACTTATTCAGTAATCTACACCTCAGCAGAACTTTTTTTTCCATTCTATCCGGAAACCAATTAATAACCTATACAATTCAGACTTCCATAAAATCCTTTCGGTTTATGCTAATCCTCGAATAAAGAACTTATGCCATAATCATTCTTTATTTCCTCTCATACAGGTGCATTCAGTCCTCCTATGTCTTACTTTAACCCATTATGGACTTTACACTTATAGCCATTCACCGATCATCTCCTCTGTTATTTCCATGTATCTTTCACTTACGTTTCATTAATCATGATCAACTTTACTGTCCAATAGATACTCCCAACGGTAAATCGACTTAAATGTGACAACTCTTTTCATATCATATATCACTATCATTGTTTCTTTCTTTTTTTTCTTTTTTTTTCATTTCCCTAGTTTCATTCCCATATCATTCATGTATCAGCTTGATCTTTTTAAGGTCATATCCACTTGGCTTATACAATGTCATCTCATTATTACTACGTATCTCTTTAGTATCCTCAAACAATCTATAATAGGGTATTCACAGTCCCCAAAACATGACAAAATCGTTGATGCAACTCCATTGTATCTCTATCTATTTACCCATCCATTTACCATTTCTGTGTCCATATACATCTTTTCAACCAATTCAGAATTTCCAGATACACAATCAGTAGAAAAGTGTCAGTCTGTCTTTTTCCCTTACGATCTTATTATACTAATTTCCAAACTCTTAGCACAATATTCGCATACCCATTTCAGTCTCAAGCTTATGCTACCATAATCATAACCGCTTCACGAGTTCATTTCATTTATCTGCACACTTTTATCTCACCATTTCTACTTTTTCTTACCCTACTAGGCACTTTGCTCTTCAGCTTTTTCAGTTCTAGTAGATCGTTACGGTACAATATTGACCTTATTACAATCTCGCTATCTTCATCTACCTATGATATCTACTGATATCAAACACAAATGCAGGGACTCAATATCTGCCTGATCGGACCATCTACGTTTTACTCAGTTCCAATGTTTCCCATTTCATCGCATATACAGTCAGAGCTCTAATTACTTCGTCATCCCGGACTTTTAATCACACTTAGGCCTACTATAACTATTATGCTTCTCCTATCTCCAGTGGACCTTTCCAAATTCTAGACATATTCATTTTTCTGTCACCATAATATTGCCATTTTAATCCGGGAATTCATTAATATCACTTCTTTCCTTAATCAGTCTAGGCCAACACAGCCATTCTAACCACAGTACAATATCAATCTCCTTATCCATTTTTCCTTTTTCCTTTCCTAATTTCTTATACACTTCCAGGGGTTCATCCTCTAACACAGTCTCATTTTTTTCTCACTTAATCACTTGACACGTACGCACACGTAGGATTTCTACCCGTGCGACTCAAACTAGGGATCGCCACCACGGTCCGCAATAACACGACTCAAATGCATGCACCCTATGTTTCAGACTATGCCCAGATACATTACGTACTACTGGGCTCTGATACTACCTAAATGTAACACCCATCTTCATGAAGACCCAACCGACATCGACGTTGATATCCAGTCCGTGCCCTCGAGGGTGGCGTGCTACATCACTCAAGATAAAACATTCATTAACGCGACATAAACAAGAAGAAACTTGAGCCCATGTTCACAATTAATCATTTTCGCTATTACGGTCATCCAATAATAATTTTACAATAAGTTAATGTAAAACAATAGAACCACAATGGCTCATTATAAATACAAAGCATTATTGCACAATGATTGCGGAATACTATTCGATAAGACACTAATGCGGAACCTAATCGATCCCGACCTCTATCCTTCACTTGCTTATAGTAGACATACTCCGTGTCAAACGGGTATTCTTCAAGACCTGAAAAAGAGATGCAAATTTTGGGTGAGTTTTGCGAACTCAAATGAATGACAATCATCGATGGTTCACCCAATCACATAACATATAACACATACTTTCATTTCCATTAAGTCACATTTCATATTCCCTATCACACCTCACATTCACATACAGCTTCATATTTTCATTATGTCGATACAATGTCATATTCAATATAATCAAATCGATCATTCAATCAAATTTATCATTCCCATTCAACACAATGTCACATTCCCATTCAATACAAAGGTTGCATAGTCCCATTCAATACAATTAATTCAACCATTCCCATTCCGCATAATCAAATCAATCATGTTATGCATATGTGTATGAGACCCACTTTCCATTTAATTACTTCATTGTGACCCAGTGTCTAAACTGTCCCGTACCCATGGATATCGGGCTCATTGAAACTGTCCCATATAGGCTCATTGTAAATCTGTCCCATAAAGGGCTCATTGTAAATCGTGTCCCATAAAGGGCTTATTGTAAACCGTCTCATAAAGGGCTCATTATAAACGTCCCATAAAGGGCTCATTGTAAATCGTCCCATAAAGGGCTCATTGTCGTTGAGCTCGAGGCTCAATCAAGATCTCGAGCACGAAGCTCTTTTCACTCATTGTTGACTACTCGTCACAACCCCATTATCTTTCATGTATTCATGCAAAGGAATGTCTTATGCATATTTGCATGCGCTCAGTCAATCATAATTACTATCATCGGATCGTAGTCCGGCATTCGACATCTAATTAAGAAGTCACATTTCATTTATGTGCAATTATGCATGCAAAACATTTTAACCATCTCAATATATACACTTAGGTCATCCCATTCACATTCAAGGAGCACTTCGATAACGCAATTCCCAATACATAATCAATCACAGGACTTCCTGTCCGGAACCCATATTTAATCACAATCATTAAAATAAATTAATACACATTCAACATATAACAAAAGCAAATAACCAATAAATAAGACCATCTAGGTCTACTCACAGTACGCTCCAGATTTGCATTGGTTTCCAATTTCGAAAATGCCTGAAAAGGACATTTATCCCTGACTACCAATTTATGCCATATGCACATTAATCACTTTGAATAAGAATTCTCATTTATGCACAAATATAGAATAAGGACAATGCATGTTCATGATATTCCCGGCCTTAATCTAATTTTTTTTTCCAACAATAAAATCCGTAGAAAAATTAGAAATTCACTGGCTCTGACGGCGCTCAATTTGGACCTCTATAGGTCCCCAATTAAATAAAACAGTAATGCAATACCTATTTCCCGGACACCCGTCAATTTTCTGTCCAAAATTCTCAATTTCTCATGAAATGAAATTCAATGTTTCACGAATGCGATGCCTCAAGAATCAGGTCAATCGGACGTCGGACGAAAAAGTTATAAGCAAAAGAGTAGAGGGAAGTCAGTTCAGCAAAAATACATGTCCTAGTCGACTAGAACATGTTGTAGTCGACTAGGACGTCTACAGTGCCTAATTGGATACTTTCCTTTTTCCGACTTCTCAACTTGCCTAGGTCATAACTCTTTACTCTGAACTCCAAATTGGACAAACTTAGTGTCTAATTCATAGAGAAAAGAGAGATCTACAATGTTCATGAAGAACACAAAAGCCAAATTCACCTCTAAGGGTGTCAAAAAGCCAGTCCAAGTTTCTGTCCAGTCAGTAAGTTCCTAACCAGTGCAGTATTTTGTAAATTCAATAACTTCTTATTTACTTAGTCAAAAATTACAGAATAAATATGCTCATCAAGATCACCATGTGATATACAACTTTCATGAACAGTTTAAATTCAAATTCAATAGCTAACTAGGTCAAACAATTCAGTGAAGGCTGCTGCCCCTGAAAGTACTCAAATTGGACAGTGATTTTTCAAACAGTATAACTCCTTGTACAAATGTCGACAAATTTGCATAATTTATACCCATGAAAAGATAAAACATAGTACTACACTTCTCATGAAGGGCTCAAAATCAAATTCCATCATTAACCAATTTAAAACAGTCTTGCAAGTTACTTCCCTGTTCAGCAGCCCATGACCTAACTTTAGTCCAATCTTTGAAAAAGTATAAGTCCCAATTATTGTATCTAAAAATAGCATGCTATATACCATTTTCAAGATAATTGTTTCCTCTACAACTCTCCAGAAGATCACTCAAGCCAATTCAATTCAAAAAAATTACTAAAATTTGCTTCCAATCAGAATGTTCACAAAACTGTCATTTCAGCTAGGTTTCACTCAGATGCTCAAAATCAGTCGATATTTCACAATGCATATATCCCAATATACAGATCGAAAAATTACAAGATCAGTGGCAATGGAAAGCTAAAAATGTAGGCTTCAACTCTCATGAAGACCATTTTCCCTAATTCCATATCAATTAATTTAGAAAAATCAGTAAAACTCTAGGTTCTATGTCTCGGTTACTGTTCACACAAGTCCCAGCAGCAACTTTCCAAGCCAAATTTCAACATCTTAGAGTTACAATTAGACAATACCTATTTCACACAAAAATGTAGCCAACAAACCAAAGTTTCATTGGGAACAAACCTCACCTCATTTTCTCACCTACACAATTAGTTATGCTCACTACAGTACAATTGGTTAAAACCCTAAATTTCCAGCTTTACTTCTCAATACACTTCCTATCATGCCAATTCAAATTCTACTACCATAAGCATCTCAATTGGACACAAAATCAGTACCTAGGTCATTCATACATGAGCTTAGATCAATGGTCAAATGTGGCAGCACTAACCTCTTACCTTTCCATGCAAAATTAGTCATCAATATGCAATCAAAATCAAGCTAAAACCAAATTCAACCATAACCATTCATTATCCTAACATACCATACATTTATACCCATTAATTTACACTATATTTCTCATCAAAGTAATGCATCAATAAGCTTAATAATAACACCACAATTCCCATTAGATGCTTCTAACTACCATGGCATTTAACTAAAACATCATTAACACTTCATTTAAAACTTAACTAGAACACTTACCTTCTTAAGCTTTTCCCCCTTCACAACTACACCAACCTCTCCACTTTCTCTACTTTCTAATCCTCACTTTCCACCCACAACATCATCATCCACTCAAGGCTTAAGCTTGGTCTTGGGTGTGCATAAAGAAGAAGCAAGGGAGCTAGGGAAAGAAGAAATTTCGATGGAGATGGGAGAATAAGAGTGGTTTTAGGATGAGGATGGAAAAGCAAGGAAAAGCAAGACACATGGTCTTTTGTCAATGAAATTTCCAGATCATATAGGTAGAAACAAGACAAAAGCATTAAAACACTTTAGGACACTTGGCATTTGTAGGAAAAGAAAAAAAAAGAAAAGACAAAACATGTAATAGGATTTTAAGAACCCTAATGTGAAATTTGACCCATTCAAGTCCAATGGCCATCATTTCAATCTCAAAATAATATACCCAATATTGTAGTGCCATTGATAGAAATTTTCGCCATCAAAATCAATCGTTCGCCGCTTGACGATTTTTCGGTCCAGAATTTTCTCCAAAATTCAAAAAATTCCTAAAAACCTCTTAAAATAGAAAACAATTTATGGCGCACTCAGAATAATTTTTCAAACCCATTAACCACGTTAATCCCAATAAAATTGTCTTAGGCACGCAAACCGGGAATATCATGTATGCATGCACAGTAAGTTCATGTGCACAATTGTGACTATGTAGCAATCCTATTATGCATGAGCAGTCCCATGAAATCCCAATCTAGCACATCCTATACCAATTTACTATTCTACCCTTCCAGAGGGGGGGGATGTTACAATTCTTCCTCCTTATAAAAATTTCGTCTTGAAATTCTCAAATAACGATTCACTATGACAAGATCAAATGTCGATACAAATTCCATACATTTTTCCACTCAAGATTACAGAACTACATTCATCAGCTTTCCAATCCCTTATTTGGCCAATTCATTAACACTCATCACAATAGACGGTTAACAAGGTCATCGATTGGTGACCTTACTATCATACTATTTCACTTGCCATTTTCGAGTAGCCATTAACTTTGGTTTCGATGCTATGACTCAATTCCTTATTTCCGAACCCGTTATCAATCCAATACTTTTCTCTAGTAACATGCGGACTAATCGTATTCCGACATCCTTTCAAGGTGATACGATCATAACCTCCTTTATCTCATCCTCACATTCATTTGGTACCAATACAATGACATTTAGTTCCATTTCACTATAACCAAGGATACTTTACCTAATGCGGTCATTCTTTATATCCCACCAACTCTCTATTCAAATTCAATTCTCCTTAGACAATTCAATCGTTTTATAGTGTTCACGCACTCTATCTCGGATATGCATTTTATTCTGCTTCACTTATCCGATCCCGATCCACTTTAGCTAACCCATGCTGTTTTCCTATGTCACTTTCCTTTGTTTCACTCAACACGCCTCAAATTCATTGTGGTCTTTGACTTCGTTAGGCAATCGTATAGTGTAGCAAGTGTATCTTTACAAGAATCGTAACTCTATAACACGATCAAAACTCCTGTGAAACCCAAACCACTTAAGCATTTTTCCTGTTGAACATTCAAGCCTACAAGCACTTGAATCTATAATCACTTCATTCTATAGCCATAGTTATTCAATTTCACTTTTCACGTATGCTTACTAGAATGTCTAACTTCGACTGTTCACTTTCTTGTTCCATCACTTTTTGTCGGGTACCAATACTTTTTCTTTGAATCGTTCAATATTGTTTTTCCAATATCATTCGCATATTCAAACTCCTCATAAGACTCACCACTTTAACTCTTGCACTCTTAACTTTTCTTATCACTAGATCTACAACTTCAATTTTTCGGAAACACTTCACAATTACCCATAATCTACTTGACATTATTTGAAAATCCCAATATCTGTAATTGATCTGCTCATCGCAGCATTATCTTCACTATTCGAGCTTAGTAGTCGAATTGTCTGCTTATTTCAAGAGTCATTTATGCCTGTCTTTTCCTCGAATAAGCACAAGTGTATCCTTATAGGAATCTAAAGTCTCCAAGGCTTTAAACAATTTTGATCATAACACCAATACCATTTATCAAAAGTCAATTCAATTTATCTAATATCTTGTTTGAACATAATGTCTCAGTTCATCTCACACCGCCTCCTCTCAAGGGTATGCTCATCATCGATATCAAATTCCTCCATTATTCTTTTACTTTTCACTGTTAAACACTTTCAAACGCATTCGTCGATAATCATAGTCACTACTATTTGCTTACTTCGCATCATTCCCTCGAACTTTCCCATACATCACCAAACATCATTCAATTCATTCAGGTCCACAATTAGCGATTTACAATCCCTTTATGAAGATAACACTACATCACGTCATTGTCGGTTTTCCTTTAGGACTTCTTGTCTCTATTCATTTTCTCCTTTCAATTGATTTCTGGTCATTCACATCGATGTATGCCAATACCTAGTCATCCGTACTTGGACTTCCATCAATTCCACTTCATTTGAGTATTCCACTTCACGCTTGAGACTATTTTATTCTTAGCTTCAAATCTAGATTTCCCAACAGTTTTGCATCACATATGGAGCTCTATTCACTTCACATTGCAATAGGATCACCTTAAATTAAAATTCCACTCATGTTGTTGGATACTTTACATTTCGCATACACAAGTCAGTGATAACCTCAATTTCACTTTTGATTTCGTCCATACTTCTTTTCGCTTGACCATTAGTCTTGCTACCATCTTTATACTGCTCACGAAAGTCTCATAAGCCAATTAGTGTCCCTAATTGCTTTAACTCTACACACTATCTCGGTCGAACAATTTTATGCCATAATTTAAAGATCGTAACATTCCTTGCATTAAGGTTCCGTGACACCACCTAAACACTTTCTTTAACACTTATTCAAGAATCTACACCTCAGCAGAACTTTTTTTCCACTCTATCCGAAACCAATTAATAACCTATACAATTCAGACTTCCATAAAATCCTTTCCGCTTATGCTAATCCTCGAATAAAGGACTTATGCCATAATCATTCTTTATTTCCTCTCATACAGTGCATTCAGTCCTCCTATGTCTTACTTTAACCCATTATGGACTTTACACTTATAGCCATTCACCGATCATCTCCTCTCGTTATTTCCATGTATCTTTCACTTACGTTTCATTAATCATGATCAACTTTATCGTCCAATAGATACTCCCAACGGTAAATCGACTTAAATGTGACAACTCTTTTCATATCATATATCACTATCATTGTTTCTTTCTTTTTTCTTTTTTTCATTTCCTAGTTTCATTCCCATATCATTCATGTATCACTTGATCTTTTTAAGGTCATATCCACTGGCTTATACAATGTCATCTCATTATTACTACGTATCTCTTTAGTATCCTCAAACAATCTATAATAGGTATTCACAAATCCCCAAAACATGACAAAATCGTTGATGCAACTCCATTGTATCTCTATCTATTTACCCATCCATTTACCATTTCGTGTCCATATACATCTTTTCAACCAATTCAGAATTTCCAGATACACAATCAAGAGAAAAGTGTCATCATCTTTTCCTTACAATCTTATTATACTAATTTCCAAACTCTTAGCACAATATTCGCATACCCATTTCAGTCTCAAGCTTATGCGCCATAATCATAACCGTTTCACGAGTTCATTTCATTTATCTGTACACTTTTATCTCACCATTTCTACTTTTTCTTACCCTACTAGGCACTTTGCTCTTTCGGCCTGTAGATCGTTACGGTACAATATTGACCTTATTACAATCTCGCTATCTTCATCTACCTATGATATCTACGATATCAAACACAAATGTGGGACTCAATATCTGCTTGATCGGACCATCTACGTTTTACTCGGCCCAATGTTTCCCATTTCATCGCATATACAAATCAGAGCTCTAATTACTTCGTCATCCCGGACTTTTAATCACACTTAGGCCTACTATAACTATTATGCTTCTCCTATCTCCAGTGGACCTTTCCAAATTCTAGACATATTCATTTTTCTGTCACCATAATATTGCCATTTTAATCCGGAATTCATTAATATCACTTCTTTCCTTAATCGCCTAGCCAACACGACCATTCTAACCACAGTACAATATCAATCTCCTTATCCATTTTTCCTTTTTCCTTTCCTAATTTCTTATACACTTCCAGGGGTTCATCCTCTAACACAATCTCATTTTTTCTCACTTAATCCCTTGACACGCACGCATTAACGTAGGATTTCTACCCGTACACTCAAACTAGGGATCGCTTACCACGGTCTGCAATAACACGACTCAAATGCATGCACCCTATGTTTCGATCGTGCCCAGATACATTACGCACTCATCGGGCTCGATACCACCTAAATGTAACACCCACTCATGAAGACCAACCCGACATCGACGGTGATATCCAGTCCGTGCCCATGAGGGTGGCGTGCTACATCACTCAAGATAAAACATTCATTAACGCGACATAAACAGTAAGAAACTTGAGCCCATGTTCACAATTAATCATTTTCAGTTATTACAGTCATCCAATAATAATTTTACAATAAGTTAATGTAAAACAATAGAACCACAATGGCTCATTATAAATACAAAGCATTATTGCACAATGATTGCGGAATACTATTCGATAAGACACTAATGCAGACACGAACTGATCCCGACCTCTATCCTTCACTTGCCTATAGTAGACATACTCCCGTGTCAAACGGGGTATTCTTCAAGACCTGAAAAAAGAGATGCAAATTTTGGGTGAGTTTTGCGAACTCAGTGAATGACCATCATCGATGGTTCACCCAATCACATAACATATAACACATACTTTCATTTCCATTAAGTCACATTTCATATTCCCTATCACACCTCACATTCACATACAGTTTCATATTTTCATTATGTCGATACAATGTCATATTCAATATAATCAAATCGATCATTCAATCAAATTTATCATTCCCATTCAACACAATGTCACATTCCCATTCAATACAGTGTTGCAGTCCCATTCAATACAATTAATTCAACCATTCCCATTCCGTACAATCAAATCAATCATGTTATGCATATGTGCATGAGACCCACTTTCCATTTAATTACTTTGTTGTGACCCAGTGTCTAAACTGTCCCGTACTCATGGATATCGGGCTCATTGAAACTGTCCCATATAGGGCTCATTGTAAACTGTCCCATAAAGGGCTCATTGTAAACTATCCCATAAAGGGCTTATTGTAAACTGTCTCATAAAGGGCTCATTATAAACTGTCCCATAAATGGCTCATTGTAAACTGTCCCATAAAGGGCTCATTGTCGTTGAGCCTGAGGCTCTGAATCAGTATCTGAGCACGAAGCTCTTTTCACTCATTGTTGACTACTCTGGTCACAACTCCCATTATCTTTCATGTATTCATGCAGTTGAATGTCTTATGCATATTTGCATGCGCTCAGTCAATCATAATTACTATCATCGGATCGTAGTCCGGCATTCGACATCTAATTAAGAAGTCACATCTCATTTATGTGCAATTATGCATGCAAAACATTTTAACCATCTCAATATATACACTTAGGTCATCCCATTCACATTCAAGGAGCACTTCGATAACGCAATTCTCAATACATAATCAATCACCGGACTTCCTGTCCGGAACCCATATTTAATCACAATCATTAAAATAAATTAATACACATTCAACATATAACAAAAGCAAATAACCAATAAATAAGACCATCTAGGTCTACTCACAGTACGCTCCAGATTTGCATTGGTTTCCAATTTCTGAAAATGCCCGAAAGGACATTTATCCTCAAGACTACCAATTTATGCCATATGCATACATTAATCACTTTGAATAAGAATTCTCATTTACGCACAAATATAGAATAAGGACAATGCATGTTCATGATATTCCTACTTAATCTAATTTTTTTTCCAACAATAAAATCCGTAGAAAATTAGAAATTCACTTTGCCGACGGCGCTCAATTTGGACCTCTATAGGTCCCCAATTAAATAAAACAAGAATGCAATACCTATTTCCCGGACACCGTCAATTTTCCGTCAAAATTTCCAATTTCCATGAAATGAAATTCAATGTTTCACTTAATGCGATGCCTCAAGAATCAAATCAATCGGACGTCGGACGGAAAAGTTATAAGCAAAGAGTGGAGGAAGTCAGTTCAGCAAAAATACATGTCCTAATGATTAGAACATGTTGTAGTCGACTAGGACGTCTACAGTGCCTAATTGGATACTTTCCTTTTTCCGACTTCCCAACTTGCCTAGGTCATAACTCTTTACTCTGAACTCCAAATTGGACAAACTTAGTGTCTATTTCATAGAGAAAAGAGAGATCTACAATGTTCATGAAGAACACAAAAGCCAAATTCACCTCTAAGGGTGTCAAAAAGCCAGTCCAAGTTTCTGTCCAGTCAGTAAGTTCCTAACCAGTGCAGTATTTTGTAAATTCAATAACTTCTCATTTACTTAGTCAAAAATTACAGAATAAATATTCTCATCAAGATCACCATGTGATCTACAACTTTCATGAACAGTCTAAATTCAAATTCAATAGTAACTAGGTCAAAAAATTCAGTGAAGGCTGCTGCCCCTGAAAGTACTCAAATTGGACAGTGATTTTTCAAACAGTATAACTCCTTGTACAAATGTCGAAAAATTGCATACTTTATACCCATGAAAAGATAAAACATAGTACTACACTTCTCATGAAGGGCTCAAAATCAAATTCCATCATTAACCAATTTAAAACAGTCTTGCAAGTTACTTCCCTGTTCAGCAGCCCATGACCTAACTTTAGTCCAATCTTTGAAAAAGTATAAGTCCCAATTATTGTATCTAAAAATAGCATGCTATATACCATTTTCAAGATAATTGTTTCCTATACAACTCTGCAGAAGATCAATCAAGCCAATTCAATTCAAAAAAATTACTAAAATTTGCTTCCAATCAGAATGTTCACAAAACTGTCATTTCAGCTAGGTTTCACTCAGATGCTCAAAATCAGTCGATATTTCACAATGCATATATCCCAATATACAGATCGAAAAATTACAAGATCAGTGGAAATGGAAAGCTAACAATGTAGGCTTCAACTCTCATGAAGACCATTTTCCCTAATTCCATATCAATTAATTTAGAAAAATCAGTAAAACTCTAGGTTCTATGTCTCGGTTACTGTTCACACAAGTCCCAGCAGCAACTTTCCAAGCCAAATTTCAACCTCTTAGAGTTACAATTAGACAATACCTATTTCACACAAAAATGTAGCCAACAAACCAAAGTTTCATTGGGCACAAACCTCACCTCATTTTCTCACCTACAAAATTAGTTATGCTCACTACAGTACAATTGGTTAAAACCCTAAATTTCCAGCTTTACTTCTCAATACACTTCCTATCATGCCAATTCAAATTCTACTACCATAAGCATCTCAATTGGACACAAAATCAGTACCTAGGTCATTCATACATGAGCTTAGATCAATGGTCAAAATGTGGCAGCACTAACCTCTTACCTTTCCATGCAAAATTAGTCATCAATATGCAATCAAAATCAAGTTAAAACCAAATTCAACCATAACCATTCATTATCCTAACATACCATACATTTATACCCATTAATTTACACTATATTTCTCATCAAAGTAATGCATCAATAAGCTTAATAATAACACCACAATTCCCATTAGATGCTTCTAACTACCATGGCATTTAACTAAAACATCATTAACACTTCATTTAAAGCTTAACTAGAACACTTACCTTCTTAAGCTTTTCCCCCTTCACAACTACACCAACCTCTCCACTTTCTCTACTTTCTAATCCTCACTTTCCACCCACAACATCATCATCCACTCAAGGCTTAAGCTTGGTCTTGGGTGTGCATAAAGAAGAAGCAAGGAGCTAGGGAAAGAAGAAATTTCGATGGAGATGGGAGAATAAGAGTGGTTTTCGGATGAGGATGGAAAAAGCAAGGAAAAAGCAAGACACATGGTCTTTTGTCAATGAAATTTCCGTATCATATAGGTAGAAACAAGACAAAAGCATTAAAACACTTTAGGACACTTGGCATTTGTAGGAAAAAGAAAAAAAATAAGAAAAAGACAAAACATGTAATAGGATTTTTAAGAACCCTAATGTGAAATTTGACCCATTCAAGTCCAATGGCCCTCATTTCAATCTCAAAATAATATACCCAATATTGTAGTGCCATTGGATAAAATTTTCGCCACCGAAAATCAATCGGTTCGCTTGACGATTTTTTTCTATTCGAGAATTTTCTCCAAAATTCCAGAAAAATTTCTAAAATCCCTTAAAATAGAAAACAATTTATGGCGCACTCAGAATAATTTTTCAAACCCATTAACCACGTTAATCCCAATAAAATTATCTTAGGCACGTAAACTGGGAATATCATGTATGCATGCACAGTAAGTTCATGTGCACAATTGTGACTATGTAGCAATCCTATTATGCATGAGCAGTCCCATGAAATCCCAATCTAGCACATCCTATACCAATTTACTATTCTACCCTTCCAGTAGGGGTTGGGATGTTACAATTTACATCTCTTCAGTATTAATACACTTAACTCTTAACTCTATCTCACTATATTCATAACTTTAATGTGATCCATTAAATTTTCATTCGTCTTTCATAAGCCACTTTATTCTTATTATTGATTTATTCTACTCACCAACAGTATCTCAAATTTATTTTGGCCTTTAACCTTTTTTTTGCCCTCTTCAATTCAATGTAACGGTGAACAACTCTTTTGTCGTATGACATCTCATACAATATTCTAATGGTATAACCAACATAACGATTGATATGCCTGTAGTTAATTGGAACTATATATTAATTTCATATTCCTATGAGCTCCAGAAATATAAGTTGTAAGCATGTCTCCAACAGTCAAGACTATTGGTAACTCAAACATGTAATCACTTGGTTCTACGTTCTTAGCCATCAAATGCTCTTTCGATGTATTCCTACTAGGACATATAGCTTTGGTTGTTTCTTGTGTTTTCTTTAACAGTCTTCTTGTCAGGTACACATACTTCTTAATTCAATCATAAAGTATCATTAATTTGAAAGTTGGATTCATTTTCAATTCCTCGATAAGCTTCATAATTTCTAAATCTTCAATTTGGACTTTGCCAATCCTTTTATGCAAAACTGATTTTAAATTTCAATAGCTAATAATACTTCCTTTTGCCCCTTTTTAGCTCAACATTCTACACTTTTTATCACACTAGATTTGATAACCTCAATATCTGAATTTGTGTACACCATTATTTAATTTTTTGTTCAATGCATCAATTTACAACACTAGCTTTACCGGAAAATATTCATTTTCACAATCCTTTCAAATTCAATAATTAACTCAATCCTTACTGATCTGTATATTCATATATATCCAAAATGTTTCTGTAATGTCTCCAAGTTTTCAAAGCAATCACAATTGCAGCAAGTTCTAAATCATATCCTAAATAATTCAATCCATGAAACTTTAACTATCTCTATGCATATGAAATTACTTTATTATGCTACATTGGATTTCATCCTAATCTCTGATGTGAAACCTCATTATGTACTCCACAATCTCCAATTCCAAATGATATTATTATCATTGGTGTTATATTCCTCAAATATTCAAAATGTTCTCTTTACTTTTCAAACACACTCAAAATACCGTCTATGACCATAATCAGTAATTGATACAATTTTGCTTGGATCACTTTAATCTTCAATACCATAATTCTATTGGGGTATTATTTACTCCAACAAATATCACTCAGAATTTTCCTTATGTCCATAATTAATTCTTGCAATTCGTTAAATGACTAATTCCTCAATTAAGGTAATATTTTCTCATGTCATTTCCAGTCTCCCAATTAACTTCTTTTCTCAAAGGGTTTTCTCCTTTCATTCTATTTACACTAATTTCACATTGACTTATTATAATGTATGTTCATTCATACTAGTTTCTCCATACTTTTCAATTTATTTGCAATCATAACTTCCTGTATTGGCAACACATTCATCAGATATAATTTGTGTCTCTCGAACATATTTACATAGAATATAATGTGGACCTAAATCCTCCCCACATTAGCAATAATGTCTCCTCAAAGTCAGTAATCCAATCATATAGTTGAATACTTTACATCAAACAAAATACTTATAATCTTAATAGCCTATTCTACCTCTTATGCCTGAATTTTTGCTTGGGATATGACTCCAATATTCACCTTTGATTCAATACATATTCATTTCTGATTTGTTTCTTTATTGATAACCCTTAAACCAAATCGTCTGATCAACTTAACCTAATTTAGGAAAATTCTTCTTTGAAAGAAGATTTCTTGCTACACTCATCGATACTGTTCATGAAATCCTTATCAATCAACTATTTTCCATGAATACTTATGAGTCATTCTTAGTACCTCAAGAAGATAAATTTCAACTTTTCATAATATCTTAATAAGATCAGTTTATGTCATAACTTATAGGATTAGAACTCCTTTATAATAAGGCTCAGTAAGGCATTAAGCAAATTCATTTACTCTAATACCTTGGTATATACTATCCAAAATCATTACATCTTATCTAGAGATGTATTTATGTCAATTCTCCAATTAATAACATTTGTCGATGATAACTGAATTCCAATTGATTCTAGACAACATTTCTATCCTTGTTCTTGCCTATGATTGGGGTATCCCCGCACAATCGTGACAGAAACCTATTTTTTTCATGTCACTATCGCACCTTGCACTATCCTCCTCTCATTGTCAAACATCCTAACACCAATTTTACTCCAATTTTCCAGAATTTACCTCTTCTGAGGCTACCTCATTTCAAAATGAGTCAACTACCATATCGAGTGCATCAATTCTTCTCATTTGATTCATCATCTTTTTCTTTATCTCATTCATACATAAAATCCTCTCTTCTGTACATTTCTAACTTTCTCCTTACTGTACATCATTCATTTCTTATTAAGTCATTTATGACTATTCCATTCTCCTTTTACTCTTTCCTTATTTCCATCTCATTTTCCTATTGTCATTTATTCATCTTACATATGTATATTCTCAATCAATTCCTAATTATAGGGGCATAATCATTATGAAACTCAAATCTCCATTCCGCAGATATATTCTCATACTGAATCATAAACACTTATATCGATAATCACACAACTATTCTAATTCCATGTTCAACCTTTCAAGGTCATAGAACAATTTATTTTCTTTAAACTTAGCTTATACACTTTAATCTCATCATTTCTACTTATATCCTTATTTTCCTCAATCAATCCACAGAAATATACCTATTAACACCTATATCACATTCAAGGGTATATACACAATTGTGGTGAACCTTTATCTATCATATAGAACCAAATACTATTTCTCATTTCCAAAATACCCATAAATCTTTATTTCCTCACATTCTGTCAGATCATCATTTTTCTCAATGCTTCTAACAGCTCAAACTCTTAAGGAATGCTCATGCATGTGACTCATACTGGGGATCAGTTGCCGTTGTCTGCTATGACATGACTAAAATGCATGTAACTTGACATGTCTTTCAGAAAACACCTATACAAGATAGTAATTCTGGGCTCTGATATCACATATTATAGCATCCAACTCTCGCAAGACACGTGCTTGACATGTTGGGTGATATTCGATTTGTGTCCTGTAAGGGTAGCAAACTAGAGCACTCAATCATTCAAAAATCGATATGATTTTTTTTGAAACCACAAACATAATATGCATAAATAATAATCAATTCGGGCGTACTTTCATTCATAAACATGTTCATTCAACACAATACAATTAATAGAATTTTAATAGCCAATTGGGGCCCATTACAAATACAAAACACTTTATTCATAATGTCTTTACATTACAACATAATTCAATTACGCATTGTACAAAACTTTTCGGAATACATTATTTGATACAAAAGTTGCGGAATATACAATTCAGTAAAAAATTAAAGAAATACAATACAGACTTGAACAAATCCTGACCTCTATCCCTCACTTATATGTTGTAGGTATACTCCCATTTGTCTAACAGGGTATTCTTCTGATCCTGAAAAATATTTGCAAATTTAGGTGAGTTTTGTGAACTCAATGAGTGACCATCATCGATGGCTCACCCAATCACATAACATATAAATCACATTCACTTCATTTCACATTTCACATTCAATACAATTTAATCATTCATAATATGCATATACAGTGTGCATGAGACCCACTTTTTATTTATTACTTTGTTGTGATCGAGTGCCTAAACTGTCTCGTATCCATTAGATACCGAGCTCATTAAACATTGAGCCTGAGGCTCTGAATAACTATTTAAGCTCGAGACTCTTTTCACACTTTGAGCTTTAAGTTCTGATTCAGTTTTGAGCTCGAGGCTTATTTTCACTCGTTGAACTTTAAGCTCTGATCGGTGGCTACTCTGGTCACAACTGCCGTTATGTTTCATGCATTCATGAAATGAAATGCCTCAATTACATTTACATAATCTCATTCACTCACATTCACATCATTTCACATTTAATATTCAATATAATTTAATCAATCATATTATGCATATGAGACCCACTTTCCATTTGTTACTTTGTTGTGACCGAATGCCTAAACTGTCTCGTATCTATTATATACCGGGCTCATTAAACGTTGAGCCTGAGGCTCTGAATCACTATCTGAGCTCGAGGCTCTTTTCACACTTTGAGCTTTAAGCTCTGAATCAATTTTGAGCTCGAGGCTCATTTTCACTCGTTTAGCTTTAAGCTCTGATCGATGACTACTCTAGTCACAACTGCCATTATGTTTTATGCATTCATGAAATGGAATGCATCAATTGCATTTGCATGTTCTCATTCAATCATATTCCCATATCACTGGACCTTAGTCCGCCATTCAACGTTAAAGTTGAGAATCACATTTTCACTTACATACAAATGTTCATTCAGAACACATTTATCATCAAATTATGTATACTTAGTTCATCTCATTCACATACAAACAACACTTCAATATCTCAACCAAGCATCATAATCATCGGACCTCCTGTCTGAAAACTAACACGATCAACCACATTTATATGAGCATTCAGTAGTCAATCAATAAAAAAATTCAAACAAAACAAAAAATGCAATGAGACCACCTAGGTCTATGAAATGAGACTATCTAGGTCTACTCACGCCTAAATGTGGAAGTTTAACCTGCATAACCCATTTGTGCAAGACACATTGCACTCACATTAATAATTGCACATTTATAAGCATTTATTTATGCACAATTGTATAAATAGATTACGTACAATGCATGCTCAATGACAAATCCCGGGTACTTTAACAAACTTCATATCTTATGCTCATTCTCATTTCATAACTTAATCACTCATCAATTCTTTGAATCACAACCTCAATCCTTTGGTACTTTGATATCAATAACTCATTAACTAATGTACCAATATAGTCCCATATGTTACTAGTGAAGAGGAAAACAGAGTATTAAGCATGTATATATATCACTATCAACTTTCTTCTTAAAACTCAAAATTCCCTCTTCATTCCTATTTCATTTTAGCTCAACATATCACAACCAAACCAAAATCTACCATATTTCATAATCATCAAATACGATATACCCAAATTTCTCACTCGCTTTCCAGCAAATATGAATATCATTGTTTCTTAACCATTTTACAGTGAATTCACGATGTATGCTTCAACTCACACAAAAATAAATAATCATAACAAGCTTACTTGTTTAAAGTTCCAACATCTGCAACAATCACATGAACCCTAATCCCTCATGCAACCACGTACATCAACTTGAAAGTTGACAGGGGGTTGGGTTTTTTTTCTTAGGGTAGAAGAAAGAAATAACAAAGATGAAGTGGTAGTGAAAAGTTAAAACCAAGATTTTATTATGGTGTGGATTTAAAGAGAAACTCTGTGTTTAAGAAAAACTAAGGAAAGAAGTTTCAAGAAGGATAAAGACAAGGACAATAGCTTGTCTTTCAAGGTTATTAAAACTTAACTTTAAAGCTTGGATACCTGTCCATTTCTCAACCACTTATGCACTTCCCTTTATTATAACTCACTTAAGTATGATTTATACTTAAGTTTATGACTTAATAAAACCACTAAAATCACAAGTCATAACCCCTTACTCACTTTTAGATTTTTCCCATAAAAACATCATTTTGGGTCAACTTTGCATGTTGTTTTTAACCTTGATAATGAAGTCATTTTGTAACACTTTCTTCTATAAATATGTTCCCCTATGTCTTATGTCTCCATTGACACCACAATCATTCAATTTGGTTCAGTGATTTGAAAGATATGCCTCAAACATTTTAGGATTGCTCTTATCCAAAATAGTATACTATACACACTTCCTACCATAATTTGGACATCTTAGAAACTGAATCACAATTTGAATTATTAAGATGATTTATAATCCTATGTATCTAATTTACTACAAATAAAAAATAATCTCATTTGGAATCCTATATATCTAGATATAATCAAAACATTGAAGTATGTTCAAGAAGATAATCCTATTTCACTATTCCAATAGATTCCACACTTTCATTTAATCAACCTTTTTCAATTCAATTCATAATTCTACTCATTTATTGTGGAGATATATAAAAATTTGCTAGAAATCTATTGGTTCAAGAATCACTCCAATTGGAGGTAGGATGACAAAGTTATGGCTGAAAGAATTAAACAAGGTTCTGTCTTCAATCATATTAAACCTTTTTATTTTGGGGCAATTAGCATAACTTTCGCAATAGGTATCGAATCAAAGTCATTCTTAGATGGTTCAAAAGCGGACTTAAAAGTATATAACTTTTATGAAGACCTTGAAGACAAATTCTATCATCTAGATGGTCAAATTTGGACCAGACGATACAAAATGAACAGTGTACTAGACGATAAGACGTCACCAAACAAAATGTCCTCACCAGACGAAGTGTCCTCATCAGATGATACGTCCTCATCAGAAAAAGTGCCCTCATTAGATGAGGTGTCCTCACCAGACAACATGTCATCAGCAGACAATAAATCATCACTAGACGATACATCTTCACCAGATGATAAGTCCTCACTAGAAGATAAGTCCTCATTAGACGACATATCATCACCAGATGATATGTTATCACCAGACGATACGTCTTCACCAGATGATATGTCCTCACCAGATGATGTGTCCTCACTAGATAACACGTCCTCACTAGACGATACATCCTCTCCAGACGATACACCCTCACCAGACGATACATCCTCACCAAATGATACGTCTTATATTCCTAAGCATCTCCACTTATAGGGACCATAATTTTTGACTTTGATATTCAAAAATTTAATACTTTATAACGTTGGAAAGCTGGAAAGACCAGCTACAATTTCCATGAAGACAACTTGTCAAATTCATCCTAGATTAGTACAGTAAAATCAAAGAAGTTCAAATCTAAATTTAACTCTCTAACTATACATTCTTAGTTAACTCCTCCAACGTATTTTCCTTCACTAAACCCAACACTTAAATTTTTATTTATAGTCTTTCTACTCCATTTCATTCAACTCATTCACTATAACCACAATTCTTAATCTACCATCTAAAATTATTTAACATCGAATCCACAAATTTCCAACTAACTCCATGACAATTCAATTATACCCGGAATATCAATGAGTGCATGTACAATTATTTTTATGTGTGCAAAAATTCAAATTCACATGCATGTATGTTGACATTATGTTGAGCATGAAATGCAAACTTTTTTCTAACTCTCACATTGCTATTTTCTCCATTATTGAAATCTAGGTTCTAATCCTTAATATGGGGACAGGATGTTACAGTAAACTTGATTTCCAAACCTAATAAACATGTTAGAAAATTCATAGGAAGTTGAATAATTGGATAAAAACAATTCAGACACAACCGTTGCTCCCAAGCCAACATTATTGAATCTGGGCCAGAAACGTCTTCTGGCACGTAGACTTTCACAAAGGAATAGATAGAGAAAATTTATAAAATTCTTCAATCTCAAAATTCATCTAGTCCAAATCCTCCCTGTTCTTTAATTTAAAAAGGTAATTATCTAGTTGCTTCTTGTTTCAGTATCAATTGAGATCATTCTTGGATAATTGATTCTAAGGAAATAGATCATCTGAATGGATCCTTTAAATTTTTTTCTTCCTATATTCCTTTTACAGGAAATCAAAGAGTAAAGGTAACAGATGATTCCTACTCCATAGAAGCTAGGAAAGGATCACTTGTTCTTTTCCCTGATGTTATAATCCACAATGTTCTTTATGTTCCAAAATTGCCCGGTAACTTATTTTCAATTAGTAAATAACCATTAACCAAAATTATTGAGCTAATTTTTGTTCATATGATTTTCAATTCCAAGATGTGAACATAGGGAAGATGATTGACAATGGTAACAAGTTGGAGGCCTCTATTTCTTCGAAAATGCATATGACTCAAATAGCCAATCCTAGAGAACTTTTCTTAATTCTATTTCAATACTTTGTCACAATAAAATTATGTTATGGCATTTTAGATTTGGACATCCAAGTTTTCATTATATGAGACATTTATTTATAAAGTTTTAACAAATAAAGATATATTTTTATTATAATGTGAAATTTTTCAAATTGCTAAATATCATCGAGCATCTTTCCCAACATAACTTAACAAGGCCATAAAACCCTTTACTATAATCCATAGTGATATTTGGGGAAACTCGAGAATAAAAATAATAACTGAAAAAAGATGGTTCATAAATTTGTTAATGATCACACTAGAATCATTTGGTTATTTTTACTCAATGAGAAGTCAGATGTTGAGAGGATGTTTCAAAACATTTATAACATGATACATACACATTTTTAACCTAGAATTAAAGGTTTTAAAAGCGATAATAGAAAATAATATCTCAAAAGATTTTAAGGAATTTTTTTTTGAAAAAGATACTATTCATCAAAGCTCATATACTGACACCCCACAACAAAATGGAATAACAAAAAGAAAAAATGAACATCTATTAGATATTACAAGGTCTTTGATGTTTTCAAATAATACTCCTAAGTACTTATAGGGGTAAGGCTATCCTAATAGCTACATATTTGATCAATAGGATGCCTTTAAAAGCTTTAAAATTTCAAAGACCTCTTAATTGTTTTAATAAATGTCTTCCTTTATCTCAATTATCATATGATCTCCCTCTTAAAGTGTTTGGGTGTATTGTATTTGTTCATCTTCATTACAACAATTAGGGAAACATTGATCCCAAAGCATGAAAATGTGTTTTTGTTAGTTATCCTTTGGTGATGCTGTCGCCTGCAACCAAATATAAAAGATTTTCAGTCCTGTTAAAACAAATTAATGTAGTAGCGGTAAACGGATATCGTTCCCACGAGAAGTTTTACGATTATGAAAATTACGAATTTAAACGACACAAATAATAAAAAGGGGGGTTTTTGTTACTTACTGAAATAAGAATGAAAATAAAAAAGAAAGAAATCGCAAATTAATAATTAAGTCTGAAAAATCTATAGGAAAAACACCTTAGTTTCGGTCACCAATGTTACCATGCTATTATGGATCCTCGACAAAAATTGTAATTGTTAATGAACATTCATTGAGTGAATTTTCTATTAATTGTATTGACTAGAAACATGTATCCTAGCAACCTTATTAAACAACAACCTAGATACGATCATAGATTAAATTGAATAATAGCATTAAGAACCAATGACAAGTGATAAACATGTACGACATGAAATCAATCAAGTGGTTAATTTCTTAGAATTTTCCGACTCTGACGTAGAGGGGTTAATCCTAATTGCTACTTGTGGTTACCAAAATTGAACGTCATATTTAGTTAACCTAGCGATTAAATGTATTAATCTCTAGTTGTGCACATAGAAACTAACAAATCCAATTAAAAAGATTGATCTGAAATTATCCAATGAACATTAACAATCATGAAAAAGATTCCGAACATCTCACCATAATAACATGAAACATGGATCCCTCAACCAAGATAAGAAAATTAGTTAATCATAATTAAATTGAAATCAAAAGAACTAATAAAAGAAGTTGTCTCCATAACTAGTCTTTATTGAAAATGATAAAATCCTTAATTGAAATCGGCAGAAATTAAAAAAAAAAAAAACCAGAAAATAGAATTAACCAAAGGCTCCCTAATCTACGATATCACTTCTTGGAAAGTGCAGAAGAATGAAACCATAAAACCAAAGGAAAAAGTGAGTATGCGACAGACCCAAGAGAAGAAAGAAAGAAGACTTGATGCCCCTTCCTCTAACCCCCATACATGTATTTATATTCATGGCAATTTCTCCAAATCCCTTTTTGACTTGAATCTCCCCATATCTTGATTGGATTTTGTCTCAAATAGATAGTCTTCTAGTTTAGGTGGGAAACTTCTTGAAAAGGACCCCAGAAGATCTTCGGCGATTTGGTTCTAATTGGATTCCAATTCTGGAAAATCTGCAGATTTGGGATTATGACCTTAGGCGTGCCCACGCCTAATCTTTGAATTTCGACCAATCTGAAATTTTCGCACTTCTTGCCATAATTTTCCTCTTTTTGATCCATTTCCGTCTTTTTGGCATTGAAAACCATCTGCAAACATTTAACAAATAATTCCATCAATTTTTAAGTACCAATTTCGCAAATCAATCAAAATTAAGTCCAAAACATATGCATTAAAAATGTCTTATCAAATTCCCCCACACCGAACCTTTGCTCTGTTGGAACCCCTCCTCGGTGAGTCGCGTGCCCAACGTCCTTCATGACATCTAGGCGCGCAACTCACGAGGGAGGAATTCCTCCCCACGAAGGAAACCTCGAATTGAACTTAATTTAATGTCATCCGAGCAAAACTTGATAAATTCACCCTAATTAACCTCAAGTAAAAATTGATTTGCTTAGGGCCCATAACGAAATCCGATTCCTAACCTAAAATGAAATTCCACATCTTTATGGCAAGTAGAAACAAACCTCACTTCAATCGGATCTCTATAGGTCACAAAATCGCCCAAAAACGGACTTATATCGAAACCCGTCACAAAATTGATTCTCTTTCGTAATGTCCGTAAAGTTCAGCTAAAACTCGACACTATCATTTTACTAAAAAGGGGTATAAAATTTGTTTAGAAACTCAATGCTTCGAAAACCGAGTGGATCCGAGGCCAAACAAAAAAGTTACAAGCAAGAGAGTGAGAGGAGGATATTCAGAGATTAGGCGTGGGCACGTTTAAGGATGAAGTCTGGATTTGCAGGAAAATTTCAAAATTTAGACACATCATAACTTTTGCTCCCGAAGTCCAAAATTCATGAATTTGGTATCAATAAAAAGGTAAAATGAAGCTCTACAACTTCCTAGAAGGATTTAAACACTAACTTAGCCATTAAGAGGGTCCTAAATTGCTTCAAAGGTTGCTGCCATTAAAAATTAAATTTTCCTACACATTGCCATAAATTTGAGAATTCGTATCTTTTAGCACACAAGTCTAAAAATGACACATTTTACCCCATTGGAAAGATAAGAAGATGCTCTTCAAGTTTCATGAAGCGTGAAAAAATTAATTCAATCATTAAAGAGCGTAAAAACACACTCAAAGTTTCAGCCTATAAATTCTCCAATGGAACAGTAATTTTACCTAAATGAAAAGTAACTGTCAACACTCCCAACATCATAACTTTTTATTCCTAAATCCAATAATTGCAAATCATACCTCATTTTAAAGATAGAAGGATAATCTAAATTTTTCATGAAGAAAGTAAAAACCATATCAGCCTCTAAGAGGGTGAAAAAGTCTTCTAAAGGTGCTGCACAATTTCAGCCCTCATCAACAGTAGCTGAAACCTTTCAACTCTCATAACTTTTTCATCTTAAGTCCGAATGTGACAAACTTTATGTCATTGGAAAGATATAATCATGCACTACAATCTTTGAGAAGGTATCTCACTAAAATTCAAACTCTAAATTATCCTAAACACTAAGTGAATTTTCTGCCCAATTTTAGGAAAAATTGGACAGCACCTCCCCTATTATGTCACTAACCCAACTTTTCAATTCAATTCATCAACCTGCATAAAAACTCAATATCCAATAGTAGCAACACACTCCTAGGCTTCTAAACATTTCTCAAACTATAGGGCAATCTCACTCCTAAGTATCTACTCATTTCGTATCTATAAAGTCACACATTCCATTCTTTCCTTTTTGTTATTCTCAACCATACAACAATACATTCTTAGAAAACATATACAAAATACATTTTAAACTCAAACTCTTACTTTTTACATGGAAACAAGTAAATACAAAGCTTTAGAGGCATTTTAGCCCGAATACATCCAAAATTTCAAAGAACAAAATACAAAACATTAATTGTTCCAAAATGCAACCTAAAGCTTTGTTTTCTTAAATACAACTTCAAAAGCAAAAAGCATCGGAGTATGCCTCAATCCCGATGCGGTGACTCGGTTTCTCGTTCGACACCTGTAGAGGGAAAATGGGGGGTGAGCTTGACGGCTCCGTGGGTAATAACTTAATAGATGAGAATATAAGCACAAATCATTAATCATTCTTTCATTTTCAAAATAATATCACATAAAGGAAAACATTAACAATTTTTAAATCTTTTCGTCGAATGTATCACGTCAACAGTTTACAACGATAACATATCACAAAACAATATGACTTTTCACAAAATCACAAACAAGATGGTTCGGGTGGATCCGAAACATAACGTACTACACATTTTCGCGAAGCGGTCATGTGTAGCCGTGACAAATAGGAGTCCTTGAGAGGAACTCCACTACCACTAATGCAGGCAAAGTGAGAAGTTTATGGATAGCCAGTGCACCCGACTCAGATTGGACCACCACAAACCCAAAGAAAACATGCACATCACATAATTCACACAATTTACAAGCATTAGCCACAATTTTGTATCACTTTCACATAATTTGCATATAATCGCAAATTCACATATCTGCACCTATTCACTTAACAAACCATTTAACAAACACTTTCAACATAAACTTACATATAAAGATACGTTATACAAATTAGAATCAATACATAGGATAATTCATTTAAAATTCTTAATTCATTAGAAAGCATAATTAACTTTTATTATAAAACTTTCATTTAGCCTATAACTCGATTATTAAGCAATCACCCACCTTAAATTCCTTTAGCTTTGAGATTGATCCAAAGGCCTTGCTTCTTCCTCCAAATGCCTCAATTCACCTTCATTAAACATGATTATCCCATAAGAACATAGGATATCAAAATTGGACAATTTTAAGGATACGAAAGCATAGAATTTAACCTATCTAACTTTACCCATAACCTTTCTAAGCTCTTTAAACTAAAACCTACCTAAATAAATCCAAGAAAATTCAAAATCCCTTACCTTAAGGAAACCCACGAATTTGCTCTTTTGTTCTAATGGAAGTTTAAACTCTTCCTTTCCACATTCTTCTTGCACAAAACTCTTAAACCCTCCTTTTTCAAGCATAAAAACCTAAGCTCTTTCTTCTCTTCTTCTTCTTCTTCTTATCTCATGGCCGAAACTTCCTCTTTGCTTTCTCCTTTGAGAGTTTCGTAAGTTCCCTTCTTAAATGACTAAGGGAAATGTTTTCTTAACTAATAACCTAAGCCCAAAACTACAACGTTTCATCATTCCCTCTTATATTTCCTTACAATTTCGTGCTTCCACCTATAACATATGACTACTCCTCTTTTGCTTCATTCTTTTCTCCTTTAATTGCAACTTATGTGGACCCTAGCCCAATTGCTTCCTTTCTTCTTCATTTAATAGCATAAAAAGACTACAAGGCCTTCAAAGTATTTATGATCCTCCTAAAATGCCCTTGTACTAACTTATTCTTTTTAATTCTAACAACTTATTAAACTTCTAATTTTTAACTCAATCCCTTCAATTAATTTCTATAAACTAAGTACTAAAAATCCCAAATTATTCTAACTAAAAGAAATTAATCAATCTAAACCTCAAAATAAATCAAATATGCTTAATGTTAATCGGGGCCCAACATTTCTCCCCACTTAAAAGAATTTCGTCCTCGAAATTCATACCTGGCATACTGAAGAGATGGGGATACTTCTCCTTCATAGCTTCCAATGGTTCCCACGTGGCCTCTTCCACCGAGTGATTCCTCCATAAGAATTTTACCAACTGTACAGTCTAGTTCCTAAGAACCTTTTCTTTAGTATCCAAGATCTGGACTGGAAGATCTTCATAACTCAAATCATCACTCAACTGAACTTCATCAGCTTGAATGACGTGGGAGGGATCTGATCGATATCTCCTCAGCATAGACACATGAAAAACGTTATGAATCTGGGATAATTCATGAGGCAATGCTAACCTGTAAGCCAACAGACCAAGTCTCTCCAGAATCTCATAAGGCCCCACATACCTCGGACTCAGCTTACCCTTTTTGCCGAATCTCAGAATCCCTTTCTATGGAGAAGTCTTGAGAAACACCTTATCACCGATCTCATACTCCATCTCTTTCCTATGAGCATCCTCATAGCTCTTCATCCTGTCCTGAGCTGCCTTCAGCGCTTAATCAAATTGACCTTATCAACGGTCATCTGAATCAACTCTGGACCCAAGAGTTTTCTGTCTCCTTCTGCATCCCAATACACGGGAGTCCTACATCTCCTCCCATACAGAGCCTCATAAGGAGCCATCTGAACGCTCGAATGATACGAATTGTTATATGCAAATTCGATCAAGGCAAGTGCTCATCCCATGCTCCTCTAAAATTCATCACACAAGCCCTGAGCATTCCCTCAAGAGTCTGAATGGTCCTCTTAGACTGACCATCGGTATGAGGATGGAAAGCAGTACTGAAACTCAACTTAGTGCCCATAGCCTCCTGCAAATTGCCCCAAAATCTCGAAGTAAAACGAGGATCCCTATCCGACACTATCGAATCTGGGATCCCATGCAATCTCACAACCTCGTCAATGTACTTCTTAGCTAGCACATGCAGATGATCTGTCTGTCTGATTGCCAGAAAATGGGCTGATTTTGTCAATCTATCCACAATCACCCATATGGCATCATGCCTCCTACTGGTCCTGGGCAACCCCATCAAAAAATCCATAGTGACTCTCTGCCATTTCCACTCAGGAATGGATAATGGCCTCAATTGTTCAAGGTGCCTGATGTTCAGCCTTGACCTGACACACCAGACACTTGCTCACATACTCAGCCACATCCTTCTTCATACCTCTCCACCAGAAATGTTCCCTGAGATCCCTATACATCCTAGTGTTGCCTGGGTGCATAACATAAGGTGCATTGTGCGCCTCATCCAGAATCTCATCTTTAACCTCCTTGACATCAGGAATACAGAGCCTATTCTCGATCGCCGAGTCCATCATCACTCAGCACCATGTCGGACTCCTTACCCCTTTGCAGCTCTTCCCAGCTTACTCAACTCGGGATCCTGACCCTGCAACTCTTTCACTTTCTCTCTGAGGATCGGTCTTACCCTGAAGGTAGCAATCATGCAATCAGACTCTTCCTGCGTCAAACTGATCCTGAGCTTAGCCATCTCTTCCAATAGCGGCAGATAGACTGTCTGCACATATGCTATGGAAGACTTCCTGCTCAAGGCATCTGCAACTACATTGGCCTTACCCGGATGATACTCAATTAACAGGTCATAATCCTTGAGCAGCTCAATCCATCGCCTCTGTCTCAAATTCAGCTCCTTCTGACTCAACAGATATTTGAGACTCTTGTGATCTGTGAAGATCCTGGTTTGCACTCCATACAAATAATGCCTCCAGATCTTCAAGGCAAAGATCACAGCTGCTAACTCCAGATCATGGGTCGGATAATTCACCTCATAAGGCTTTAGCTGCCGTGAGGCATATGCTATCACCTTATCTCCCTGCATAAGCACACATCCCAACCCCTTTCTGGAAGCATTACTATATACAATATAACCTTCCTCTCCTGTGGGTAAAGCCAGAACTGGAGCACTAGTCAATCTATGCTTCAGTTCCTCAAAACTCTTCTGGCACTCGTCATTCCAGATAAACTTCTTGTTCTTTCTTAATAACTTAGTCAAAGGAGTGGCAATCATTGAGAAACCCTCCACAAATCTCCTATAATAGCCTGCCAAACCCAGAAAGCTCCTCACCTCAGTCACTGTCGTCGGAGCATGCCAGTTCACCACAGCTTCAATCTTTTTGGGATCCACATGCACCCCTTTCTCAGAAACAATGTGGCCCAAGAAGACCACTTCACGAAGCCAAAATTCACATTTAGTGAATTTGGCATACAACTCTCTCTCCCTTAACCTCTGCAATACAATCCTCAAGTGCTCCTCATGCTCTCCCTCATCCCTGGAATATACTAGAATGTCATCGATAAACACGATAACAAACTGATCCAGAAACTCCTTAAAGATCATGTTCATCAGATCCATAAAAGCAGCAGGAGCATTGGTTAATCCGAAAGGCATAAGCAGAAATTCATAATGGCCATACCGTGTCCTGAAGGCTATCTTGCTCACATCAGACTCCTTAATCCTGAGTTGATGGTAGCCAGACCGGAGATCAATTTTAGAGAAGACCGTTGCCCCCTGCAGCTGATCAAACAAATCATCTATCCGAGGCAGAGGATACTTGTTCTTTACTGTCGCCTTATTGATTCTTCTGTAATCAATGCACATTCGCCAAGTTCCATCTTTCTTCTTAACAAACAAGACCGGCGCACCCCAGGGTGAGGTGCTCGGCCTAATAAACCCCTTCTCTAATAGATTCTCCAACTGCTCCTTAAGCTCTTTCAGCTCAGCTGGAGCCATCCTGTAAGGTGGAATAGAAATAGGAGCTGTCCCGGGAGCCAAATCGATAACAAACTCGACCTCCTCTCCGTGGCAAACCGCAACTCTCAGAAACACATTAGGAAATTCCCTCACAATGGGAATATCCTCCACCTTACTCTCCTTCACACTGGTATCCATAACACATGCCAAGAAGGCTTCACAGCCTCTTCCCATCAGTCTATCAGCTAAGAAAACTGAAACAAGCCTTGGCGGTGTCAACTTTCTATCACCTCTGAAAACCACTGTCTGACCCTCTCCCAGATCAAATTCCACTTCCTTTCGACCACAATCCAGCTTCGCCTTATACTTCTCCATCACGTCCATTCCGACGATCACATCTAACCCCTTCAGATCTAGAGGTACCAGATCCACTACCAAACTAGATCCATCAATAATAAGTTCACAATCTCGAAAGATCCGGCTCACAATGACATTCCTCCCTAACGGAGTACTAACAAGCAGAAAATCATCCAATAGAACTGATTGCATACCAGGCAATATCATACTAGCAGAGACAAAGGAATGGGTGCTACCAGAATCAAACAGTACATACACAGCAGAATGAAAGAGCTGAGCCATACCAGTAACAACCTCCGGTGCGGCTGCAACCTCCTCTCGAGTCATAGCAAAAACTCGGGCCTGTGCTTGCCGTTTCGGTCTCCCTGGAAGATTGGGCTTCCGCACTGGCTCAGAACTGCCTACCCTAGAAACTGGTCTGGTCCCCACTGTCTCTGCTCTCCTCTGAGCCTGAGGCTGAGATCCTTCCCCTCTGAGCATCTGAGGACATTCTCTAATTCTGTGACCCTTCTGCCCACACTTGAAGCAAGCACCCGTCAATCTATGACACTCTCCCCGATGCGGGTGTCCACAGAGCTCACATGGAGGAGTCTGGATTGTAACATCCCGTCACCAATGGGAAGGGTATTTTAGTAATTTGGGACGGGTTAGAAGTATTGAATTATAACTCGACATGAACATACATTATATAGCCTCTATAACTGATGATTGTTTTGCACATGCATATGGTATACATGCATTCATGACATTTCCGGCATAAGTGTCTAATTGGGATCTTTTGTGAAATTTATGTGAAAGTTGTATTTGAAAAATTATTTGGAGTGCGCCATAAATTGTTTTACATTTTTAGGGATTTATGGAAATTTTTCTGGAATTTTTCGGGTTCTTGCCTTGATCGAAAAATTCAACCGATCGCCGAGTGAGCCTTTTGTATGAAAAGGATTGCCTAATGGCATGAGATTAGTGAATAAATAATTGTGGGAATTATGTTAGTGCCATGTTTAGAGCTTAAGTGGGATTAGTGCTTAATTAATTGGGTTTAATTCATTTTTGTCTTTTCTTCATTAAAAAGCCAAGTGTCCTAGCATATTTATTGATTTTGTCTTCTTTCATCATCATCCACGATTTTTCCTCCTTGTTATACTTAAAAATACATTTTGGAAAGCTTTGGAAAGATATCATTCTTTCTCATCCGAAACATTGCTTCTTTTCCTTGGTGTGATTTCTCCTCCATCGAATTTCCTTATTCTCATCCCATACAAGACAAGAAGATTTTCCTTGGTTCCTTGCTTGCTTCTCTTCACACATAAACCAAGTTGAAGCCTTGAGTTGATAATGATCCTTGTGGTGTTAGATATAGCCGTAGGTGAGGGTTGATATAGAAGTTGGTGTGAACTTGAAGATTTGAGGAAAACTATATCTTGAACTTGTTTAAGGTGAGTCTTGATGTTTGTTTTTATGTTTTTGGTAGTTAGAGGCATTCATGGAGAGCAATTATACATGTAGTTGATTATCATAGTAGTAGGTTTGAATGGGTTTAAATGTATACTTAGTTATGGATGAATGAATGACTATACTTTTTATTGATTTTAGCTTGGTTTTGGATTGAGTTTGTAAGGTTAGATGAATGGTAGGTGCTGCCAATTTTTGTGTCATTATAGAAGTGTATGTTGTGATGAATTTGTGGTTGAATTAGAGGTAGGAATGGATGCTTAGTGATGTGTTATTGATGTTAGAAGTGATAGGAGTTAGGGTAATGTTGAAATCTGGAAAATTGGTGTTTGACCTGTTGGAATGTTTTGATCATAACTTATTGTGTAGGTGTGCAAATGAGGTGAAGTTTGTGCCCAATTAAACTTTGGGATGTTGGCTACAATTTTGTGTGAAATAGGTGTTGTTAAATTGTAATGCTAGAAGGGCGAAATTTTGCATGGAAAGTTACTGTTTTATTGTCTGTGAACAGTACCCGTAGTTATGACCTGATTACTTTGTTGATTTTTCTAAATTAATTGGTATGGAACTAGGAAAAATGGTCTTTATGAAAGTTGAGGCATATTGAGTTAGCTTTCCATTGCCACTGATCTTGCTAATTTTCTAGTTGTATATTGGGAGATATGAACTGATTACTATTGATTGGTTTTATGCTTTTTGGAGAAACCTAGTCAAAGTGTTGATTTTGTGAGCTTTCTACTTGGGAGCAATTTTAGAAATTTTTGTGGACTGAATTGGTGTGAGTGATCTTCTGCAAAGTTGTAGAGGAAGACATTATCTTGAAAATGATTTATGGTGTGTAATTTTTAGAGGTCAGAGTTGGGATTTATGATTTTGCAAAAACTGACCCTGCATTAGGTTGTGAATTTCTGATAATGGCAGTAACTTCCATAACAGTTTTGAAATTGTTAAAAATCGAATTGGAGTTTGTGTTCTTCATGAAAATTGAATTTTGAGATCTTATCTTTTCAGGGATATAAGGTAATGATTTTTGTGACATTTGTGCTAAGAGAATTACTGTTTGAAACATCACTGTCCAGATTGGTTGATTTCAGAGGGCTGATAATTTGGTGAATTGTTTGACCTAGTTAGTAAGTAAATTTGATTTTGAGTTGTTCATGAAAGTTGGAGATAACATTGTGAACTTACTGATAATATTTATTGTGTTATTTTTGACTGAGGAAATGAGTAGTTACTGAATTTGCAAAGTATTGCACTGTTTGAGAGGTTTTGTGTAGACAGTAGCTTTGATGGGATATTTGACACCCTTAGAGGTGAAATTGATTTTTATGGTCTTCATGAGAATGGTAGAGCTTTTCATTATCTTTCCAACAAGATATGGTTTGTATTTTTCCGATTTGTGTGCTAAGAATTATTGTTGTTGGAAATTGGATTGGAAATTAGGGAAAAAAAAGGGGAAATGGAATCACGCCCGGTCACTAGGGCGACGTCGTCTCTAGTGACGGGCGTAAAGGTCAAGGTCGCTAGGCTTACGCTGTCGCCTCTAGCTTGACGAAGCCGTTTAAGTCAGCCCGCTGGTAGACGTCGCCAAATGAGGTTGGACTTTTTTTCTTTATTATTTTATTTGTTAAATGGGTAATTTGTGATTTCATTTTGTCAAATTCTTTTCCGTCCGACGTCCGATTGACCTGATTCTTGAGGCATCGGATTCGTAGAATATTTAATTTCATTTTTTGAGAAATTGGGAATTTTTGGACGGGAAATTGACGTGGCCCCGGGTAACGGAGCCTTTAATCACTGCTTTTGTTTAATTGAGCACCTATAGAGGTCCGAATTGCATGCCGTCGGCCGCCAATAGGTTTCTAATTTTAGACTGATTTTTTATGGGAAATTTTTGGATTAGGGCTGGAATGCCATGAACATGCATTATACACGTTTTACTTATTCCATGTGCATTGTTTGATATTTTTAACTATTCAGTTGGTAATGTTTACTTATTTTAATTGTTATAGAGGCTCAGTTGGAACGTCATCCCACGGACGTTGCAGAGACTTCCCGGCATTAGCTCGAAAGTTATTAGGTGAGTAACCTAGATGGTTCCTCGGTTAGTAAGTATTTATAATTCTGCACTTAGAACCCTGTGGAGAATAATGGTGGGAAAATTGTGTTTGTTTGTGCCTGTATTGCGGACCGAAGGTCCGATGGATTGGAGAATTCTGACATAGAAGTGTCATATGTGATTTTCTTGTGATTACCTGTACAAGATTTATGTGTACATGTTGAATTGGGATCTGATATGATGTTGGTGTTGTTTTATTTGGACATATGCACATCATGCATAATTGCATGATCAGTAATTGGCAGTTGTGACCAGAGCAGCCAACGAGAGCTTAAAGCTCAACGTGATTGGGCCTTGAGCCCATAGTGACTCAGAGCCTATGGCTCACCGTTTAATGCGCCCTTAATGGGACAGTTTCAGGCGCTCAGTCACAACAACGTAATAAATTGGAAAAGCATCTCATACACATTCCATGTGCATTTGAATTGATTCTTTGGATTGGTATGAAAATTATGTGGTACTACTAAATGTGATTTGATGAGATAATTGTGCGTAGCTGTGTTATGTATGTGTATATGCATGAATTGGGTGAACCATCGATGATGGTTCCTCACTGAGTTCGCAAACTCACCCAAAATTGCAAATTATTTTTCAGGACCGAGAGAGTAGACTTATAGCTCGGAGGGACTTTTCTGCCGCCGTAGATTGAGTTGGCAAGAGAAGTCATGGCACACAAGTCGGTCATTGGCACTTTTGAGGGATGACCTAGCTAGCCTTTTGTTTGATTTTCTTTTGGATTAATGTACGTAACATACCAGCTTGTAAATTTATCGCTTGAGGTTATGAAATGAGAATTTATGGTTTCAAAATTAGTGGATTTCATATTAATGCTTTATGATTTTGATGCCATGTGGAGTGTTAGTGGTTGTTCAGTAGCGCACCCTTATCGTAGGGTGTGTGTCGGAATGATCTACTGGCGTCCCCGATACATATCCTATGGTATGGGGGTGCTACATGGATCCTGCTTCTCAAGTCTCTGCTTCCTCCACCGAGGAAGCTATCTTGACTCGCCAACTGCAAATCGCTCTGCCGAGGGCCACTACTTGCCTCCTGACTCGAGTCCGCACTCTTGCCACCCCCGTCACCGACCAGACACCCCCCTCTCCTGAATGACTGCTCTCTGCTCTTTCTCTTCCTTCTCACCTCCAGCCTGATGTTCTCCAGCTTCTTAGCCTAGAGTGCAGCATCCACCAGCTACTGATAATCACAGAAATTATGCAGTATAACCTTCTCTTTGATGCCCAGGTGGAGGCCTCCTCAAACTTTCTACACTTGTCTTCCTCATCGCCACAATATGAGTTGCATATCGACAATCTGGGTGAATCTCACCATACTCACTAACAATCATCTCGCTCTGAGTCAAATTAAGAAACTCCCTGGCCTTGTCCTGCATGTAGACCCGGGAAAGATACTTCTTTCTGAATAACTCTCCAAAATCCCTCCATGAAAGCACTGGTGGCACAGCCTGGCTCTGTGGGACTGACTCCCACCAGTGGAGAGCATCACTCTGCAATAAACTGATAGCATACTCCAGCTTATCCTCATCAGAACATTTCATCTTAACCAGGACTCTTTCTGTCCTCTTCAACCAAGACTCTACTTCTTCAGGATTGGTAGTACCATGAAAGTCCACCGCTCCGAACTTCCGCAGTTTATCAAACTGTCCGCCCCTAACATCAGAAACTGGCATGGAAGCTCGAGACCCTTTACCCATGACAAAAGTGAAAGCCTGGGCAAAGGCCTGGAAGACTTGCGGGTCCATCGCAGGCATGGTAGGAGGAGGAGGAGGAGGAGGCTCCTCAGGTTGCACACTAGGTGCCTCAGGGCCAGGAGCAGAATGTGTCCCTGCAGCTTGTGGGACATGAGACCCATCTGTACTCCCCTGGCGAGAGCTTGAGCGAGATCGAGTCCCTCGGGTTCTACCCCGACGTGGCATATTAATCCTTCAAAAGAAAACCAGTGAAAATCTTAGTTCATGCAAAAACAATTTTCAAAGTATCTCAAACGCTTTAATTCATGCAAAATTCATGCAAAATCAACATTTAAAATCGTTTAAAACATTCACACATTGCACATAAGTCACTTTCACCCGATCCACAAAAACCCTAAATTTCTCTTTCTACCCGAACCTACAACCGAAAGCTCTGATACCATAAGTGTTGGAACCCCTCCCCGGTGAGTCGCATTCCCAACATCCTTCATGACATCTGGGCGTGCATCTCACTAGGGAGGAATTCCTCCCCACGAAAGAAACCTCGAATTGAACTTAATTTAATGTCATCCGAGCAAAACTTGATAAATTCACCCTAATTATCCTCAAGTAAAAATTGATTTGCTTAGGGCCCATAACGAAGTCCGATTCCTAACCTAAAATGAAATTCCACATCTTTGGGGTAAGTAGAAACGAACCTCACTTCAATCGGATCTCTATAGGTCACAAAATCGCCCAAAAACGGACTTATATCGAAACCCGTCACAAAATTGATTCTCTTTCGTAATGTCCGTAAGGTCCGACTAAAACCCGACACTCTCATTTTACTAAAAAGGGGTATAAAATTTTTTTAGAAACTCACTGCTTCGAAAACCGAGTGAATCTGAGGCCAAACGAAAAAGTTACAAGCAAAAGAGTGAGAGGAGGATATTCAGAGATTAGGCGTGGGCACGTCTAAGGATGAAGTCTGGATTTGCAGGAAAATTTCAGAATTTACACACATCATAACTTTTGCTCCCGAAGTCTAAAATTCATGAATTTGGTATCAATAAAAAGTTTAAAGGAAGCTCTACAACTTCCTAGAAGGATTTAAACACTAACTTAGCCATTAAGAGGGTCCTAAATTGCTTCAAATGTTGCTGCCATTAAAAATTAAATTTTCCTACACATTGCCATAAATTTGAGAATTCATATATTTTAACACACAAGTCTAAAAATGGCACATTTTACCCCATTGGAAAGATAAGAAGATGCTCTACAAGTTTCATGAAGGGTGCAAAAATTAATTCAATCATTAAAGAGGGTAAAAACACACTCAAAGTTTCAGCCTATAAATTCTCCAATAGAACAGTAATTTTACCTAAATGAACAGTAACTGTCAACACTCCCAACCTCATAACTTTTTATTCCTAACTCCAATAATTTCAAATCATACCTAATTTTAAATATAGAAGGATAATCTACATTTTTCATGAAGAAAGAAAAAACCATATCAGCCTCTAAGAGGGTGAAAAAGTCTTCTAAAGGTGCTGCACAATTTCAGCCCTCATCAACAGTAGCTGAAACCTTTCAACTCTCATAACTTTTTCATCTTAAGTCCAAATGTGACAAACTTTATGTCATTGGAAAGATATAATCATGCACTACAATCTTCGAGAAGGCATCTCACTAAAATTCAAACTCTAAAGTATCCTAAACCCTAAGTGAAGTTGCTGCCCAATTTTAGGAAAAATTGGACAGCACCTCCCCTATTATGTCACTAACCCAACTTTTCAATTCAATTCATCAACCTGCATAAAAACTCAATATCCAATAGCAGCAACACACTCCTAGGCTTCTAAACATTTCTCAAACTATAGGGCAATCTCACTCCTAAGTATCTACTCATTTCCAATCTATAAAGTCACACATTCCATTCTTTCCTTTTTGTCATTATCAACCATACAACAATACATTCTTAGAAAACATATACAAAATACATTTTAAACTCAAACTCTTACTTTTTACATGGAAACAAGTAAATACAAAGCTTTAGAGGGAATTTTAGCCCAAATACATCCAAAATTTCAAAGAACAAAATACAAAACATTAATTGTTCCAAAATGTAACCTAAAGCTTTGTTTTCTTAAATACAACTTCAAAAAAAAAAAGCATCGGAGTATGCCTCAATCCCGATGCGGTGACTCGATTTCTCGCTCGACACCTGTGGAGGGAAAATGGGGGGTGAGCTCGACGGCTCCGTGGGTAATAACTTAATAGATGAGAATATAAGCACAAATCATTAATCATTCTTTCATTTTCAAAACAATATCACATAAAGGAAAACATTAACAATTTTTAAATCTTTTCGTCGAATGTATCACGTAAATAGTTTACAACTATAACATATCACAAAACAATCTGACTTTTCACAAAATCACAAACAAGATGGTTCGGGTGGATCCGAAACAGAACGTACTACACATTTCCGCGAAGCGGTCATGTGTAGCCGTGACAAATAGGAGTCCTTGAGAGGAACTCCACGGCCACTAGCGGGCAGGCGGGAGAAGCCTATGGATAGACAGGTGCACCTGACTCAGATTGGACCACCACAAACCCAAAGAAAACATGCACATCACATAATTCACACAATTTACAAGCATTAGCCACAATTTTGTATCACTTTCACATAATTTGCACATAATCGCAAATTCACATATCCGCACCTATTCACTTAACAAACCATTTAACAAACACTTTCAACATAAACTTACATATAAAAGATACGTTATACAAATTAGAATCAATACATAGGATAATTCATTTAAAATTCTTAATTCATTAGAAAGCATAATTAACTTTTATTATAAAACTTTCATTTAGCCTATAACTCGATTATTAAGCAATCACCCACCTTAAATTCCTTTAGCTTTGAGATTGATCCAAAGGCCTTGCTTCTTCCTCCAAATGCCTCAATTCACCTTCATTAAACATGATTATCCCATAAGAACATAGGATATCAAAATTGGACAATTTTAAGGATACGAAAGCATAGAATTTAACCTATATAACTTTACCCATAACCTTTCTAAGCTCTTTAAACTAAAACCTACCTAAATAAATCAAAGAAAATTCAAAATCCCTTACCTTAAGGAAACCCACGAATTTGCTCTTTTGTTCTAATGGAAGTTTAAACTCTTCCTTTCCACTTTCTTCTTGCACAAAACTCTTAAACCCTCCTTTTTCAAGCATAAAAACCTAAGCTCTTTCTTCTCTTCTTCTTCTTCTTCTTCTTCTTCTTCTTCTTCTTCTTCTTCTTCTTATCTCATGGCCGAAACTTCCTCTTTGCTTTCTCCTTTGAGAGTTTCGTAAGTTCCCTTCTTAAATGACTAAGGGAAATGTTTTCTTAACTAATAACCTAAGCCCAAAACTACAACGTTTCATCATTCCCTCTTATATTTCCTTACAATTTTGTGCTTCCACCTATAACATATGACTACTCCTCTTTTGCTTCATTCTTTTCTCCTTTAATTGCAACTTATGTGGACCCTAGCCCAATTGCTTCCTTTCTTCTTCATTTAATAGCATAAAAAGACTACAAGGCCTTCAAAGTATTTATGATCCTCCTAAAATGCCCTTGTACTAACTTATTCTTTTTTAATTCTAACAACTTATTAAACTTCTAATTTTTAACTAAATCCCTTCAATTAATTTCTATAAACTAAGTACTAAAAATCCCAAATTATTCTAACTAAAAGAAATTAATCAATCTAAACCTCAAAATAAATCAAATATGCTTAATGTAAATCGGGGCCCAACATGCTCACCCTCGAGCAACACATCAAACCATTGCTCAATCAATTTATCCTTCAGAAATTAAGCGCACACAATCCACCAACTTAGGCTAACAAAATTCAATTTGCAATATACATCATAATTTCCTTTCACTAATGCAAATAAACCAAGTCAAAATTCAGCATCTTTGTTCAAAAGTAAACATGAAATTAAGTGAATTCTTCTCACGGATTTCGCTCTTACACTCAAGTGTTTATGGGTAGGTGTTTCGCTCACATCTCACTCTATCATGTTGCACTACCATAGGCTTGCAATTTTACCAATCGTCATTCATTCAAATCACATAGGCCGATAGATCATAAGGACTTATTAAGGGTTGTAATGGGGCTACGTTCATGGGTAAGGTAAAAGCATGGTAAAAAGGTTGATCACAAGTTTCCACAAAGCATTAAATAAAAAGGAACACAATTAAAAGTCTGAGATAAACATAAAAAGGAACTGCAACTACTCATTCTAACTCAAGCCACTATACTTTATTCTTTCTTCTCTTTCCTTTTTCTGATGTTTCTCTTTTTGTTTTTCTTTTCCTTTCTTTTACGCACACGGGAAAATAATGACAATAATAAAAACATGAGCAGATGTACCTATGAAAGTATCTCAGAACACAATATATATAAAAAATCCCAATTTAGTTAATGCTTTATTCAACTTGTGATAAGGTAAGCTAATGGGGTTGTTGGGTTTCTAATGTGAGGTGATAACTCAAGGAATAAGGTTAAGGGTCAAAATTGTTTTCAAAGGGAAAGTAGTAGGTGAGTCAATTTTTAAGCCAAATGGTTTTAAACAAAGACGGCCTTAATCACTTCTATGTCCCATGTAATTAAACCAATTCAAACCGGTTCCATGCAAGTTCTGAAGGCAACGTGAATAGAGGAGCATCACTCAATTCAAGAAAATATTATGACATGAAGATGATGTCATTTAGGCTCAATTTCCTCACTGGTCGAATTCAAATTAAGAATCCTCTTAAGTTTCACAATTTACTCTATCACTCCAATGTCAAAATTTTGACCAAGTTTATGAGATTAGTTAGAGCAATTAATCAATATGTTGCATCTTGAACCTACTTAGCCCACTTCAACTTCATGTGTACTCCCAATCTCATCCAAACTATTATGATCAAGTTATATGGGTTGACATGCAACTCCAATCAAAATTCAACCAAAAACGGCCAAAATATTCCAGCAATGTGCACATAGAAGCCAAAATTATCCACATTAAAAATCTAAAGTACTCCCCCACACCTAAATTCAGCATTGTCCTCAATGGTAGAGAAGCAGAAAAATTAAAGGAAAAGAGGTAAGGAAAGCTTCTCTGTTAGGCGGTGTTATGATCAGGGTGTCGGCGGTTGTGGTGGGTGAAAGCCTTGATGCTCCCAATAGGCCATAAGGTTGGTTTCCATACGGTGCATTTTAACATCCTGTTACTGTTAGCAAGGGTATTTTGGTAATATTGGGTCAGACTGATAGGTTCATTGCATTCACTGATTGAACATGTTACTGGCCTCTGATCATAGAGGAACAGGTTTATTGCATATGCATTTATTTATAGGTACATGCATTTATGATTTTTCGGCATTTTATTGCGAGTATGAATTGATTGGATTGTGAACCTAAAACCGATCGAATTGATTGGATTGTGATTAATTGAGAATTAGGATAAGTGGGCTTGAATGACTGATTTAGAATAGTCTAAGAGCGATTGGCAATTGATAGTGGCTTATAGGAAATTTTCGAAATTCGGGAGAAAATGCCCGAGCATCGGAAATTTTGGAGTGGCGAGCCGATTATCAGATAATCTTGAAAGAATTGTCCAATGGCAATGGAAAATTTAGAGTTCTACTGTCGGAAATTAAAATGTTGAGCTATTGAAATTTAGAGACCAAATTTGGGTGATTGAGAGACCTATGTCTATAAATAGGTAGGTTTGAAATTGGGATTTATCCTAAGGCAAAAAGCATTTCTTCTCTTCCTCCTCCCACGGTGATCTTCGATTCCTCCCATCGGTGAGGATTCTTTGATCTTTCTTTATGGTTTTCTTCTCATTATGCTAGCCTAACTGGTTTATTGTGATTGATGAAGGTTGAGGAGGATTGAGAGTGGGTTATCGTTGATTTGGAAGGATTTTAGGGTTTACGGTGATTTGTGGTTTTGATCTTCGATTGGTAAGTATTTATGACTTTAATGTTGTTATTAATGGTTTCTAATGCATTTATGGCATTTATTATGGTTGAGTTGGGTAGATGGGAGTGTTTTAATGCTGGTTTTAGAGAGAGAAGAGGAAAAATGCGATCGGAGAAGACGGTGGCGTGGCCGCACGTCGCGACGTCTGGCGTGGCCTCGCCGCGGCGAGAAAATTTAGTGCTCGCCGCGACGAGCGCCTGGTTCCACGCCGCGGCGAACAATTCTGCTGCGTCATGGCGAGTCATGAAGAGGACGACGCCTTGGCGAAGCGATCTTCTCTTTAATGTCGCGAGGGGTGTAGGTCGCGGCGAATGACAGTTTTCTGATGGAGTGATTTTTAGCATATTGGGTATAACTTATGGTATAGACCTCCGATTGAGGTGATTCTCGATTCATTATGAACTAGGGAAAGAGGTCTACTGTTGAGGATAATTATGAGAGTCGAATTTAATTATTATGGTACGATTCATAGAGAATAAGGTCAATTATGGTTCATAGTGTGACCTAAATATTGAATTTAGACAATTGGAGTTTTAATTGGGAATTTCAATAAAGGTTTTGACCTAATGGATAGGAATTGCTATAGGAGTTTAAATTGAGGAAATTGAACTGAATTATAAGATTGGATTAATTATTGTCGATCAATTAAGAGAAGAGATAAAATTGGGCCAAGAGTTCTAAATCGGGTTTTAGCACCGGAAAATCGTGAACATGCATTGTATATATTTCCACCGAGACATATGCATCATCGAAATGTTTAATTGAGCATTTAGTAATGGGATGTATTTTATCGTTATAGGCGCTGTTGGATCGTCATTCCACAGACGTTCTTTGGGACTTCGAGCAATAGCTCGGAAGTTACTGGTGAGTAACCTAGTTGGTTTCTCAAATTCTCGACTATCTAAATGCTCAATGTGAATTACTTGCCACCGTGAAATTACATGATTATCGAAATGTACATGATCGAATGACATGTTTCTCTTGTATGGGATTGGACTCATCAGATTGGATTAGATTCTTGTATGATCTGAGGAATGTAATCTCGGGCTTTTATAGCCGTACTCGTGATTTCGAACAACGAATTCTTGAACATCGCATTGCATGCATAAATGCATGATCGAGATAAGGAATGTGACCCAGTTGCTATTATCACCGAAAAGAGCCTCGAGCTCGAACATCAGATCTTGACCGGCCTCGATCCCGAGGGAGAAATCTCGACGCGTCTCCCACTAAATCTTGGATCGAGCAACTTGGGCACAACATCAATAAGCTGGAAAAGAGTCTCATATGTATTATATACACTTGGTGATTGAATTGCAAACTTATCTTGAATTATGTGATGACATGAGAGATTGCAAATTGTTACATGCTCATCGTAAACTGTTTCATGATTTATCAAATTGTGATATGATATCGTAAACTGTTATATACTATTGTAAATTGCTATTTGATACGCTAACTGTTATAGACTCATCGTAAAATTGTTATATAATACTTATTAATTAAATATTCTTGTGTCTTGCGTCAGCATGCAATTTCGTGAATGCATGATTTGAGTGAACCATCGATGATGGTTTCTCCTTTGAGTTCGCAAACTCACCCAACATTGCAATTATTTTTCAGATTTGGCGAGTACCCTGTTAGACAAGCGGGAGTATGATTCTGACAAAGCAAGTCGAGTTCCGTGGGATCAATCTCATATCGCATTTGAGTCTTTCGATTTATGTGTAAATTTGTATTTTCGCGAATTGTACTATTATTATAGAGGGCCCCAACTGATTAATATTGCATTGTGAATGGAATATTGAAAGAGTGTTTTGATTGAAAATGTTTCAATATCGGGGCCCAAATTGTTTATTGATTTCTCGCACTCGAAAGTGTTTTCAAAAGAAAAATATCATAATGAGTTTTTAAACTGAATTGATCGCTTTAGCATGTCACCCTCATGAGTCACGGGCTCGGATATCACCATCGATATCGGGTTGAATCTCAGCGGGAGTGGGTGCTACATTTGTGGTATCAGAGCCCAGAAGTACAATCTTACATGGGCTTTTTGAAAAATGTGTCAAGTTACATGCATGTAAGTCATTTCATGGCAGACAGTGACAACTGATCCCTAGTCTAGCATATGAGTCACATATATGAGCCTGTCTCAATTGTTTAAACAGTTATAAAGGATGAGGAAAAAGGAAGTTGTGAATATCGTGAAATAAGGAAAAAGTGTCTGGTTCGATTTGACAAATGAGGATTTAGTGTATTGGTATTGGTGTATATGTAGTATGAAAGGCAACATCAGTGTTATACTAGAGTATATTCTGGAATGGAGAATAGATATGAATGTATAGTTGTGGATTGATAGAAGAAAATAGCAATATGGTAAGAATGGTAAGAGTGAAAGTGTATAACCAAAGTGAGTGGAAATAAAATGTTCTACGATCTATAGAGACTATAATTGGGTTTGATTACTGTGATGAGAGTTATCAATAGAGGTTTGTGACTTAAAGTCGTAATGTGTTAAGTGGGATATCGAGAATGATTGTACATTTATGATATTGAGTTGCGAGTGAAAATTTACAGGTATGATACAATAATGAAAAGATTGAAATGTAAGAAAATGACAATGGTAAATGAAAAAGTTGTCAAGGTCCAGTTGTTTTGCCTATGTAAAAGCACACCTGATTATGGGAGCCCCATGGCAAGTGAAAGTATTAAGTTGCAATTGATGAGTTAATGGATAGCGCTAGCCAGAATTCTTGTAGTTTGAAATCCTATTGAGTTAAAATAAGAAATGAAAGTGCTTATAATGATCAATTGGGAATGAATAGAGATTGTATACGATCCTCACGAGCGAGGACGGGTGTAAAAAGGAAAGTTGTTGAGTTCAGATTATATTGTCACCGTAAGCGTACATTGATAGTGGACTCACCATCATGGGTGAAATGATTAAGCATAAATGAATAATACGCATGAATATGATATAGGAGGAAATTGATGGTTTATTAAGTAAGTTCGATTATAATTACGTAGCCCCAGTTCAAGATGAGTTAGAGTAAAGCGCAAGCATGCTTGTAGCGATCAATTAAGAAAGAAGTGTGATTATCAATGATGATAGCATAGGCAATGAGCTTGAGAGAGTTAAAGAGGGACATGAATTCAGCAAAGTCCCCCATGATCGAGAGCTGTATCAAAAGAGAAATGATGTCAAAAATTAAATAGGATTAAAGTGTCTTCAGTAGTATGTGCTATTAATGGGTATATTGATGTGAATACATTTTCAGATGAGATGAGATGATTATAGCGATGTATGCCAAGGGATGAGAATAAATGAAATTATTTAAGTGCTCTTTAGAGATTAAGTTTCTTGAAGTATCAAGAGTGACTGATTTTTGTGATAAAAAATAGTTGATTGATCGAGATTTATAAGCATATTAATGATTGATAAGGTTTAGTGATCGGCGATTTGATTTGAGAATAATCATTGAAAGAATACATTTGAAATGAAGTACAAGTAAATTGTGAAGTCCGAATTCTAGTAGAGACTCAAGCGTAAGAAATAAACTAAGTATGTATTATTGTCTTTGAGGCGAATTGATTCAGAAGAGAATTATCGAGCATCAAAGAAATACTAATTGCGAACATGAGGAGAATATCGGTTCATGAATATTTTGTGTAAATATGTTCGTAAAGTATAAGTTGATATGATGAATGGGTTATTCAACCTAGAGGATAAAGATGGCCGATAAATTGCAATAGGTGGTGAAGCTAGTGTAAAGGAATATGTGTCAGAATATATTATGATGAAACTGAGAAAGTTATAAGAAATTGTTCCTCATTGGAGGCAATCGATAATTAATTATGAGTATGAGGAGTTGTTATGCTACTGAAGAGTAAAATGTCTCAATTGTGTTTAGAGTGGATAATGACTATAAGCATGGGTCAGCAATTGAGTGCTTTAAAAAAAATGAATGATGAAGTATATAAATTGGCACAGTTGAGGAAATTGTTTATCATGCAAGTTTCGTAAGAATGAATCTCAGTTGACCAAATAAATAGTGATTGAATCAGTATTCGAATATGGCTCATTGGGAGACTTAATGTCGAAAGAGGTGATGATAAAATCCGAAATTTCAAGGGACATATGTATTTGGGATTTGGAGTTATTTAGAACTAGCGGTATGCTGGATACGTCCAGAAATTGTCAAAGATTTTCTGGCTTTAGCTTTGACAAATGTTTGAGGAATAACGAGTGTGATCATATGATCGATGATTGTGACAGAAACATTTGGAGATTTTCTTATATACGAAATGTTCGATAAAGGTTATGATGCTATTTGATGAAATTGTGTAAAGTGGTTTTATGTACCTAGAGGTAAATATCGCCTTATGGGCTACATTCTGAGTGATGACTGAATTATTTTGACTGGATATTGTTTTGAAAGCTGGAGACATTATTCGGATAGAAACTTTCAAATATAGATATGAATATGTAAAGCGAGAATGATTGAGATATTAGTGAATTTAGAAGTATTGAAAAGGGTTATATGTTTGAGTGTTTCAGAATTTAGTAGTGATGCAATGTAATCGAATCAGAAAATGCGATGGCAGAAAATCACAATTTGGGCGATAAGGTTATTAAACCTATTGCAATACTGAGCGTGATCTGTCGAACTAGTATGGGATAAAAAGAAAGTATTATGGGCAATTGGAATTCCAAATCAGATGTGTAAAAAGGATTGGCAAAACAGAATTGAGTATTTAGGAATTTCAAATGGATTAAACTGTTGAGGAAAATGGTAGTGATAAATGGATTAAGAAATATGGGTAATACCCACTAAAGGAACTGTTAGAGAAATCGTAAGGAACGATTAAAGTTTTATGTTCGAGTAAGAGTTCATGGGAAAAGTAATTGATGGGTTGGAATGTAAAATCGAATGATTATAGGTGTGAGTAACCAACAGGTTTGACTGTTGGAGATAAATGTGAAAATGATATTTTGAAGTCATAGGGACATGATATTGATGTACAGTTCAAATTGATTGAGTGCATATCCATTGTGCATTGGTGTCACCAATTGGATCGTGCATGAGGGGTCTTTCAAAAAAAAATTGAGATTATTGAGAGTCCCTTGAGATATGAAATTGATGTTAGTTCAGATTGATGGTGAGCATATCGATTGTTTTATTGATGATAACATTCGAATAATGTATAAGGGGTCTAACGGCAAAAGGGAGTCGCTCACCCTATATTAATGTGATCGGGGCCTAAAGTAGTCGAAGGCCAAAATTTATATGAGATAATGTGGATAAGTGAAATGAATACATAAGGGGTTAGGAAATTAAAATTAATGTCGATGAGTTAAATTGATTATATTGAGGTTAATGGAACCTTTCGAGATTAGTGTTTTAACACTATAGAAATGTAGTCTGCTAAGCGATGAATGAAGTGTTTCGAAGTGTATCGCCTCGGCCAAGATACACTAAGATGAGATAAAAGTGAATTGGGGAAAGTTAAATTAGATTATAAGTGGCCTCTCCGTGGATGGTGTAAATAGAATTAATGATTGGTAAGTCAATTGAAAACCTAAAAGATGATTCGGATTCGTAAAGAGTTACAGGGTCAGAATTAAGAAATATTGTTATGATCCGACATAAGTGTTATTGATACCGAAAGTGAAAATTTTGAAAAGCTTGAGAATGTTAATGAGTGATTGATCGATTGATTGATTGATAATCGATGTAAATTGGTTATATAGTGAAATAAGTGGGAGATAGTATATAGTGATCGAATCAATTTCCCTGTTTCTTGGATCATCGTATATGAAATTTCGAGGACGAAATTTTTGTAAGGAAGGAGAATTGTAACATCCGTTCTCGTTAGCAAGGTATTTTGGTAATATTGGGTCGATCGATAGGTTCATTGCATTCATTGATTGAACATGTTCGGGCCTCGATCATAGAGGAACAGTTTATTGCATATGCATTTATTCATAGGTACATGCATTCATGATTTTTCGGCATTTTATTGCGAGTATGAATTGATTGGATTGTGAACTGGAAATTGACTGAATTGACTGGATTGTGATTAATTGAGAATTAGGATAAGTGGGCTCGAATGACTGATTTAGAATAGTCTAAGAGCGATTGGCAATTGATAGTGGCTTATAGGAAATTTTGGGAAATTAGGAGAAAATGCGGACCGGAAATTTTGGAGTGGCGGAATCGATTAGATATAATCTTGAAAGAATTGTCCAATGGCAATGGAAAAATTTAGAGTTATCTTGTCGGAAATTAAAATATTGAGCTATTGAAATTTAGAGACCGAAATTTGGGTGATTGAGAGACCTATGTCTATAAATAGGTAGGTTTGAAATTGGGGATTTATCCTAAGGCAAAAGCATTTCTTCTCTTCCTCCTCCTTTACGATCTTGATTCCTCCCATCGGTGAGGATTCTTTGATCTTTCTTTATGGTTTTCTTCTCATTATGCTAGCCTAACGGTTTATTGTGATTGATGAAGGTTGATGAGGACTGAGAGTGGGTTATCGTTGATTTGGAAGGATTTTAGGGTTTACGGTGATTTGTGATTTTGATCTTCGATTGGTAAGTATTTATGACTTTAATGTTGTTATTAATGGTTTCTAATGCATTTATGGCATTTATTATGGTTGAGTTGGGTAGATGGGAGTGTTTTAATGCTGGTTTTAGAGAGAGAAGAGGAAAAATGCGATCGGAGAAGACGGTGGCGTGGCCGCACGTCACGACGTCTGGTGTGGCCTCGCCGCGGCGAGAAAATTTAGTGCTCGCCGCGACGAGCGCCTGGTTCCACGCCGCGGCGAACAATTCCGCCTGCGTCGCGGCAAGCCGCGAAGAGGACGCAGACCGCAGTGAGCGTGCTTCACACCGCGGCAAGCGATCTTCTCTTCGTCGCGGCGAGGGGTGTAGGTCGCGGCGAAGGACAGTTTTCGGATGGAGTGATTTTTAGCATATTGGGTATAACTTATGGTATACACCTTCGATTGAGGTGATTCTCGATTCATTATGAACTAGAGAAAGAGGTCTACTGTTGAGGATAATTATGAGAGTCGAAATTTAATTATTATGGTACTGATTCATAGAGAATAAGGTCAATTATGGTTCATAGTGTGACCTAAATATTGAATTGAGACAATTGGAGTTTTAATTGGGAATTTCAATAAAGGTTTTGACCCAATGGATAGGGAATTGCTATAGGGAGTTTAAATTGAGGAAATTGAACTGAATTATAAGATTGGATTAATTATTGTCGATCAATTAAGAGAAGAGATAAAATTGGGCCAAGAGTTCTAAATCGGGTTTTAGCGCCAGGAAAACCGTGAACATGCATTGTACATATTTCCACTGAGACATATGCATCACTGAAATGTTTAATTGATCATTTTGTTGGACCCCAAACTTTTGATAAAAATTAGAAATATTAAAATGAATTTAAGTGAGAAAGAAATTGGTGAGAAAATTATGAGTTTAAGGAAATTTGATTAAAAAAATATGAGAAAAAAATTGTTTAATTTTGAGGACTTTGATATTTGAGTGAACTTATATGGATTATGAGAAGAAAGTGGATGAGTTGATTGAAATGAAGTGAAATAGCAAGAATTAAAAAGAAAAAGTGTGAAAATTTGAAGAATTTAGAAAGCTTGACTTTTGAAGATAAAATGTTTAACTTGAGAGTTGACTTTTTGATTTTGGGAGAATTTGAGAAAATGATCTTCTGGAAACTTGTAGTTTATGTCAAGAGTTTTCTGTAGCCATAAAGTTTGATATTTTTCGATATCGGAAGTGAGAGTTATGATCAGTCAAAGTTCGCTTAGAGTTTGACTTTTTGAAGAAAAAGTTGACCTTTTGATTTAGGCAAAATTCGAGAAAATAATCAACATAAAAATTGTAGCCTCTGTCGAGAGCTTTTTGTGGACATAAAGTTTGCTATTTTTCGATGTCGGGATTGAGAGATATGAATTTCTGAAGATATGCTTTGTTTTGAAAATGCTATTAAGTATAGATTTGTGTGTTCTATTCTTCGAGGCCACTCGTCGTATGGATTTAGTTTGAATTAAAATAAGTGGTCTTCATGAAAGTTTTAGATGATGTTTTTATCTTTCCATTTATATAAAGTTTACAATTTTTTGATATCGGGGCTAGGAGTTATGAGCAATTAAAGATTGGAAGTCGTTTAGGAAAAGCTGTTTTGGACAGAATCTTTGGTTGAGTTTTCAACCTCTTTTGAGACCTAATTTGATTTTGAGTTCTTCAGGGAAGTTGTAGAGCTTCCTTTGATCTTTTTATTGACACCAAATTTGTAAAATTCTGAGTTCGGGATCGAGAGATATGATTTTGGAAAAGTTCAGTTTTGAAGTTCCGATACTTTGTTTCTTTATCCGATCCCTTTCGTAATCTTTTGCTTATAATTCCTTCGTCCGATATCCGATTGATTTGATTCTTGAAGCGTTGGATTCCTAAGACATTTAATTTCATTTTTATGGAATATTATGATTTTTAGGCGATTAAATGGAAAGAAATTGATTGAACCAAGGTAAGAGATTGGGTTATTGGTTATAAGTTGGATAATTTTCTGAACATGGTTCAGTATTTCGCGACTTTCGGGAGCTGTACAACTCCGATTGAGTTGATTCTTAAGGGAAAATAAAGTTAAGATATAGGGATACAACTCTTGTGAAGGGATCGAAATTTAATTTCATCCCTAAGATTGTTAATTTCTAGAATTAAATTCGCGTAATGTTCAGTCTCAGATTTTGTGAAGGTCCGATAGTATTTCGGCTATAACTTCTTTGTTTCTGATCCGAATTGAGCGCGGTTTGTGGCGTTGGAATCGTGTCATCTAGAGGAACAATTTTTAAGAAGAAAGTTTGTCCAAATTATTTCGTTTAGATGCTTGAAAACAGGACACAAATAGTCAGTTTTTCAAAATCCTGTGCAGGGGCAGTGGTGGAATATCACTTAAAAGGAGGGACAATATGGTCATTTATCTACCATTTTAATGATGTGGCACTACACAAAAGGGGATAGTTGTTTTTGCAGAGGAAGGAGCTCGTATGTTCTAGAAAATGAAAGAAGAATGGAGAAAGAAGAAGAGAAATAAGAAGAGAAAATGGAGAAAGATGATTCGGTGATGGAGATTTCGAAATTTTTGAGCTTCCAAGATGATTTTCGTTGTTATTTCAAGAGGAAGAGATAGAAGAAGATGAAGTTATCATTGGAGCTTAGGAATTTTGAAAATCTTGAGAGAGAAAGAGGTAAGAGAAATTTCAATCTTTGAGTTTTTTCTTAAACTTTGGTTTAGAATCATAGAAAATGATATGGGTATGTGATTTATTAAGTCAATTTTGATGATTATGCCTTAGGTTGTGTTTAATTTTGGATGGAATGAAATTGGGGTTTATGTCAAAGTTCAAAATTGGGGTTTTGTGAAATTGTTGCTTTAAATGGCTTGAATTAGTGATGAATTTGAGATATCCTAAGTTAATTTTGATGTTTATGCTTTAGGTGAAGTTTAATTTGAAAAATTGTAAATTGGAGGTTTAGGCTAAATTAGAAATTTGGAGATTTTGTGAATTAATGGTATAGAATCATCAATAATAGTAGGAATTTGTGAAATATGAAATCAATTTTGAGGAAATTGTGATTTATGACATGGAATTTGCGTAAATTAGTTTAGGCCAATTTTGAAAATTGAGGATTTTCAAAATTGGAGATTGAAATAGCTTGAATATGTGAGGAATTGATGTTTCCTAAGCTCAATTTGAGAAATTAAGTTAATTATGATATTGAATTTGATTGAATTGGTTTAGGTTCAATTTGGAATTTGGGATTTTAGAAATAAATGATGTACATATTTTGGAATTAGTATGAATTGGTGACTTATGCATCAAATTGAAGGATTAAGTTATTTATGAGATTGAATTTTGATGAAATTGCTTTAGGGAATGTTAAATTGGAAGAAAGAAGGAGGCTTTTGAGCAATTGAGGCACAAAGCAAGTTGTTAGCATGGATATGAGGTGGGTAGTATATTTATTTATTAAATTGTAAGCTAAGAATGTGATTTTGAAAATTAAAGAAAGCAAAATTTGATTTGGATAAATTATTGTTGATAAAATGGGTTGAAAAAGGTTGTAAATGTTTGATATTATGATTTCAAAGGGTTAAAATGAGTTTTAGAAAATGCAAGATTTATGAAATTCGTGGTTTTCAAATTATTTGATTTATGATATAAATGATTTAAAGAATTAGTGCATATATTGTGATGAATATGTTATTTAAGTGATGATGTGAATTGCATTAGATTTGTTATGTGAATTCATGTGGATACGTGCTTGTGTCATTTATGACACAATATGATGATATGATTTGAAAAATGTGAAAATCAAGATCTTTGAAAAGTGCCTTCGGGCAATCTGAAAATTCCGTTTTGCTTATGTGCTACGTGGGTTTGGTCAGGTCCTTTTGTGAGTCGATTACCGTCTCTACTTGTTATAGCCTTCTCCATTTGCCGCTAGTGGCATGGAGTTCGATCACGGACTCCTTCACGGTACACATGACCGCTATGCGGAAGTGTGCGATACGTCTTATATGGACCAAACCAAACCATTTAATGTGTTATTGTGATTTGTGTTGGATGCCGCGGTATAACCCATAAACACACGCCGCAGTATAACCTGCAAACACCTACGGGTGGGGTGTGGGGTCCAACATCAAACCATTATGTTATGTTATGTGGTTTTTGATTTTGTTTATGTGCTATGTGATACATTCATATTTAAAGATGTGCATGATTGGTAAAAGTTTGAGAATTTGAGAAATGAGAAAGTGAAATTTTCAATTATGAATTTGAGCTAAATTTATGAATGTTTTGGAAAGTTTGAAATTGGGTTTTGGATAAATTTTGAATGGGAAATGTTTGAAAATTTTGAAAGATAATTTTCTCTTATGTTTCAATTTATAAATATATTATCCACGAGCTTAGAAGTTTCACCTTTTCATCCCTATCTCCGTGTTTCGTGCGGAGATCGGATGAAAGAGTATCAAGACGCTTTGATTCGATTTTGTATTATTTGGATTTTTGTGCGAATTGAGATTTTGGTATTAAGATTGAATATGGCGGTTGCCATGTATGTATATGATTTATGAAGTTTGTATGAAATTGTATATATTAGGTTGATGTAAAAGAATGAAGAGGTCGATGTACTAATTTTGAATTACGTGATTGTAAATGATTTTGGAAATTGTATATGAAATTGTGTATGATTTTGGGAAAATATATTGTTAATTGATATGGGAATTTGATTGAAGTGTTTAGAACTAAGATTGCGTTTGTTTGGTGGTGTTTGGATTCCGGACGGGAGAGTCCGATGATTCTGGATTTTGTGATATTAGAAGTGTATTTTCCTTGCGAAATTTTTGGGATAGGATAAATGCAGTAGTTATCTTGCCGAATTTTGTTAGAAAATAAATTGGAAAAGAAGAAAATAAAATTTAGGTGTATGAAAGATGGATTTATGAGATTGGTATTAATGTTAAGAAGTTTATTATGATTTGAGTGCGATTTGGGATTAGTATGAGTATTCAAGCATATGATGATTTTGTATGCAATGAAATAAAGTGATTAAGAAAGAAAAGACAAGGAATAAGAAAGAAAAAAAATTATACCGGATTTCGGAATAGTACGTCTTAGGGTTTCCAACGCGATTATGTTCATTCGATCGTTTTCTTTGATTATTGTTCTCGGATGTCGGATATGTTTCAGTTTAATTGATTATTTCGTTTATCCCCGCCTTATGATTCGATTCTATTGATTTCTGTCGATTTGGTATTCGATTCTGATTTGCATTTTCTTCGAGTATGCGCTTTGCTTTCGATTCTTATGCTTCGTTTTCTGATTCGAAATTTCGATGCGAAATTTTTGTTTCCATTCGATTCCGTTTTCCGTTCTGCTTTTCCGGTTGGGATCCGGTTTCCAGATCGGGTCCCAACACATTTAGTAATGGGACTGTATTTTACTGTTATAGAGGCACCGTTGGATCGTCATTCCACGGACATTGTTGGGACTTCCAGGCAATAGCTCGGAAGTTACAGGTGAGTAACCTAGTTGGTTTCTCAAATTCCTGACTATCTAAATGCTCAATGTGAATTACTTGCCACTGTGAAATTGCATGATTACTGAAATGTACATGATCGAATGACATGTTTCTACCGTATGGGATTGGACTCTTGTATTGGATTGGATTCTTGTATGATACCGAGGAATGTAATCTTGGGCTTTTATAGCCGTACTAATCGTAGATTATCTTGAACACTGAATTCTCGAACACTACATTGCATGCATAAATGCATGATCGAGATAAGGAATGTGACCCAAGTTCTATTATCACCGAAAAGAGCCTCGAGCTCGAACATCAGATCGACCGCCTCGAGCCCGGGGAGAAATCTGACGCGTCCCCACCGAATCTTGGTGAGCACTTAGGCACAACATCGAATAAGCGGAAAAGAGTCTCATATGCATTGTATACACTGGTCGATTGAATTGCAAACTTCTCAATTATGTGATGACATGAGATTGCAAATTGTTACATGCTCTCGTAAATGCTTCATGATTTATCAGAAATTGTGATATGATATCATGGCTATTATATACTATTGTAAATTGCTATTTGATACTGCCAATCGTTATGTATCATCGTAAAATTGTTATATAATCTTGTTAATTAAATATTATTGTCTTCGTCTTGTCTGTGATTTATGTAATGCATGATTTGAGTGAACCATCGATGATGGTTTCTCATCGAGTTTGCAAACTCACCCAACATTGCAATTATTTTTCAAGATTTGGCGAGTACCCATTAGACAAGCGGGAGTATGATTACAAAGAAGAAGTCGAGTTCGGTCGGGATCGGTCTCATGTTTGCATTTGAGTCTTCGATTATGTGTAAATTTGTATTTCATGAATTGTACTATTATTATAGAGGGCCCCAACCGATTAATATTGCATTGTGAATGTTATATTGAAAGAGTGTTTTGATTGAAAATGTTTCAATATCGGGGCCCAAATTGTTTATTGATTTCTCGCGCACTCAGTGTTTTCAAAAGAAAATGTCATAATGAGTTTTTAAACTGAATTGACCGCTCTAAGATGTCACCCTCATGGTCACGAGCTCGGATATCACCATCGATATCGGGTTCGGTCTCAAGGGAGTGGTGCTACATGCGTGGACCGTTCAAGTCTGCTTAAGGCGAGTGTCGAGTCAACGGGTTGTTGTGGTGCATTGGTGGGGTCCGCGACGTCCGGTTGAGGTCCGAAAATGGAAGGTGGTCGGCCCAGGAAGAGTAAAAGAGAGGTGTCCGTGGCTTAGGTCCACAATCCCCATCCTGCTTAAACAGTCTACATCCAATGGCTCGAGCTCACAAGCCACTGTCATGTCAATATTGTCAAGATCTAATACATCCAAATTAACAACCATCTGTGTAATATAGGAACCAAGGATTAATGGTTTAGATTTTTTTCGCAACACAGAATGAAATTGATGCATAAACCAAAATCCTAAGTTTACAGGAATATGTTTATCCATACACCACTGGAAGTAAAATTCAGCCTTTGATAAAGTGCCCATAGCATCTTTTCGACCAGAAAAATTAAAGGCTAGCAACCTATGCATTATTTTGAAAACCGGTTTGCTAAAAAAAGAACTCTTAGACAAGCTAGCATGGTAAGGACGAGGGTCAACAGACCATTGATGCCATATTTTCGAGGCATTAAAATCAGAATAAAAATCACATTGGGAGTCACGAAATAATTCAGATTCAATATCAGCAGTAGACATAAATCCCAATGCAACATTAAATTCAGCAATCGACAAGGCAAATTCCTTTCCCACTAACCAAAATTCAGCAGCTTCTGCCGTATGTAAGTCAAATGTTTTGTCGCAATTAAACTGGAACGTAGTGTAAAATTCCCTCGTTAATTCTTCAAAAGCAGGACAATTGATACAGGCAAAATTACTCCACGCAATAGGACCCAGTAATTGCACAAAAGAATCATATACACCTAAGGCTTCAAGAGTATCCGAATGAATAGACTTACAAGGATAAATCGGTCACTGTTGGAGAAGCTCAAACTTGGCGGTATCTTCAGGGAGAACAAAGGAAGTGCAACCAGCAGTTCGAGTGGTCACTCTTATTCGGTGTTCCATTACCTTACCTTGTTGGGACCAAAGGCGTGTTCTCGGAGTTGGATGGATGGTCGTCGGTGTGGACGCTGGAACTGTCTGAATGGGGATGGGGTCTCTTCGTGCTTGGCTCTTTTTCTTGGGCATTGTTGCAATCGGTGAAGAAAGACCTGCACAAACAAGACGCAATAGTCACGAAAATACCGAAAACGTGAACAGAAATAGGAATATTTGTGTGGAATGGGGGAAAGAAAAATCGACAGAAGGAGAGAAGGAAGGCTGGCAATACGGAAATTGGGGGGTGATGTGAATGTGAGATAGGTGAAGAAATCGAAAGATAGAGTTAAATGAGTGGTAAAATCGAGGGTTAGGCTGTGGGCGTGGTGGAACGTCGATTGAAAGAGCAAGAATGAAGGGCTTTGGTGAAAAATAAATCTAGAAAATTAGGGATTTATGAGGTTGGGGCAGAAATCGATAGAGTGGAGGGAATGGGGTATTGTCGTGAATGGGGCTGGAGATCGATGGGGAAATTTTAAGGGAAGACAGCAATGTGGTGTGGAGAAGAAGGGGTGGAGTCGGCTGTGAAGGGTTGAAAAAATTTGGAAGGAAAGGTTGATGAACAACACAAAAGTGGGAAGAAAAGACTTGTGAAGAAGTTGGGGGAAACTAAAGAAAGGCGGTAACCTAACTCAATTTTCGTTTTGGATTTTTTTTTAAGAAAAAAGAAAATTCAAAATCAACATAACAGAAATAAATTTGAATTCTAGACTAAATAATGAAAGTAAAATTATTATAGAAAGAACAATGACAAACCTGGACACTTTACGGGTGACCCCGAACATGCTTCTTTATAGTCGTAAGCTAGACTTATGTCGGAACTTACCGATTCAGAGATAGGTTGGTGGTACCAACCCGACTTCGTCAACTTGTTCGATCGATGAATTTTCATAATAAGGCTTAAGTCGGTGTCCGTTGACTTTGAAAACTTTAGAAGTATCAATGCTCTGAATTTCTACCGCACCATGAGGAAACACGCTAGTAACAATAAACGAGCCAAGCCAATGAGATCGTAAATTTCCTGGGAATAACTTAAGCTTTGAATGATAAAGAAGAACTTTTTGTCCAATTGAAAATTGTTTCCTAGAAATCATCTTATCATGAAAAGCCTTAGTTTTTTCCTTATAAATTTTCGAATTTTCATAAGCCTCATTACGAATCTCCTCTAATTCTTGCAATTGCAATTTCCGACTAGTGCTTACCTCTAATTGATCCATGTTCAATTGCTTGATGGCCCAATAAGCTCTATGTTCAATTTCCACAGGTAAATGATAAGGCTTACCGAAAACTAACCTGTAAGGCGACATACCTATAGGAGTTTTATATGCAGTCCGGTAGGCCCACAAAGCATCATCAAGTCGAACACTCCAATCTTTTCGGTTTGGGTTGACCACTTTTTCAAGTATAGATTTGATTTCCCTGTTGGATACTTCAGCCTGCCCACTGGTTTGCGGATGATAGGCGGTAGAGATTCGGTGCGTAATACCATATCTTTTCATTAGTGCTTCGAAAATATTATTGCAAAAATGCATTCCTCAATCGCTAATGATGGCTCGAGGCACTCCAAACCTGACAAAAATATGTGATTTAACAAAATCAATTATTGTTTTAGCATCATCAGATATAGTAGCCTTAGCTTCAACCCACTTAGAAACGTAGTCTCATCGCCAATGATGTAATTCTTACCGAAAGAGGAAGGGAACGGACCCATAAAATCTATTCCCCAAACATCGAAAATTTCACATACCAGAATGTTCGTCAATGGCATCTGATTCTTAGATGCCAAGTTACCTATTCTCTGACAACGATCGTAAGACTTGCAAAACATGTAAGAGTCATAAAACAACTTAGGCCAAAACAGTCCACATTTTAAAATTTTTCGCGCAGTTCGTTTGAGTCCGAAATGTTCCCCACATACAGATGAATGACAAAATTGTAAAATAGATGAAATTTCCTCATCTGTGATACATCGCCTAACAATTTGATTAGAACAAAATTTTCACAAGTAAGGTTCATCCGAGACATAATATTTAGCCTCGCGCTTAATTTTATCTTTTTCAGGTCTAGACAGGTCATTGGGTAACGACTTAGTAACTAAAAAATTTACTATGTCCGCATACCAAGGGGTTACCTGTTGAACTGCGAAAAGGCTCTCATCTGGAAATTTTTCGTGAAGGATATCGGATGTAGTACTGGATGTGATTCGGCTTAAGTGGTCGGCCACCAAATTCTCCGCTCCTTTTTTATCGCGAATTTCCACATCAAATTCTTGAATCAATAAGATCCAACGAATCAATCTGGGCTTGGCTTCTTTCTTGTTCACTAAGTACCTTAGCGCGGCGTGATCGGAGTAGATGATCACCTTGGTCCCCAGCAAATAGGACCGAAACTTTTCCAAGCCAAAGACAACCGCTAGAAACTCCTTCTCCGTTGTGGAATAATTTTTCTGGGCATCATTAAGTGTCATAGAAGCATAATAAATAACATGAGGTACCTTATCCACTTTTTGTCCCAACACAACGCCTACGGCATAATTTGACGCATCGCACATCAATTCGAAAGGAATGTCCCATGATTTGCGTCACATACGTTCTCCCTTAACTCTCCAATTAACGCTAACTCCTCAGCCCCTTTCCTTAGTGACATATCTGATTTGAATTCACTAGATAACGTGAATTGCTCCTTGGCTGACCAATGTTGTGTGTTATTTACGTTGTCCTTTAAGTCCCCAAATGACGCAAGTTCTTCATCCCCTTGTGAACATAACGCATCGCTTCTTTTGCCTTCAATTCTTGATTCTTCACACCCATGCCCAAGTGACGCATTCTCCATTAATTCCTCTTCATCTGTGATTTCCAAACTCCAATTTTCCTGCATCCATGTATCAATGAAATCTATAGGGACAACAAATTGCTCATCATCTGGAATTTTCATGGTATTATAAATATTGAATTTAATTAACTCACCGTCAAATTCCATAGTTAACGACCCATCGTGAACATCTATTTTGGTCCTCGTTGCTTTCAAAAATGGTCTTCCGAATAAAATTGGAGTAGAGGAAGATGTGTGATCTGTGCCCATCTGCAAAATATAAAAGTCAGTCGAAAAAAGCATGTTTCCCACTTGAACCAATATGTCCTCTAACACCCCTTTCGGGTAAGCGTTTGATTGATCTGCTAATTGAATTACTACGTTAGTTTCTTTAAGAGGTCCAATATTCAAAGATTTATACACATCATATGTCATGACATTAATGGATGCGCCTAAATCTAACATAGCCCTTTCAATTCACAAATTACCAATTCGACATGGGATAGTAAACATACCTGGATCTTGGCATTTTGGTAGAAGCTTTTTCTTTTGTAAGATGACTGAAACATTTTCACCTAACTGAACTTTCTCATTGGATTTTAATTTCCTCTTGGACGTACAAAGCTCCTTAAGAAATTTAGCATATCGAGGAATTTGTTTAATTGCATCAAGAAGAGGAATATTTACCTGAACCTTTCGGAAAGTCTCCAAAATTTCCTTTTCTTGTTCTTCCTTCTTCACCATTGCTAATCGACTCGGAAAAGGAGGTGGAAGCACCTTGTTGATCACGACTTTCTACTTTGCTTCAGGTAAGTGCGTTATTTCTTCCTCTATTTCACGTTTGGAAGCCTTCGGAATTGGTTCCTGTAGTTCTTTACCACTCCGCAATGTGATAGCCTTTGCGCTTTATCTCGGATTTACCTCTGGTTGTGCTGGAAAATTATCGAAATTTTGTGATTCTAGTTGATTAACAGCAACTGCTATTTGACTTAACTGATTTTCAAAAATCCTTTGTTGATTTTCCAAATTCCGAATGCTTGCTTCCGTAGTCCGCTGAAATGTCAAAGTATTCGTGGTTAAAGTTTGTAATGCCTCTTCTAAAGAAGACTTACCTTCAACAGTTGACGTCATATTTGGATTTTGGCGCTGCATGAATGGTGGTCTATATGGCTGAAAATTCGTGGGTGCTTGTTGTCCTTAAGGATTCCCATATCGCAAGTTCGGATGATCGCGCCACCCCGGATTGTAAGTATTGGAGAATGGGTCGTACTTCCTTTGATTTGGCCCATTAAATCCACCCATGGCATTCACCTATTCCGCATTATCTTCTTGCAAAACCGGACATGAATCAGTAGCATGGCCTAACATTGAACAAATTCCACATACCTTAGCTTCTTCTTTTCTTGTGACTGCTAACTGTCGCACCAATGATGTGAGGTCATCTAATCTCTTTTCCATCGAAGTCGTGCTAATTTCATTCACGCCCTTTGACCCATGACCTGTACGGATTCCAAACTGTTGCGTATTGGAAGCCATGTTTGCGATCAATTCTCTTGTAGCCGCTGGAGTTTTGTCAACTAAGGCAACACCGCTGGCAACGTCAATCATACTCCTGTCAGAAAGCAAAAGTCCTTCGTAAAAATACTGAATTAATAATTGTTCAGTTATCTGATGATGCTGATGATGCGGATAACTTGCGCATAATTTTTTAAATCTTTCCCAATATTCGTAAAGTGTTTCTCCCATATGTTGACGAACTCCACAAATCTCTTTTCGAATATTGGTGGCTCTTGACGCTGGAAAATATTTTTCAAAGAAAAGTCTTTTCATCTCAGCCCACGTCTGCACGTTTTCTCCAGCTGAATAATAAAGCCAATCCTGCGCATCATCTTTAAGGGAAACGGAAAAGCTCTCGACTTGATCTGTTTCTTCCGTCACATTAATCGAACCATACCCATGCAAACTACATCAAATTCCTTTAAGTGCTTGTATGGATCTTCTCGGTAGACCCACTAAAATAGGCAATAAGTGAATCGATCTAGATTTTAATTCAAAGTATTATTATCACCTAAATTAGGAAAATTGATGCGATGGGGTTGTTCTTGGCGTCGATCAGGTATGACTAATTCACGAAGAGTGAGATTGGCAACTATCCTGTCCATCTTTGTGTCTCTTTCCACTTGTTTAGTCTGTTTTACTGCAATTTCTTTGTCTTTTCTATCTCGGGATTATCTTGCAAATTTTTTTATTGGTTTGAGCAGCGTAGCATACATAAACCGTAAAAATTCCCGACAATGGCGCCAAAATTTGGTGATGTTGTCTTTGCAATAAATATAAAAGATTTTCACTCCCGTTAAAACAAATTAATGTAGTAGCGGTAAGCGGATATCATTCCCACGAGGAATTTTACGATTATGAAAATTATGAATTCAAACAACACAAATAATAAAAAGGGGGTTTTTGTTACTTACTGAAATAAGAATGAAAATAAAAAAGAAAGAAATCGCAAATTAATAATTAAGTCTGAAAAATCGATAGGAAAAACACCTTGGTTTCGGTCACCAATGTTACCATGCTATTATGGATCCTCGACAAAAATTGTAATTGTTAATGAACATTCATTGAGTGAATTTTCTATTAATTGTATTGACTAGAAACATGTATCCTAGCAACCTTATTAAACAACGACCTAAATACGATCATAGATTAAATTGAATAGTAGCATTAAGAACCAATGACAAGTGATAAACATGTACGACATGAAATCAATCAAGTGGATAAATTCTTAGAATTTTATGACTCTAACGTAGAGGGGTTAATCCTAATTGCTAATTGTGGTTACCAAAATTGAACGTCATATTTTGTTAACCTAGCGATTAAATGTATTAATCTCTAGTTGCGCACCTAGAAACTAACAAATCTAATTAAAAAGATTGATCTGAAATTATCCAATGAACGTTAACAATCATGAAAAAGATTACGAACATCTCACCATAATAACATGGAACATGGATCCCTCAACCAAGATAAGAAAATTAGTTAATCATAATTAAATTGAAATCAAAAGAAATAATAAAAGAAGTTGTCTCCATAACTAGACTTTATTGAAAATGATAAAATCCTTAATTGAAATCTGCATAAATTAAAAAAAAAAGAAACCAGAAAATAGAATTAACCAAAGGCTCCCTAATCTACGATATCACTTCTTGGAAAGTGCAGAAGAATGAAACCATAAAACCAAAGGAAAAAGTGAGTATGCGGCAGACCCAAGAGAAGAAAGAAAGAAGACTTGATGCCCCTTCCTCTAACCCCCATACATGTATTTATATTCATGGAAATTTCTCCAAATCCCTTTTTGACTTGAATCTCCCGATATCTTGATTGGATTTTGTCTCAAATAGATAGTCTTCTAGTTTAGGTGGGAAACTTCTTAAAAAGGACCCCAGAAGATCTTCGACGATTTGGTTCTATTTGGATTCCAATTCTGGAAAATCTGCAGATTTGGGATTATGACCTTATGCGTGCCCACGCCTAATCTTTGAATTTCGACCAATCTGAAATTTTCGCACTTCTTGCCATATTTTTCCTCTTTTTGATTCATTTCCGTCTTTTTGGCATTGAAAACCATCTGCAAACATTTAACAAATAATTTCATCAATTTTTAAGTACCAATTTCGAAAATCAATCAAAATTAAGTCCAAAACATATGCATTAAAAATGTCTTATCATCCTTACACTAAAAAAGGGTATAAGTGCTTTGATCCAATAACCAAAGGTTGTTTTATTTCCATGGATGTCACCTTTTTAAAAGATAAACCTTTTTTTTCTCCCATCTCATCTTTAGGGAGCAGTAGTAAAGAAATGTTTTGATATTTATAATGAAAATTAGACTATGTCAACATTAATAATGATGTAGATATTTTCTATAATCCTAATTCAAATATTGATGGTGTCTTAAATAATGAAAATAAGGATTCATCTTCATTGCCTTTACAAATTCAATCTCGAAAAGAATGAAATGTGTGCAATACAAGATTGAAATCTTTTTAATGAGAAAATATCCAAAATGATAGAAATGCATAGAAAACTTACAACATGATCAAGAATCTAACAAAAAATCCAAAAATTAGAGACTAACTAAATAAATCTTAGTTTGAGTATATTTTTATTGAGTCGGTGTCACTTGAACCAAAATATATTCCAAAGTCAGATGAAACCTCAGATTTACCCATTGCTCTTAGGAAAGGTTCTAGAACTTGTACTAAATATCCTTTGTATAACTTCTTATCATATCAAAGTCTTGCTCCTTCATTTCAAACATTTACTTCTAAATTATCCAATGTTTTCATTCTTAATAATATGCAAAAGGCTCTAAATATTCTTGAGTTGAGGGATATGGTCTTCAAGGAGATCCGAGATTTAGAGAAAAATAGAATGTGGGAGGAAGTTGATCTTCTGAGAGGGAAAACATTGGTCAGATGTAAATGAGTGTTCTCTGTAAAGTATAATTCTGATGGATCATTTGAAAGACATAAAGCTCATTGTTAATGGGCATTTTTATATTGATTTTAGATACATAATTTGCTAAACTCTTGTCCATTAATGTTTAAATTGCACTAAATAAGAGTTATTTGTTTTAATTTTAGGCACATTAGATTTGGAACATCTAATACCATAAATCAAGGAAAGCTTTCAAGGGAGCTTGGGTAAAAAACTTTAACATTTTAGCCACCTAAAACGTTAACATTTTGGAAGACAAAAAATGAGGGGACCATGAAGAGGAATGAGCAGGTAGTGTGAATGAGAGATTAAAAGGTTAATAAGAAGAGTGGGATTGTGGAAGACCCAGGGAGTTGGAATATATATTGAATATGGAGAAGAAACAAAAAGAATGTGAAGCTGGTGGCAGAGATTTTGCGTGGCGGACCAAAAACCCTTTGAAAAACATTAAATACATAGAGAGAAAAGGAAGGCAAGTAGTGGCACAATACAGAGGAACGAAGCGTGAGCTGATGGGATTCAAGAGAGAGAAATATCAAAGCAGCTGCGGTATTGAATGGAGAGAAAACAAAATAATATAGTTGGCGGCGAAGAGAAGCAAGGGAAAAACATCATTTGTGAGTGAAAGGTGGACAAAAACTCTCCTAAAATCACGTAGAAAGCAGCAGCTGGGGCACAACCAAGGAATACAACAGCTGGAAAAACATTGAACACGGAAAAAAGAAAAACAAGTGGCGGCAGTGCGTGAATAAGTGGTGAAGAGGGTGGACCAATAACCCTTATTAAATCATTCACCAGGAGAAACGTTGGCAGCAATTGGCGGCACAACCAAGCAGCCTCTACTCCATCACTCACGCTGCAGTCCCCACTCAACTTATTGTTGCATGTGAATTGGCCCCTCCACTTGGTTGCCTTGTCAAAGAAGAAGGCTTTGGTTGGTGGCTAGATGTCTATTCACGTAGCTCTCCATTCATGCATATAAGAAAGTCAAATATTGCTAGTTGACAATTGTGAGCACATTTCGGCAAGTCTTGTGGGCTACATGTAGGTGTGCTTGAAAATAAGCCATATGGTTAGCCTATTTTCTTGACTAAGGTTTAGGTGATAGCATTATAAATAGATGCATCTTCTGCATCTTTTGTACATCAAAACATAGAAGAGAGAAAGAGTGTGGGAAACACTTTTTGAGAGCTCTGCAATTATACTAGCTACATTTGGGATTCATTAGGTAGAGAGAAAATTCTAGAGTGACACTTTGTAATCTCCTGTTATTCTCTCATAGTGAAATATCTTCGATTGTCTCCGGCCGTGGATGTAGGTCACATTGACCGAACTACGTAAATCTTTGTGTTCTGTCCCATTTATTTTGACTACCTCTATTTTCGTTACTACTTTTCGGGCTATTAAATTCTACCGGTATCCAATCTGAGGGCATTTTATCATAACAAACTAGTATCAGAGCTTTTCTTTTCGATCTAACTTACCGTATGCTCTGTGGTTGCCACTAAGGTGGACCCTCCACAACAGAAAGTAACTTAGATTTTTTATTGTGAGTCTAAACGGGGCCCACTGTCTCGAATTTATCTAGCGGGGCCCACTACCTCGGCTTAGTAAACGGAGTTCAGCTTTGCTTGTGAGGCCCACATCCCGACTTTGCCTGTGGGGCCCACATCCGTGTTTTTGTGGGGTCTACTGTTACGGTTTCTCGTGTGGGGCCCACCTAAAGAAAAATAGTCCGAATATCAATTTTTGGCCATCATGACGATAACAAAGTCCTCTATTGAAAAGTTTGACCGGAGCATTAACTTCGGTATGTGGCAGCTCAAGATGCAAACCATTTTAATACAAGATGGATATGAAATTGCACTTTATGGAGTCGAAAAAAAGCCAGCAGATATGGCGTCAGATATATTCACAAATCTAGATAAAAAGGCTAGATCAGCCATCATATTGAATCTCTCTGATGAGGTTTTGCAGGAGGTTGCAGGTGAAAACACAGCTAAATGTATGTGGGAAAAATTGAAAACTATGTACATGAAGAAGACGGTGGAGAATCGACTTTATTTGAAACAAAAGTTGTACATGTTGAGGATGATAGAAGGTACATCTATTCTTTCACATCTGGATAAATTTGATTCTCTTATTTTGGATTTGAAGAATGTAGATGTGAAAATTGAGGATGAAGATCGAACCATTTTATTGTTATGTTCCTTCCCGGTCCATTTAAATATTTTCGTGATCTTATGATTTATGGGAAAAGTCGGTCTCGTATAATAGTATCAAGTCCATTAAAGTCAAAAGAGCGATTGATAGGGACATCCTTTGGGGAGATTAGTGGAAGTCGAGCGGAGGGACTATTTATGCAGGGGTAGATCTGAAAATAGAGATTTTGAAAGAAGTAGATCCAAAGGCGGTCAAAATCGGACATAGAAATAAAACTTGTAATTATTAAAAGAAAAGGGCATATAAAGGATGATTGCTATAAATTGAAACATAAGGAGAAAAATAAAGTTGAAGCGAGAATAAAGAACAACACGAGGCTAGTGTAGCGGCGAGATGAGAATGAAGGAATTATCTTTGTAGCCACGGAAGATAAACTTAGGTCTAACAAATAGTGGATTTTAGATTCGGGTTGTTCTTACCATATGAGTCCTGATAGGGAGTGTTTTTCCACTTATGAGTTATTGAATGGTAGAATTGTTTTTATGGGTAATAATGCTTTGTAAAGTTGTTGGTAAAGGTACAATCCAGATCAAAATGTAGGATGGTATCATTAGAACACTCAATCGATGTTAGACCGTTCTGATTTGAAGAAAAATCTCATCTCTTTGGGCACTCTCGATTCTCAAGGGTGCAAGTTCTCAGCTGAAGGTGGAGTTTTGAAATTTTCTAAAGGTGCTCTTGTATTGATGAATGCTTGCAGGTCTGGTAGTTTATATGTTTTGCGAGGATTTACTGATGTGTGTCTTGCGGCAGTCTCTACTGAAAGTGACATTACAAAATTGTGGCACATGCGTTTGGGACATATGGGTGAGAAAGGTTTAACGTTGTTAAGCAAAAGTGGCCTACTTTGTGGTCAAAGCACTTTGGTAAGATGGACTTTGTGAGCATTGTATCTTTGGGAAGCGAAACGAGTCGGTTTCAATTCTCGGTATTAAATAAAACTAAAGGTACTGGATTATATTGATTATGATCTTTGGGGCCCTCTCGTGTTCCATCTAAAGGTGGTGCCGGTATATGTTGACTTTATTGATGATTATTCAGGAAGGTTTGGGTGTATTTCTTGAAACACAAAATGATGTTTTCTTAACCTTTAAACAATGGAAAGTGTTGATTAAAAAATAGATAGGAAAACATGTTAAGCGGTTACGGACAGATAATGGTTTGGAATTTTGTGGAGGTGAATTCAATGAATTTTGCAAGAATGAAGGAATTTCTCGGTATCAAACTGTCATAATGACTCATGACAAAATGGAGTTCTCGGCGCATGAACCGGACTCTTTGGAAAGAGCTCGGTGTATGATCTCTAATCTGAGGTTGACACTTTCGATTTTTGGCGAAGCCATTACAGCGACTTGCTACATCGTTAACCGCTCTCCTTGTGCTCCTCTTAATTTCAAGACTACGAAGGAAGTTTGGTCAGGTACTCATGTTGATTACTTTAAGAATATTTGGGTGTCCAGCATATATGCATGTAAATGAGGGAAAGTTAGAGCCTAGGGCTAAGAAATTTATTTTCCTTGGTTATGCTTCAGGAGTGAAAGGATATCGTTTATGGTGTCCTGATCCCAAGTCACCTAAATTTGTAATTAGTAGGGATGTTACATTTGATGAGTCATCTATGTTGTATCCTAGAAAAGAGACTTGTAATCCTTGTAATTTAGAAAAAGAGGATAGTATACAGAAACAGCTGGAGTTAGAGATTGGTAGTTCAGGTCCTTCACAGATGTCTTCTACACATCAGAAAGATCAAGTTGATGAACCAGATCCTGATCATGTTCAAAGTGAACTAGTAGAAGAAAAGCATTCCATAGCCAGAGACAGACCAAGACAAGAGATTCAACCACCACAGAGGTATGCAAATTTAGTTGCATATGCTTTGTCAGTGGCACAGGAAACAGATGGAGACATTGAACCATCCACATATACGGAGGCAGTTTCAAATGTTGATGCTAATAAGTGGGTAGTGGCCATGAATGAAGAAATGGAATCTTTGCACAAGAATGATACTTGGGTTCTGGTGAAGCCACCAAAGGGTAAGAAAATTGTAGGCTGCAAGTGGGTCTTTAAAAGAAAATAAGGTACTTCAGGTATTGAAAATGCAAGATATAAGGCGTGTTTAGTTGCAAAGGGCTACAGTCAGGCACCAGGTGTTGATTTTAATGATGTTTTCTCACCAGTGGTGAAGCATAGCTCTATTTGTGTATTACTTGCGTTGGTTGCCATGTTTGATTTGAAGTTAGAACAACTTGATGTCAAGACAACATTCCTACATGGCGAATTAGATGAGCATATTTATATAAAGCAACCTGAAGGTTTTGAAGTTGCAGGAAAGGAAGACCATGTATGCTTAATTAAGAAATCCTTGTACGGATTGAAGCAATCTCCAAGATAATGGTACAAGAGGTTTGATTCATTTATGTTGGGTCATGATTTCTCCAGGAGCATGTATGATAGTTGTGTTTACTTCCGGAAGATAGATGACGGCTCATTCATCTATTTATTGTTATATGTGTTGGATCGAAAAAAGAAAACATGCTTTGTTTGGAAAAACGATAGATTTCAAAATTTTTAAGAAATCATTACTTGCAGCGGAAGCAACAAATCCAAAATAACATGCCAATCCATACATGATATGGTATAAGGATAATAAAATATAAACAAGATCGGAGTATTACCAATCCTTCGCTCTGACTTTAAATCCTCGTTCATGCTATCCTCTCCTTCTTCGTGTATCCAAATCCTTTGTCTTTGACTCTTTCCTTTAGCAATCTACTTTCTCCTTGTTGTAGTATCCTCTACCATTTAGATTTACCACCTGTTCTTCAAGGACAATTAGGTTAACAAAATCCTTTGGTGGGAAAGGAGAAGAAATGTTTGGAGGAGATTTTCTTAGAAGAAGAAGAAGCAAAATTGAAACTCTTTCAATTGGTATTTTTTATTCTCTCTTTCATGAAAGGAGAGAAGGTGTAAAGAACATGCAAAAACTTTTTCTTGCCTACCAATTTCGTATATGCATGGAAGGAAGGAGAGAGAGGCATCAAATGCATCACTTCTTTCATTAATCACTCATAAAATAGCCAATAAATGAGATTATCTTCATTTATCTTTATGATGGCAATTTGAAAAGACCATAACCTAAAATTCAATACCCAATTTCAGTTTTTCCAAGAAGAAAGAAGGAAGATGGTCCATCTAATGTACATCTTTCATCTTTAATCTAATGAATGCAAATAGGTTACAAGCCAACATTAAAAGACAACCATTAAACCATTTAATGGTAAGTTCATAACTCCATTTAATGATGATTAACTATAATAAAGATCATCTTTATTTAGCATTTTAATGTCAAATGTGGTTACACATTTAACCTAGAATAAGCAAAATTGATATCTTCTTCTTAAAAAATTGTTTTAATATAATTAATCTAATTAATTACATTAAACCAAAACCAAGCCCATTACTAAATGTACATTTGAGCTTCTTTAATTAGACCAAGCCCAAGATTCAATTATGGGCTTCTAATTAACCTCCATTTATATTTCTTACTTAGCTTGATAACCTTCCTTAAAGCCAAGTGGGGAATCTTATTGGACTTTGATAATTCAAGCTCCAATAAGCCCAGAATTAATTCAATCTCATTGGAATTACTTTAGCTTATTAACTAAATGTCATTCTACTAAAGACAATTAGTTGAACTCTTGAATTATTAAATATTATGAGAATATGCCCAATTGCAAACCCTATTTAGAACCTTATTATATATCGCATGACAACAAAGGGTAAAATTATCATTTTTCCCTTATGTTGGTTTTTCCTTCTAAATCTCTCATTTTACTTTATATGGTGATTAACACATAAGATCTCATTTCAGTGTTAAGACTTGATGGGTAGCTAGTCCATCAAACTATCAAAGCGCCAATTTAATCACCAAATCTCCTTAAAACATCTAGAAGAGATGATAACACTATAAACTCTTTATTTGAGTGAATGTTCCACGATACATGTTTCAATTAATAATTCCAACATGCAGAAATTTGGATTAATACTGTAAAAATCCATTCCGATCATATCAAGAATTATAATGAAACATATATGAGTTCACCACTCATCAAGATTATGGTTCAAAATAAGCGAATGCTTAAGTTGTATGTTTTAAGATTAAAGTAACGACCCACTTTATTTTTGAAAACATACTTGATTCCAGATTCATTTAATAGTGCCATTATCGACAGTCAACTACTATCATGATATGAAACTCATCATTCTCTTGAAGTAAACTCCTTTACTTATATGGAGATAAATCGCAACACTACAGCCTAAACCATAATCAAGCGACCAACTTGATTATTCAACCTGAATCAATTAATTGATTCTAATAATATACATATTTTCCATACATCTCTATGTATATGTATATTACTTACCAAAGAATCTTGGTACCTTATGACCAGATATATAATGCTCATACAGATAAAACCAAACTCTTTTGTTTTATTAATAATAAATATTTTCATTACAAAACTCAGAATCAAGAAGATAAAGTTACATATAAATATACTTACTTTCGAGGCACTATATTTACATAACTCCAACAATATGTTGAGGATATGCTCATTGCTGCAAAGAATGTCACAAATATTCATCATTTGAAGGCCTTATTGCATGGTGAATTTGAGATGAAAGATTTGGGAGCAGCAAAGAAAATTCTTAGCATGGAGATAAGACGTGATCGGGGAGCTGGTTAATTATTTTTAAACAAGGAGAAATATCTCAATAAAGTTTTAGAGAGATTTGGCATGCGAGATGCCAAAGCAGTTAGTACTCCTCTTACTAGTCATTTTAGACTATCTGCTGCTCAATCACCGCAGTCACAAGAAGAAGAAGATTATATGGCACAAGTTCCATATTCTAGTGCCGTCGGCAGTATTATATATGCAATGGTATGTACTCGTCCTGATATTTCACAAGCTGTTAGTGTCGTTAGCAGATATATGGCCAATCTGGCAAAGAACATTGGCAGCGAAGAAATGGATTTTCGATACTTGAAGGGCACTTCAAATTTTAGTTTGGAGTTTGGTAGAACCAGCAACACTTTGGTTGGTTTTGCAGATTCAGATTATGCCGGTGATCTCGACAGACACAGGTCTCTAACATGTTATGTATTTTGCATTGGAGGTTGTGCCGTTAGCTGGAAAGCTACTTTACAACATGTAGTGGCTTTATCTACTACTGAAGTAGAATATATGGCAGTTACTGAGGCTATTAAAGAAGCATTATGGTTAAAAGGTTTATTTGGCATGTTATCCCTTCATCAAGGGGTACTACTGTTTATTGTGACAGCCAGAGTGCTATTCATTTAACGAAAGATCAGATGTATCATGAGAGGACGAAGCATATTAATGTGAAGTATCATTTCATTCGGGATACTATTGCTGAGAAGAAGGTCCTTATTCAGAAGATTAACACTAAGGACAATCCTGCTAACATGTTTACGAAGGTTCTTCCAGTTTACAAGTTCAAGCAGTGCTTAGACTTGATTGACGTCTATAGTTGGTGATATATCCCTTTTGGGGTATTGTCGGAGGAAGTGGAGCAGATCACTAATTGTTCGGGACCAATTCAAGGTGGAGATTTGTTGCATGTGAATTGGCCCCTCCACTTGGTTGCCTTGTCAAAGAAGAAGACTTTGGTTGGTGGCTAGATGTCTATTCACTTAGCTCTTCATTCATGCATACAAGAAAGTCAAATATTGCTAGTTGACAATTGTGAGCACATTTCGGCAAGTCTTGTGAGCTACATGTAGGTGTGCTTGAAAATAAGCCATATGGTTAGTCTATTTTCTTGACTAAGGTTTAGGTGATAGCATTATAAATAGATGCATCTTCTGCATCTTTTGTACACCAAAACATAGAAGAGAGAAAGAGTGTGGAAAACACTTTTTAAGAGCTCTGCAATTGTACTAGCTACATTTGGGATTCATTGGGTTGAGAGAAAATTTTAGAGTGACACTTTGTAATCTCCTGTTATTCTCTTATAGTGAAATATCTCCGATTGTCTCCGGCCGTGGACATAGGTGACATTGACCGAACCACATAAATCTTTGTGTTCTGTCTCATTTATTTTGACACCTCTATTTTCGTTACTACTTTTTGGGCTATTAAATTCTATCGGTATCTGATCCGAGGGCATTTTATCATAACACTTATACTCTCCACTCACATACGAAGCAGCTAGCGGCAATAGAAAGGAGTGAACTTGTGGCAAAGGAGGAATGAAGCAGCTGCGGTAGAGAGTTGGAATAAAGATAGCAAGTTGAACGTTGGAGAAGCTGGCGAGAGAGTAAAGGAAAGAAGACGACAAGCTGACGTTGGCAAAAACATTTTTAATCCCAGCAAAATCGTGGTTGTTGGGATTGAATTTGTTTTATTCCTTATTTTTCTTAATTTGTGTGGATTTAACCAATGCAGTTATATATTATGACCATGATTTGTGCTACATTGATGAATATGTGTGAGTAAGCTTTTTTTCTGTTAAGGTTAGGATTGATATTGGATTAGGACAATTTTTGTGATATTAGTTTTTGTTTGATTGAATGCATATTTAGTCCTAATTTAGCTTGATCACTTAGATTAAGACCTTAGATGACTGAATGCCATAACCAATGGGATTTAATTTGTCGGAAAGTTAATCAAGCAACATACTTGAGACTAAAGTGTAGACCAACCTTAGGATCTTGTTTGAGGATACTTAAGATTAACGAACTTAATTTTAGGCTTTTTGTCTTGAATTTCTTTTATTCCAAATTATCTATGAACCAAAGAGGTAACTCAGACTTAAAAGAGAAGGGAATTCCTATGAACATTAGGTTCGATTTGTTTAAGTGAAGTAATTTGTAAATCAATCCACAGTTACAAGTTTTAATATCTAATCTAATTGAAATACGATACCTTAACCAATTTCTTTCATTTGATTAAATCTAGTCGTTTTTAATTCATACTTTACATCTTGCATATTTCCTTGATTTGCTTATTTTATTTTATTTTCAAATCAATCAATTCGTAATCGTCTGATTAATTTATTGAATCGTTTAATTTAATTGTCTTGCGTGTTGGGATCCCTTGGGTATGATATCCGGTTCTTACAGTTTTATATTACTTGTCGGTGGAGTATGCTTGCCTTTAGCTGGTCTAGATAGAATTTAATTTATATTGTTTTGTTTAGACCACAACACTCACCTTATTGCTAGGTAGGGACAATAATGGGTTGGGCCCAGCTTAACCAAGGGCTGGGTGGTCCGTGGCCTGTGGCCCGACCTTATTTAATTTTTTTAAAATTCAGGAAACAACATTGTTTTTTCTCTATCGGTTGGGCCATTTGCCCTAGGTGGGGCGATCTTGACAAGGTGTGTCACCCAAGAAATTTGGGCCGTGGCCCTACCCATAACCTAATCAACTCAGACCTAACCCGTTGACTTCAGGCTGGGTCGGGCGAAGCCAGGTCATATTGCCACGCCTATTGTAAGAGGGTTTAAGCAAACTTATACCACGGACTATTAAGAAACTTTTTAACCTGTTGCTAAGTTAAATATTATGAGAGTTGCATTCTGTTGCAGTTAACCTAAATTGGACTCTATGAGAGTTGGATGCAAAAAATGCCTTCCTAAATGGAGGTTTGGAAGAATAGGCATATATGGAGCCTCCCCAGGATTTAGTGAAAGCTTCAGAAAAAGGATATGCAAACTAAAAAATCTTCATATATGCTGAATCAATCACCAAGGACTGGCCTAGTTTGAAAGATTCACAAGATTTGTAAGTATCAGGTTTGTTATAGGAACAGTCTAATCATACTCTACTCATAAAAACTTATACAAAAGGAAGCACTACGATTCTAATTGTATATGTGGACAACATTATCCTCACTGTCGATAATTTTAAGGAAATTGAAACATAAAAAATCTCTCAAAAGTGTTTGAAATCAAAGATTTGGGATATCTTATTAGATGCTTCTTAGGGATGGAAATTGCTAGATATAAGAAAGGCATAGTAGTCACCCAATGAGAGTATATCCTAGACCTTCTAGAAGAAACTAGAATGAGTAGATGTAATATAGCATGCCACTCCCGCAAGACTCAAACTCGACATCGAGGGTGATATCCGAGTCTGTGCCTCACGAGGGTGGTATGCTAGAACAGTCAAAACGGTTCAAAGACTCAGTAAGACATTTTTATTTTTGAAAACAATCGTATACGCGGAATTCAGTAAACGATTTGGGCCCGCTTTAATTCAAAAACAGTTTCGATCACGACACAATTACAGTCATTAAAAAGGTAGTCAACAGTATTTAATCAATTCATGCACAAAAATCCATAATCAAATCGGACCCAATGATAATCCTGAACACTTTCAATAATCACAATTCAAATACAACATTAGCCAATTGGGGCCCATTGAAATAAAACGCACTATTCTGTGGAACTTGCGGAAATACAATTTTACACAATAACAGAATGATATAAATGCAGACGTGAACTGATCTCGACTTCCAACTCTGACTTACATGGAGTAGGCATACTCCCGTTGTCTAACGGGGTACTCTTCAATTCCTGAAAAATAGTTACAATTTTAGGTGAGTTTGAGAACTCAATGAGAAATCATCATCGATGGTTCACCCAATTCATGCATATCGCAAGCAATTCACAGTTTCAGTAAATTACACATTTAGTATCATCATATAACAATTATCAGGGTCTCATGCAATCACAGAACTCAGAAATTTTGTACATCAGTCATCATATAATTATGAGCATTTAACCCTTTTTCTTAGTCCACAATTTAATCCATACACATAATCTTTTCCCATTATTATCCATTTTTCCTTTTTATTTTGAGTTGTATTGGCGTTTAAACGAATGATTCAAAGATATGCTCTGCGTCTTGGGGAGGAGAGCCCTCGTGAATGCACTTCCACCCTTGATATTGTCGCTTTGGCATGGTGGGCCAGCCTCACGGTTTTGTTTAGCCCTACTCGTGGATGCAAACGTGTTTGCCCCTTTTTGGGCACATTAAACAGTGATCGCGTCTTAGGAAGTAGGAGAGCCCTTTAGGTATGCACTACTTTCCACTCGTCAGTAGGGATAGAAGAGCCCTCTGGTATGCACTAATCCTTTCGAGCTCGAGGCTCTCTTTCAATATCAATGGTCGAGCTTGTAGCTCTCAGAAGACTCGATCCAAACGTTATTAATCAATCAATTATGGAATTCATTTATCACATACAATCAGAATCAATTTATCGGAAACAGTCATATCATTTCCAATTCTACTCTACCATACATTCACATTTTTCCCATGGAAACATTCACAAACAATCACATTAGCATATCCAATCACTCAATCCCTCGGACCTTCGGTCCAAGATTTCAAACATACAATTCATATTCACAGACAGTTTACAGAACATTTAACAGTTAAAAATTGAGAAACTAACTAGGTTATTCACCTGTACTTCTGAGCTATAGCTTGGAAGTCCCAGCAATATCCGTGGAATGTTGTTCCAACGGTGCCTCTAGAATAGTCAAATAATCATTCGTTACTAAATGCATAATCAGAAAGATTCAATGATGCACATGTCTTAAGTAAAAGATGCACGATGCATGTTCATGACCTTCCCGGTGCTAATTCCCAATTTCCACTTTCTTTTGTCAAAAACTAACTTTTCACTCAATTGCTCAATAATAACTCATTTCATTTCAATGGTATATCACGGAACTCCACCAATTTCATTTCTAACATTCAGCTAATTTACCAAGTCATACCCACTAGGATATTCTCAAGAAAGACCTCAAAACTAGTGCCACTATCCTCTAGATCCAAATTCACCCATTAGGCTCAGTTTCTAAAACCCCAATAGCATTTCCTTAAATTCAGAAATCTTACAATTATACCCCAATAATCAAGAAACAACCCTTAGGTTGTAATAACAATCTAAACCCAACTTTCATTCAATATTTAAGATCTCACTCATTTGATTTCAAACTTTCTTTCTTTACCTCAATTGTAGACCCCTCTCTCTAGTTCATAACGAATTAAACATCACCTCAATCGGAGGTCTACACCATTAGTTATGTCCCAAAAACTAAAATAAACCAATTTCAAAAAATGCCCTCGCCGCGGCGTCCTGGAGTCGCCGGTCGCGACGTCCAACTTACCACTCGTCACGACGTCCCGCTCGTCGCGGCGAATTGCTCGTCGCGGCGTACGCTTGTCGTGGCGTCTACGCTCGTTGCGGCGTACGCTCTTCGCGGTGTCTACGCTCGTCGCGACGTCCAATTAATCCTCTCGTCACGACGTGCAATCCTGGATCGTCTTCTCCGATTCCCTATTTACATTTCTCTCTCTAAAATTCAACCATAACTCACTTTCAACTACCCCAAACTTTCATAATAAACCCCATAAATGCATTTACACTAACAATAAGCAACATAAATACCATTAACCTACCCAATCAAGCTTTCAATCTTCAAATCGTCCGAAATCTTCTCCAACCCTAACACCTTTCTCTAACACCCACGGTGAGCCTTTAAACTCCCACAAATCATCATTCTCCCAAGGTTTTCGTATGGCTTTCACAAGGGAGAAGAAGAAAGCAAGAAGGCAACAAGGAATCTAACCAAGTGAGGGTCACACGAAGGAAGGAGAAAACAAACCCTAGAGTGGAGGAAAATATGTTATTGCCCAAGTGATTTCCGAAACTGTCAAAGGGTAAGGTGAAAACATAAGGCATTTAGGGTTACTTCAGTAACCTAAACACTTACCACATGTCATTTCCTCACTCTCTTAAAATCTTTCCTTTAATAAACTCAATTCCTAGTCCAATTTGTCTCTAAATTTCAATGGCTCGACATATTAATTTCTAATATCATATATCTAATTTTTCATGGCCATTGGACAGTTATTCAAGTACTATACAATCAATCAGTTCGTCACTCGGAAATTTCCGGTCCGGACACTTTCTCCCAATTTTTCAGAAAAATTGCTAAGGGTCACTAACAATTAATAACCACCCTAAAACAGTTCCAATTCCAATTCTCAAGCACAATAATCTCAGAAATTACAAAACAGATCATATTCACAAATAAATGTCAGAAAATGCCATGAATGCATGTACATATAAGTGCATGTGCCAAATGACTCATTCCTCTCAAATTAGAGGCCAAATGAATGTTCACATCAAAATATGCAATGCAAACTACTAGCCTGTCCTAATTTACCAATTTTTCCCTCCCATCGGTGATGGGATGTTACATATAAACCATCAGATACTCCTATGGAGGTCAACTCAAAGTTAGGTGAAGTTAAGGAAGGAGTTTTGGTAGATATTGGTCGATGTTCTCAACTGGTAGGAAAGCTAATCTATTTATGTCATACTAGACTAGACATTTCCTTTGTTGTCAATATGGTAAGCTAGTTTACGCATACTCCCTATGAAGAACACTTGGAAATAGTATATAGAATCTTAAGGTACTTAAAAGGGAACTCCAAAGAAAGGATTATTCTTAAAGAAGGATCAAAGGAGAGTTGAAGTCTCCGCTAATACAGATTGACCAGCGTCTCTTACCATAGAAGATCAACTTCTAGGTATTGCACATATTTGTGGGAAAATTTAATAACCTAAAAGAGTAAAAAACAAAGTGTGGCAGCCAAAAGTAATGCGCATGAAGATTATAGGACAATGACTAGAGGAATTTGTGAAACAATTTGGCCTAAAAGAGTAATAAAGGAAATTAAGAAACTAGTTGAGCATCAATGAAGTTGTTATGTGATAACAAAGCAATTATTAATATTGCCAACAATCTAGTTCAACATGATTGGATGAAGTATGTGAAGATTGACATACATTTTATAAAAGAAAAACTTAGAAATGGACTCATTTACATACCATTTATACCTACAACACAACAAGTTGTTGATCTCTTCACCAAAAGGCTATTAAGACAAAATTTTGAGTTCTTTGCAAAATAGTTACGCATGATCAATATCTATTAACCAATTTGAGGGGAGTGTCAATATTATAAAATAATCAACTAACTGTAGATAATTAGCTAATTCTCTATAAAAATTTAATTGATATTTTGTTAATTAGTAACTGAATTAATAAGAGTTTATTACCTAGAGAATCAATAGATTCTTCTTGATTTAAGGAGGTGATTAGAGCTGTATTGTTTTATATATTACTTGTATCATTCACAAAAAAATTAAAAGGAATTATTGTATCCTCTTTCTTCAATACCTTCATTTTTAAAAATAGAATTGACAATTTAAAATCATCTCGATCTGAAATTAATAGATTAAATCTAAATTGATCAGATCTAAATTCAAACTTAAGCTCGAGGGATCAACTCAATTTGGGATGAACGATCCAAATCAACTAAAGTCAGTTCAACAAAAATAATGTCAATTAGTACTGGCCCAAATCTGTTCAAGTTGAATTTAATTAGATCACAGTTTTAAGAGGTCACCCTGGTTTCGGTCCAAGCCACTATTGAGATATATCTATCCTAATCATAATTATATGGGTAAATCACATGAATTAAGGTACAAATTAACATGACAAGATATACATTATCATTCAAATACCACCTCACAATGATATCCCTGCTGGAGTTGGAGATGTTAGTGCAACAAGCTCATCGTCCATCTCAAACTTGGCCATATCCTCCTCTTTCAAGTGAACAAATGCCTCTATACCACCTTTTATATAATCCTGGAAAATAAATATCCTGTCTGCAGGCCAACATACTGTTCCCATCCACACAGGCTTTCCCCAACCAAAGTCGGTTTCATATATAGGAAACCCACAAACGCTTGAGAAGTCCGCACCAACTATTTCTTCTCTTCTTGCTCTCTCAAGTTTCAGTTTCGTCATTTTCAAAAGCTCCTCGCCTGGTTGCAGTTTCTTCACGTGGCTCGCATTCACCTGCTTGTTTGCCTCTCTCATCTGCTTTAGTATGCCGTAACATCCATCATTTGCTTGCAGGTCAGGTACTGCAACTACATGCTGCATAACAATGTTCCCGAAACTGTGTTGGGAGAGAGGAGGTTCCATTCTTGGACGAAAGTTTATTGGATGATGGATGAAGTAAGTTTTATTAACATCTTCATTAACTTGAGTTGTTTCGAAGAATTTGATCCACAGGAAAGCTGTTAAGGCCTCGATTCTAGTTGGACGTCTCTGCTGCGCGGTACTGTTCCTACCAGAATAAATGTCTCTGATAGTTGATATGCTTGATCGTTCGAACAGAAACCTCTTGCCCACAATTTTTCTCTGCACTCCACCGCCAGGCTTAGCTTCAAAGTTAGATATATCAATCTGTGGAAGTACTTGTCCGAGACAAATTCAGGCGGAGGTAAAAAGTCCTTGCTCTCACCACGAGCAATGGCAGCCCAGAAATTGAAGAAATTCACCATGGACAAGGCGTCCGCAGCTTTATGAGCCATACTAACTGCAACCACCATCCCACCACACTCAAAGTAAGTCACCTGAATTGCTGCAACCAAGTCGCTTGAATCCACGATTTCCAGTGCTAACAACTTTTCGAGACCAATATTGGTGTATGGACTTCGGAGAATATCCAGAATTGTGCATTTGGCTTCAGCTTCCAAGAAAAGGACGCCCTCATCGTTGCAGTCTATATAAGAACTGTCTCTCAAACGTCCGGCGAGAAGATAAAACACGCTTAAAGTCTCGGACAATGATTTCTTCACTCGCTCGCATCTCTCTATATTGCTAGTTTCTGTGTTGCTTGGGTAAAAAACTAGCCATGGCATGAAAACTGGGAATGTGAGCTGATCAATAGAAGAAAGTTTGTGGTGGCGAAGGTGGTGAGCGGTTGGAGAAGAAGGCTTGACCATACATCGGGAGATCAACTCTACTTGAATCTCCATTTTCTCTCTTGGGAAGTTTTGTTTAAAATTACCAAACTGTGGATTATGATGAAGTTTTGCCACTTAGAGATGGTACTATATATAAAGAAGGGATAAACATTCTTTACACTTATATTAAATGGTCTTTGGTTTCATTGTCAAAACTAACCACCCTAAGAATACACAGATTGATGTCCCCGTAATTACGTTTCATTCTTTTAATGACAAAACATTGAAGATCAAGAGAACTAGAGATATAAAGTAAAGAATCAACCTCTCCTTGCAAAAATAATTATGTTAGCATTAATAAAGATTAAGAAACTAAACCAATTTGGTTAATTGAAACTCAACTTTTTGATTTAGTTTGCTATAATAACCGTCATGATTAAAAACTGGTCAGCTTATTAATAACCGATTTTCAGAAATTAACTAATTTTTATAAACTAAAATAAACTACTTATTTTCATTTAATAATTTCTTTCTTTAATTAAAATTTAAAATTTAAAATTGATAATAATAATCTCCTTTTCAGCCCAATTTTTTAATCTTTACAATTTATTAGTTTAATAACAGTTTAATATAAATAAATCTTTTAAAATTTAAACCTTTTATCCTATCGATTTAATTTTAATTCTATTTTTAAAAGATTGTTTATAAACACTTGCAAGACATGCAAACCAAAGAATACTAAGGATTATGATTTTATACAGGCAAGTTATAACCTGTAATTTGAATATTTTGTATGCACATAGGTATTTAGTACTTAATGTCTTGTATTATTTAAAGAATTAAGAAAGAAGATGGTAAATTGCAGTGATTAAAAACTCTAACTGATTTGATCGGTTCAACTATAAAATTTTGAAACGTCTAATTTTTCAGTTCAGTTTTAATTTTTAATTGATTTCTTTTAATAACTCTTGTTGTTAAAATTAATCAATTTATTAATTAGTCGATCAATTTTGTAAATTAATAAGTTCTTATAAGCGAAAATAAACAAATAAATTTTTATTTAACAATTTATTTTTGCAATCAAACTTTAAATTCTTTAAAAAGATAAAATAATCTCTTTCATTTATATTTCAAATTCTTTAATTTTATTTAATCTTTAACGGCTTTTACTGACGACTTAATCTTGGTTAAATCTTTTAAACATTAACTTTTTATTTTACGGTTTAACTTCTAGTCTGGTTTTCAAAATATTGGTAAATTGTGTCATTTTTCTTTTAAATAAGTAATTGAATGCATATTATTAGAATGTCCAACCTTACAAACGAATCTCAAGCAACTTGTGATTTTATAAGTGATTGAATGCATAGTATTTGAATGTCCGGCCTTACAAAACGAATCTTTTCTCAAGCAACTTGTGATTTTAAGTGTATATATTTTAGGTGACTTTAACTTCAAGTCATGATCGATTAGCTCGGTTTATGACTTAATCGATCAAAACTTGTTCTACATTGGTACTCAATTTATGTTCGAGTCATAGGCTGTGGACGTCATCTCGACAAACATTGGTTGATCATGGTATGATCTCTTAGTTTATTTAAGATGGTAAGAGCTACTTGTTAGAGTGGGCGGCCTTTCCTTCACTTCCATACGAAATTTCCAATCTTAGTTGTGATTATTAGGTAAACTATATTTGGATTTTGACTTTTCTTTATAACGAAGATGGCCATGCTTATTTACCAAAAAAAAAAGAAGAAGAAGATGGCCATGCTCCACGTTTGACAAAATGCATGTTGTGCTATACTGCTATTGCCTAAATATACTCATCATGTGCTATTGCCTAACTTGTACTCATCAAATTGATAATACATGAGGAACGCAACGTTTCTCGTAAGCATGCACCAAATTATTCGATCTCCACCTCAAGTTGGGAGTTAGTCTAATAGCTTAATACCCAATTTGGGATATCTAAACAGCCAAGTTGTTATAAAAGAAGGTTTCATAATTTGTTTAATGGTTAATTACATTAAACTCTTATATCGTTTTAGTTTTTTCATTTTAAGATTCATGTTTTAAAATATCACCTTTTTGCACAACTTTATTATCATATTTTATAAAATTTTACCAATTCGTAATTATAAAATAATGTCGTATTGTAATTTTAAAATTATTTCATTTTTAATAAAATAGATAAAAATAAATAGAATATAACAAAAAGATTGGGTGATAGTTAAACAATATCATAAGAAGGCAAATAATATTTTTAAACTATTAAATTTGAAACAAAAATCAAATTATAGAATGTTCCAATGTTTTTAATCCTTCATTTATCAAACCATAAGTCCTAAAATCAGCTAACAGACCATTGTTTTCTAGAAGAAGAAACAAACATGTCATGGGATGCTAAGCGGTACAGTCTGTATACACTTTATTAAGTACATGCAAAAGTTTAAAAGTATTTGATAATATATTTTAGTTGAACTAGCACTACGATCAAATTAATAATAGAATTCAGTTTAATTTAGATATTTAAAACTTGCTACATAATGTTTTTAAGATTTATTTTAGTCTGACATAAAATAGTTATTTAAAACTATCCTGAATTACAAAATCTTGTAATAGAAAGTAGAGATCCAGTGAATTAGCCAATTCCTTTTCAAAATAAAAACTAAAGCTTGATTAGTGTAAGTAATCTCAAGCGAGTGAATATTAAGATGAATTAAAGACAATATTCGATCTCACTTCCAGAGATAAACAAGTTTAAGTTAATTGTGTTAAAACATTTATGAATCGAATGATTTTTTATCCATGATTGCTTTGTTTTGTAAGATGTTGATTTATTCTCTTTTGTTTCCTTTCTTTAAAGTGGTTTTTCAATGGTTCAGACTAATTGAGATTCCTATATATAAGTTTTTGTTTCTAAAACTTATATATTCAATCACCAACCATCATGTTGGTTAACCAACCATCATGATGGTTTATTGTTGGACTAGCAGATTAAGTCTGCGCAAATGCACAGTGAAAATGCCCAGCGAATTTATATGCAGGGGAAGTTTTTACATCATAGTTAAATAATAAATAATATCAAAATGTAATTAAATAAGCATTGGTTGGAAAAAGAAATAAGATGAAATAACTTTCTTTGAGATACGTTGAAAATAGTTTACATGTCTACTACTTACATCTGCAGTATAAAGATATCTTAATCTATAAGTTTTTAAATTTGTCTTTCATAAAATTTTCTAGTCTGAAAGTTTACTTCTTTGAGATCGTTGGCTATCTTTATCATTCGACTAGTTTCATACATCTCGATGTAGAGAAGACCATGTGAACTATTATGTGCCTTTTTATTATGTGCATGGTATGTTAGATGTGACTTTATTGAAAATGAGAAGTTGAGGGAGTAAAAAGAGTGATCTTGGTATGAGTTGTGATAAGGAAAGATTTAGAAACAAGATTAGTAGTGATCTGGAAAATGTTCATCGAGCATTCTTCAGTCTGTTAGCCATAACTTTTTCTCTAGTTATCCAAACGAGATGATTCTTGAATCGGATTAAAATAGAAACGTATGAATACATTTCTTATGAAGACATCGAGTTTCAGTTCTGTCTCTAAGAGTCTCAAAAATTGTCATGAAGTTGAGAATTAGGTGCAGGATGTTGATAGCTGATCGTAAAATTCGTATTCTGACTTTTGGAGAAAATATGGGTTTATTCTAGATAGATTTTGGCAAAGTTTCCTTCTGGAAAGTTATAGATCTTTCTTTTATCTTTTCAACGGTATATAGCATGAAAAATTTAGACATCAGAGTCAAAAGTTATGATCTTTTTAAGTAGAGATATTCTGGAGATAGAAGTAAGACGATAAAAGTAAGACGAAGTGAAAGTAAGACGATAGAAGTAAAACGATAAAAATGAGACGATAAAAGTAAGACGAAGTGAAATTAATACGATAAAAGTAAGATGAAGTGAAAGTAAGACGATAGAAATAAGACAAAGTGAAAGTAAGACTATAAAAGTCAGACGAAGTGAAAGTAAGTCGATAGAAGTAAGACGATAAAAGTAAGAAGATAAAAGTAAGATGAAGTGAAAGTGTTGGACCCTGAATTTTTTTTATGATGTCATTAAGCCCGAATTGTGTTAATTATGTGATTATGCCTTAGTTTGATGAAATTGAGAGTGTTAGTGGATAATTGAGAATTATTTGAGTTTAATGTAGTTTAAATAGGAATTAAAGGGTAAGAGTGTATGAGGGTATTTTGGGAAGATTGTTTAGGTTGGATAGGTTAAGACTTGGCTTGGAGGGGTAAAATGGTCTTTACCCATCCCATTAGACTTAAGTGAAGGAGTTAGAAGAAAGAAAGGAAAGAAAGAAAGGAAAGAAAAGAGGAGAAGAAAAGAGGAAAGTGTCGTGGGTAAGGAAGAAGGAGAATAAAAAGAGAGTTTGTGATCCTTGTGACTGCCGACTGATTCAAAGTCATTTCCTGGTAAGTTTGAGTTCATTCCACTGTATTGTGGTTGGATTAAACCTAAAGATAGGTTGAATGAGTTAGAATCGGTGGTTTAGGGTTTTTTCGAAAAAATTAGGAAAAAATGGACAGATTTCTTTGTGTTGATGATTTTGTGTTTATTTTCAGTTGTAAATGGGTTAGAAATGTATTCTAAGACTTTAATCAAGGTTTAGGTGTGTTGCATTTGTGTTTGGGGAAGGATTAGAGTGGGAAAATGCTGGAAAGTCGAGTTCAGAGTTGTTCTCCAGAGGCCCGCGTGGTAGCGTCGTATGAACCTGCAATGACGTCGTGTTAATCCGCGACGTCTTGACATTATTGTTTGTCACAACGTGCGTGAAGGAGCATGCCGCTATGTGTGACAAGAAGCACACCACGACGTGCGAGGAATTAGTGCACGCCATGGCGACGCAGGCGTTCGCGCTGACGAGCGAAACTTGCAGCACAATGAGCCCCTATTTTCAAAGCGACGATGAATTTTAGTCTTTTGGGCATATCTTGGGCTGTAGATGTCCAATTGAGGGGATTTCGGATTCGTTGTGATCTAGAGATAAAGATCTACAAGTTTTACAAAGAAGGGAAGGTCGGAAGTTGCCTCTTAAGATTCAAGAATTTAGGTTTGGAAGTCGGATGTAGACTCTTAGTGTTTTTACTTTTGATTTGAATATTTCTTTGAATGTTGCTTGATTGGTAACTTTGTTTGATATAGGAAACCAAGCCGACCTGATTCAATCGCAAGAGGAAGGACAGCAGTGAGCTTGGATTCTCGAGCGATATTAGGTGGGTAATGTATTTATAGTTATTGTGTGATTAGGCAAATTCTTGCCTATGTGTGAATATATGTTATGTGTTATGTATAATGAAGTGTATGACTTTTGATCGAATATGTGATTAATTGTTTAACATGATTTGTTATATGATTTGAAGAAGCATGAGAGTTGATAGAAATGAATCTTGATTCTGAGCATGTTATGCCTCGACTTCGGTCGTGGCATTTTGAATAAATGAAAGCTTGAAAGCATATCATCGGATAAAATGATTCTGAGCATGATTATGTGCTTTTGTTTGGGCGAGAGTGGAACCATTTCGTTCATCACGTGCACGTTGATAAGAGCCTTCTCCGGCTACCGCTTGGCTTATGAGCTCGAATGGACTTATTTTGTTCAGGATGTAAACTTGGTTTCTTCCTTTTGTTTCCATGGAACCTCGCGCTTTATGATTTGTATTGCATATTTGATTTGTTCTCATGAAACATACTTGTGACATGTTTTGTGAGCTGAATTCAATATTCTTGAATCGTAAATCGCTTGGTTGGTTGCGTGTGTGCTAGAATGATCGCATATATATATATATATAAACATACATATGCCTGAATTTGTGCTAGTTGCCGATGGCTATAACTATATTAGCCACTGAGCTGTGTAGCTCAACCCATTACTTTCCCTCCTCAGGTGCAGAACGAGGTGATTGCCGATCTTGCAAGGCATCGGAAACTTCAAGCTAGTTAGGAGCTTTGTATTAAGTTAGTATTTTGGTTAGCCCGCCAAGCATATCATCATGGAGCATATTCATGTACTTTGGATTTAAACTTTATTTTGTATTATGTTATTTTGAGAATACTTGTTTATTTTCTTTCGGGTTGTTATGGCATGAAGCCCCTTGGTTTATGGGGTGTTTACTTCATAGATGGAATGCATGTGTAGAATATGTGTATGTATGTTTGTGAATTATGTATGGATGTTGGGATCGGGTCCGTTATGTTAGGGAGCTCGTCACTGGCGTAGGCCGAGGGGCCACCTCGGGATTAGGGATTCGGGACCCAGGCCCAACATGTTTGGTATCAGAGCCAGGTTGGGTGTAGTGTCCTCGGCTTAGAATGCAAATAGGATGAACTGTGTGATATATGCTTAATTGTTGCATTGATTGATTCCATTAAGTGACATGCATATCATGCATACATGTAGGAATTCAGATTGCTATGTAGCTAATCCTTAGTGTTTACCTTTGAAGGAGTATGATGCCACCTCGTAGAAGGACACGAGGAGTTTTGCAAGGATCTATTACACCTGAATCTCCGACTAGAGAGGAAAGGACTGATGAGTCAATAGCCCCAGGAAATGCTGACGCTTCTGTAGGGCTCCTTTGCCATCGCAGACTCAGGAGTCTCCGATTTCGCAGGAGCATGTTGGGACCCGATCCGGGAACCAGATCCCAACCGAAAAACGAAAAACAAAATGCGGAAGACATAATGCAAAGCGAAGAGGAAACAAAGCAATAGCTGAAGCGAAACGAAAAATGAAAGTATCGAAGCAAAACGAAGCGAAGCGGAATCGATACTTCACAAACGGAGCCGAAATCCGAGAACAATCAAGAACACATAAACACATTCGCGTTGGGAACCTAGACTATCCAAACCCGGTATAATTTTTTTTTCTTTCTCTTATTCATTCCTTTTCTCTTTACTCAATCACATTCAAACCATACAATTTCCTTTTTAGAAATTTATCCTCATATAACACTCAATTCATATAATTTGTCTTAATCACGCAAATCTCATCTTTACCAAACTAACTTCTTAATCATTTTCTTATACATTCATTTAAAACCCTTTTACCCATTTTACGAAATTTCGGCAAGATAACTGTATTTTGACAGCCCAAAATTCTGCAATGATAAAACACACTTCTAAAATCACAAAATCACATCCAACCTTAATAACCATCATCGGACCTCACGTCCTAAACCTAGCAGAAAACAAACACAATTCTATACCTAACACTTCAAAAGTCTCAATCTGAACACAATACAATCATATACATTTATCGCCACGAGCAAATCCATTCACATACATTTCAATTCATATATAACTCCATAATTTACTTACACATATCATAAATTCAATTCATACTCATTTTCAGCATAACTGTATACATTCTTTACATTCGGACTAAATACACTTTACTGGCTTTCTAACCATCCATAAAATCCAATCTGAACATCAAACTTTACACATAAATACTGAACAAGCACAAATTGGATGAGTTCATGCTCGTCTTCCATCCGATCTCCTGCTTAAAACACGGAGATGGGGATGAAAGGGGGGTGAGCTCGGAAGCTCGTGGATAATATATTTATAAATTGAAACATAAGAAAAATATTTCTTAAAACATTTGTTATTTTGCAAATCTTTCAACAAAAACTTATTTCTTCAACTTTCCACATTTTCAAATTCTTTATTACTAATTTCCAAAATTTCTCGATTTCAAAGCTCAATTTCTCATTCAAATTCTCAAATCATTCCAAATCATGCATACATAAATGCAACACATTTTCAATGCATCACAAATATGAACAAAAGCAAAAAGCACATAACATTTCAAAATGGTTTGGTTTCGGTCCTAACGGAGACGTCTTGCCTGATCTCATAAGCGATCTATCAATTGTGAGCAGATTTACTACACTTTCCGCATAATGCGATTCGATTATAACCGTGAAGGGAGTCCGTAATCGAAACTCCATTGCCTCTTACGGGTAGCCGAAAGAAGGCTTTAACAAATAGAGACAGTGCACTGACTCACAAAAGGACCTGACCAAACCCATATAGCACATAAGCAACACGAAATTTCAGATTGCCCGAAGGCACTTTTCAAAATCTTAATTTTCTTTAAATTTTTCATATCATATCATAATGTGTCATAAATGACACAAACATATATCCACATGAATTCATATAACAAATCGAATGCAATTCACTTAAATCACATATTCATCAAATTCATCACAATATATGCACTAATTCTTTAAATCATTTAAATCATAAATCAAATAATTTGAAAACCATGAATTTCATAATTCTTGCATTTTCTAAAACTCATTTTAACCCTTTGAAATCATAATTTCAAACATTTACATCCTTTTTCAAACATTTTTATCAACAATAATTTATCAAAAATCAAATTTTGTTTTCTTTAATTTTCAAAAATTCACATATAGCTTATAAATCAAAATATAAATATACTACCCACCTCATATCCATGCTAACAACTTGCTTTGTGCCTCAATTGCTCCAAAGCCTCCTTCTTTCTTCCAATTTAACATTCCCTAAAGCAATTTCATCAAAATTCAATCTCATAAATAACTTAATCCTTCAATTCATACTAATTCCAAGATATGTACATCATTAATTTCTAAAATCTCCAAATCCCAAATTGAACCTAAACCAATTCAATCAAATTCAATATCATAATTAACTTAATTTCTCAAATTGAGCTTAGAAAACATCAATTTCAAAAACCCCCAATTTCAAACTTTGACATAAACCCCAAATTCATAAAATCAACATAATCATAGCCTATTCTCTTCAATTAACCTTAGACAACCTAAATTCATAACCTTTCCAAGCCATCTAACACAATAAACTCATCAAAAATTCAAAATCACAAACTTTCTCTCTCTTACCTTTTTCTCCTCCATTTTTGTTATTTTTGCTCCAAGACAAGCTTTCATCTTCTTCCTCCCATTTCCTCTTGGAAACCACAAAAATCTCTAAGAAAAACCCATAAAAAATCAAACCTTGCTTCATCTTTCTTCTCCTTCCTTCCACCATAGCCGATTGCTTCATCCTCTTCTTTCTTCTCCAACGTTTCTTCTTCTCTCTTCTTCTTATTTCTTTCTTTTATTTCTCTTCCTTTTCGTGAGTTTCAGGACAGAAAACGACAGCCCCTATGTATTCTCTGCCATGTCACTTAAAAAAGGAGGGTAAATGACCATTTTGCCCTCACTTATTGGCCTATTTACAAATTTGCCCCTGCACAGGATTTTCAAAATCTGATAACTTGCATCCTATTTTCAAGCATCTAAACGAACTAATTTGGATAAACTTTCTTCTTGAAAATTAGACCTCTAGATTATACGAATCCAACGCCACTAACCGCGCTCAATTCGGATCAGAAACGAAGAAGTTATAGCCAAAATACTATCGGACCTTCTCAAAATCCGAGACTGAACATTAACATAACTTCAGTCCAGAAATAGACAATCTTAGGGATGAAATTAAATTTCGATCCCTTCACATGATTTGTAGCCCTATATCTTAAATTTATTTGGCCTCAAGAATCAACTCAATCGAAGTTGTACAGCTCCCGAAATTCGCAAAATACCGAACCATGTTCAGAAAATTATCCAACTTATAACCTATAACCAAATCTTTCACTTAGGTTCAATCAATCTCTTTCCATTTAATCTCCTAAAAATCATAATTCTTCAAGAAAATGAAATTAATCGTCTTAGGAATCCAACGTTTCAAGAATCAAATCAATCGGATATCGGACGAAGGAATTATAAGCAAAAGATTACAAAAGGGATCGGATAAAAAACAAAGTATCGGAACTTCAAAACCGATTTTTTCCACAATCATATCTCTCGATCTCAAACTCAGAATTTGACAAATTTGGTGTTAATAAAAAGATCAAAGGAATCTCTACAACTTCCCTGAAGTACTCAAAATCAAATTAGGTCTTGAAAGGGGTTAAAACCTCAATCAAAGATTCTGTCCAAAACAGCTTTTCCTAAACGACTTCCAATTTTTAATCGCTCATAACTCCTAGCTCCGATATCGAAAATTTTCAAACTTTATATCAATGGAAAGATAAAAATATCATCTAAAACTTTCATGAATACTACTTACTCCAATTCAGACTAAATTCATACGACGAGTGGCCTCGAAGCATAGAACACACAAATCTATACTTAATAGCATTTTCAAAACAAAGCATATCTTCGAAAAATCATATCTCTCACTTCCGACATCGAAAAATAGAAAACTTTATGTCCACAAAAATCTCTCGACATAGGCTACAATTTTCATGTTGATCATTTCTCAAATTTTGCCTAAATAAAAAAGTCAACTTTTTCTTCAAAAAGTCAAACTCCAATCGAACTTTGACTGATCATAACTCTCACTTCCGATATCAAAAATATCAAACTTTATGGCTACAGCTCTTGACATAAACTACAAGTTTCAGAAGACAATTTTCTCAAATTTTGCCTCAAACAAAAGTCAACTCTCAAGTCAAACTTTCTATCTCAAAGTCAACTTTTTAATTTTCAAATTCTCTCTCTTTTCTCTTTATTTCTTGATTTTCTACTAACTTTTCAATCAATTCATTTGCTTAAACTTTCATAACCATACCAATCTCCACAATTATCAAATACATTGAAAACTCATAATTCTTTTCTCAAATTTTCCTTAAAGCATAATTTCATCTATAACATAATACTTAAACAAAACACTCATTCAATTTTATTTACTATTTCTAAATTCCAATTAAAGATCGGGGTCCAACAGAGCAAGTGTCTCCTCTGGATCCGAGGTTGTTTCAGCGTTCACGGGCATTTGTTAGGGCTTTGGGTGGATGCCACGACCTTCCTTATTGACTTTCAAAGGGTGAGCGATTTGATAGATTGAGGAAGTATGGGCGATTAGATTTCTCGGGACCACCGATCCGGAAGAAGTCGAGACTTGGTGAGAAAGACCGAGAGTCTTGGATCGGATGGAGTGTGAGGACGACAGAGAGTCATTTATCTTGCCGATCTACTTGAGGATATGCTCTGCATTGGTGGGAGATTGTGCGAGTCGGATGAGACCGATGGGGTTGGCATGGCGGGACTTCCTTCTTTTCGGGAAGAAATATCTGTCGAGGTATATATTCAGCAGTAGAGGGAGTTCCTCGGTCTTTTCGAGAGGAGATGACGGTTAGTGAGTATGGCGGTTCACTCGGTTGGCGAGTATGCTTGGATCGATGTTGAGTGAAATTGCTAGATGTCGTCGGTTTGAGTTGGGACCCATTTGTCCATTAGAGAAAGTGATAGTGCAGAACTTACATGATTTTCAGCGATTGATTGAAGCGACTTTGAGGTTGAAAACATTGAGAATATCGAGAGTGTTGTGAACAAGAGAAAAGGAAGAAGCGATTCAAAGGAGGTAGTAATAGTACCCTATGCAGCGAGGAGTGCTAGGAGCTTCCCTATTGATCGGAGGAGGAGGAGAAGTAGGCGGAGGACTCTACTTATTCTCATTAGGCCTTTCTGGCGGAGGCGGCGAAAGGAGATAGAGGACGGTCATCCGTCCTTAAGTGTGAGCATTGTGGCAGTTTTCATGGAGGCGAATGTTACAGATTATCAGGAGCATGCTTCAACTGTGGACAGAAAGGGCACTTGGCTAGAGAGTGTCCCAAGCCGTCCAGAAGAGAGGGAACACAGATGCAAGCTTCTAGGAGAGCAGAGATTGTGGGACAGAGGACTGCAACAGAAGTGGGCAGTTTTGATGCAGCCAATAGGGTGAGTCTTCCAGGGAGACCCAGGGGGTAGGCACTAGCGAGGGTGTTTGCGATGACTCGATAGGATGCAGAGACTGCTCCGGATGTTGTCATTGGTATGGTTAGACTCTTTTCTGATGATGTGATTGCTTTGATTGATCCAGGATCTACTCATTCATTTGTTTCTTCGAGTAGACCTATGTGTGATAGAAATGTGAGCCCTTTGGATACTCCACTGATGGTGAGTACTCCAATCGGCCAATATATTATTATCAGTCAAGTATAAAGGGACTGTGAGCTATGTATTGGTGGAGAACTTCTAGTGGTAGACTTAATGCCACTGAAGATGGGAGGATTAGATGTGATTTTGGGTATGGACACCTTAGAGAAGTACAACGCTTGCTTGGATTGTAAGCAGAAGACGGTGGAATTTGAATTGGATAACGACAGAAGAGTGGTGTTTATTGGGGACAGAAAAGCAAGTCTTCCCAGAATTGTTTCAGCTTTGACAGCAGAAAAGATGATGAGAAGAGATTGTGAGGCATTTTTGGCCTATGTGGTAGACACCAGGGAAGAAAGAGGGCAGCTGGAGGATATTCCAATAGTCGGGGAATTCTGGGATATCTTTCAGAGGAATTGCGGGACTACTGCCGATTAGAGAAATTGAGTTTCCATTGAGCTCTTTTCAGTCTGCATCGATTTCAATTCCGCTTACCGGATGGCTTCGGTGGAATCGAAAAGAGCTAAGGAAGCGATTGGAGGAGTTGTTGGAAAAGGGTATATTGGCGAGCTCTTCACTTTGGGAGCTCCGGTTCTTTTGTGAAGAAGAAAAATAGATCGTTGAGGGTGTGTGTGGATTACCGAAAGCTTAATCAAGTCACTGTGAAGAACCGATATCCGCTTCCTCGCATAGATGATCTGTTTAATCAATTGCAAGGGGCGAAAGTCTTCTCCAAGATAGATTTGAGATCGGGTTACCATCATTTGAGGATTAAGGAGTCGGATGTGCCAAAGTCTGCGTTCAGGACTCGGTATGGGCATTTTGAGTTCTTGGTTATGCCTTTTAGATTGACAAATGCACCTGCAGCATTTATGGATTTGATGAATTGGGTCTTTAAGCCTTTCTTGGACCAATTTATCATTGTCTTTATCGATGATATATTGGTATATTCCAAGAGTGATAAGGAGCATGAAGAGCATTTGAGGATTGCTTTGGAGACTCTGAGGAGGAATGAGTTGTATGCCCAATTCGGTAAATGTGAATTTTGGCTGAAAGAAGTTTCATTTCTTAGACATGTAATCTCAGAGCAAGGAGTGCATATGGATCCAAAGAAAATAGAAGGCGTGGTGAATTAGGAGGCACCAGAAGAGTGTAGCGGTGAGGAGTTTTACGGGTTTGCAAGTTATTACAGGGAGATTTGTGGAGGATTCTCCATGATAGCCACTCCGATGACTAAGTTGTTAAGGAAGAATCGAAGTTTATCTGGGCGATGAATGCGGAGGATCTTTGAGGAGCTCAAGCCGCAGTTGACGAGTGCTCGATTACGATTACGCCTTGGAGATGAGGATTATCTGTGTATAGTGATGCTTGAGGAAGGGTCTTGGTTGTGTATTGATGCGAGGAGACGAGTGATTGCTTATGTTTGAGCGATTGAAGCCATATGAAATTTGAACTATCCGAGCGTGATTTGGAGTTAGCGGCGGTGATCTTTGCCTTGAAAATTTGGAGCATTATCGTATGGAGTTGAGACGAGGATCTTTCTGATCACAAGAGTCTTAAGTACTTGTTGAGATAGAAGAATTGAATTTGAGGCGGAGAAGGTGGATCGAGTTGCTCGAGGATTATGACTTCTTGATTGAGTATCATCCAGGCAAGGCCAATGTAGTGGCGGATGCTTTGGTAGGAAGTCTTGATTGCTCATGTTGGACGATTTATCTTCCTTTATTGGAAGAGATGGCCAAGCTTAAGATAAGCTTGAGCGGGAGGAGCAGTTGCCTTCTAACTAACTTCCGAGTGAGACCGATACTCGGGGAGAAAGTTAGAGTTGCGAGTTCAAGATGTAGGGTTGAGCGGACTTAGGGATGAAATTGAGTGGTAAGATTTACGAGGTAATAATGAGGATGATGGAGCTTATGGCGGTGGGGAATAGGTTGTGTATCGGATGTGCGGAGGTTAAGGTGAGATTATGGATGAGGCACAATCGCCTATGCCATGCATCCGGTAGCACCGGGATGTCTGAGGATTTGAAGAGCATTTTTGGTGGAAAGGCATGAAGAGGATGTAGCGGACTTTGTGAGTAAGTGTCTAGTGTGTCGTGAGTCAAAGTGAACATCAGGGCACCTTGAGCAAGTTGAGGTCGTTACCTATTCGAAATGGAAGTGGCAAGGGTGACCATAGATTTTCTTATGGGTTTGCCTAAGACCAGTAGGAAGCATGATGCCATTTGGGTTATTGTGGATCGGTTGACGAAGTCAGCTCATTTTCTGGCGATTAAGCAGACTGATTCTTTGCATGTGCTAGCAAAGAAGTACATTGATGAGATTGTGAGATTACATGGGATCCCAGATTCGATTGTTTCTGACAGGGACCCTCTGTTTACTTCAAGGTTTTGGGGAAGTTTGCAGGAAGCTTTGGGTACTAAGCTAAATTTTAGTACGACTTTTCACCCTCAGACGGATGGTCAATCTGAGAGGACTATTCGGACACTTAAGGGAATGCTCAGGGCATGTGTCATGGATTTTTGAGGAGCTTAGGATGAGCATTTGCCATTGGTTTAATGTGCTTATAATAATTCGTACCATTTGAGTATTCAGATGGCTCCATATGAGGCTTTGTATGGGCAGAGATGTAGAACTCTGATCTGTTGGGATGAAGAAGGAGAGAGAAAATTGGTAGGACCAGAATTGATTTAGACGACAGTTGAGAAAGTCAATTTGGTTAGCGGTGACTTAAAAGCGACACGAGGATAGGATGAAGAGCTACATTGATGCGCGTGAAAGGAGATGGAGTTTGAAGTCGGTGAGAAAGTGTTCCTTAAGACATCTCCTTGGAAAGGAGTAATGAGGTTTGGAAAGAAGGGTAAGTTGAGTCCGAGGTATATGGGTCCTTATAAAATTCTTGAGAGGATTAGACCACTCGCCTACAGGTTGGCGTTACCTCCAGAATTGTCTTAGATTCATGATGTGTTTCATGTTTCCATGTTGAGGAGGTATAGATCGGATCCTTCTCATATCATTCGGTAGTGAGGTTCATTTGAGGGATGATTTGAGCTATGAGAACAACGGTGGAGATTTTGGATACCAAGGAAAAGTTCTCGAGAACAAGGCAGTTCGGTAGTCAAAGTCCTATGGAGGAATCATTGATGAGGAGGCTACTTGGGAGCCATTGGAAGCCATGAAGGAGAAATATACGCATCTCTTCGATGATTCAGGTAATAATTTCGAGGACAAAATTTCTTTTAAGAGGGGGAGAAATGTTGGACCCCTAATTTTTTTTATATTGTCATTAAGCCCGAATTGTGTTAATTATGTGATTATGCCTTAATTTGATGAAATTGAGATTGTTAGTGGATAATTGAGAATTATTTGAGTTTAATGTGGTTTAAATAGGAATTAAAGGGTAAGAGTGTATGAGGGTATTTTGGGAAGATTGTTTAGGTTGGATAGGTTAAGACTTGGCTTGGAGGGTAAAATGGTCTTTACCCATCCATTAGACTTAAGTGAAGGAGTTAGAAGAAAGAAAGGAAGAAAGAAAGGAAAGAAAGAGAAGAGAAGAGAAGTGTGTGGGTAGGAAGAAGGAGAAGAAAAAGAGTTTGTGATCCTTGTGACTTTATTGATTCAAAGTCATTTCCTGGTAAGTTTGAGTTCATTCCATTGTATTGTGGTTGGATTAAACCTAAAGATAGGTTGAATGAGTTAGAATCGATGGTTTAGGGTTTTTTTAAAAAAAAATTAGGGAAAAATGGATAGATTTCTTTGTGTTGATGATTTTGTGTTTATTTTCAGTTGTAAATGGGTTAGAAATGTATTCTAAGACTTGAATCAAGGTTTAGGTGTGTTGCATTTGTGTTTGGGGAAGGATTAGAGTGGGAAAATGTTGGAAAGTTGGGTTGAGTGCGTTCTTGAGGCCGCGTATGGGGGACGTGCGTATGATGCTGCGCTTGCGACATCAAGTTAAATAAATGACGTGCGACATTATTGTTCGCCGCGATGTGCGTGAAGGAGCACATCGCGACGTGTGAGAAGAAGCACGTTGCGATGTGCGAGGAATTGGTGCCTTGGCGTATGCGGAGGTTATTTACTGACGAATGAAACATGCCATGAGCAAGCCCCTGTTTTCAGCAACGATGAATTTTAGTCTTTTGGGCATATCTTGGGTTGTAGATGTCCAATTGAGGCGATTTTGGATTCGTTGTGATCTAGAGATAAAGGGCTACAAGTTTTATGAAGAAGGGAAGGTCAAAAGTTGCCTCTTAAGATTCAGGAATTTGGGTTGAATGTCGGATGTAGTCTCTTAGTGTTTTTACTTTTGATTTGAATATTTCTTTGAATATTGCTTGATTGGGAACTTGGTTTGATATAGGAAACCAAGCCGACCTGATTCAATCACAAGAGGAAGGACAACAGTGAGCTTGGATTCTCAAGCGATATTAGGTGGGTAATGTATTTATAGTTATTGTGTGATTAGGCAAATTCTTGCCTATGTGTGAATATATGTTATGTGTTATGTATGATGAAGTGCATGACTTTTGATCGAATATGTGATTAATTGTTTAACATGATTTGTTATATGATTTGAAGAAGCATGAGAGCTGATAGAAATGAATCTTGATTCTGAGCATGTTATGCCTTGACTTCGGTCGTGGCATTTTGAATAAATGAAAGCTTGAAAGCATATCATCAGATAAAATGATTCTAAGCATGGTTATGTGTTTTTGTTTGGGCGAGAGTGGAACCATTTCGTTCGTCACGTGCACGTTGACAAGATGTTTTCTTCTTTAGATGTTTTATACTTGTTCTTCTTTACTTGTTATGAACAGTATGTTAACCTAGACTGGTATAACTAAGGGTTTTAACTCCTTGACAAATCAATTTTATTGCTTAAACCATTTCTATCATAGTATGTGCAATTCTGACAACTATGTGCAACTCAGTATCCCAAACTTACTAGTTATGTGCAATTCAGTATCCCAATTTCATCTCAATAGTTAACAAATACCTGGTGAGGCTATTGATGACAATGAGAAGATTCTATCCTCTGGCTGAAGTTTTACGGACCTTTTAATTGCAAATCAAAATTTTAAATTTGTTGCATATAAATTCAATATGATGACTATAGATACTTGTATCGTAGAACAAAAGACCTTCGTAGAATATGTTAACATGTGGATTGAGAAGAAAATATCTTAAATCCAAAAATAACCTGCGAGAATGCAAGCAAGTTTATCAACTCTAGCAACTAGACAAAGGCATCATTCTTGACTCTGAAAGGAAAACATCGATAAAAGCAACTACAAGATCAAACATTTGAGTCGAAGACATCAAGTCATTACCGATGTTAAAGTTATATACTATTAAAGTTATCGATAATGCACTTATATAAGTTCATTTATAAGTTGAAGAAGAAGGGTTATGAATTCCTCTACATGGTTGATGTTATTGATGTTTAGGCATACCTAACTTGCTCATTACCTATTGTTACGTATCATTAACTATTGTTACGTGTCAATCATCACTTACATATCTTAGGATTTATGCATTTCTCTATAGTTTTATGTTACAAGTCATTTCAGGTTGGCTTTTGCAAGAAGTTGTCATTATACTTGACAAAATGATCATGTTGTTTACATACATGACAAAGTAAAGAGTGAAGTGGATAGGAGACCATCGGGTTATTATTGTAGGAAATGCAAATTTGAAAAGATTGAATGCGCTACATGGCATACGGCCTTGCTAAGTGGAGTGATCTATGAAATATGGAAATAAAGGAACCAGTGCCAATTCCTCAACTCTAAATAAGAAACATAAGTTCTAAAAAAATACATTTTCAACAAATATAGGGAATTAATAATGCTAGAAACATCCATCAAGACAGCAACACAACAATAAAGGAAGAACAGTGCCTCTAATTGCAAAATAATTTTCAGATCTAATAGCAACAAAAAATTAAAGCATGTAATTTTGAATATGAATGAGATATATCTGTCATATTGTCTATCATCATAACTTTCAGATCGATGAAAGAATTGCATTGGTGACCATTGCATCTTTATGAGGTTTCATTTAGTTGACCTATGAAATTGATCATAACATTGAAGAATTATGGTTTCCAACAGTCCTACTTAGACTATTCTCCATTTACTATCTTCACGAGGGCAATTATTTGTATATGTTAGTCTATGTCAATGATCTAATTATTCGAAGTGATATGGGGATACATTAATTTAAGAATTATTTGTATAACTGTCACATGAAAGATTTGGTGATGGGTATTTAAGGAGTTGTCAAGGGATATTTAAGCCAATATAGTATATGTTAGACACCATTGTTGAATTTGATTTGTTGGGTAGTCATCTTATAGTTTTATGGCTTATAAACAATAAGATGATACATAATTCATCTCAATTTCATCTATCCTAGTATATGTAGGTGGATTATGTTGTAACTTCGACTATGACAACATCTGTTGTCCATCCTTTCCCAAAATGGACAAGATTTTGAACAATTTTCTAGAGTTAGCCTTGGATGACATACTTTCAAAAGTAAATGTGGACAAAAGGCAAACAACGAAACACAACTAGATCTAGAAATAAGAAAATTATAAAACAATTGAATTCAATGGACCTTATTAGTCTAACAAAAGATGAACTCAATATGCCAACAACAAACATAAACTCCAAAATAAAACAAATGCGAAAAGGACAATTACTTACAGATATTGTTCCTTGAATGACACCACAGATGAGTGAACTTTTGAACCCGTAGGAATAGCAACCTAAAATGTTAAAGAGATTTGCCTTTGTTAAAGTTAATCGACTAAGAGGATAAAAGGCTATAGGAACAAAAATCATAAACATTTAATGCGATTGCAAATTAGATCATTGAGAAGTTGAGGAAGAAGGGTTATGAAGTCCTCTACATGGTTGATGCATCCATAATATCACATGTATAATATCACGTGTGATTAAGCAATGAAGATAGATCAACAAAGTACAAGTGCATAATAAAATTTATTCATCATTGTCATCGATGGACTCTTCGTATACAATATCACATTCATTCTCACTCTTGCTTGTCTACAAGTCATCAAATCATCATTCAAGCGTTGCTTTCGAATTCACCACAACATTATTTATTACATCAAAAGCAATATCATTCCGATCTAAAACTCTAGGAACATTCCTCAGCTCCACTCGAAGATCAAAAGGCTCCTCAACGTCATCGCATCTTCTTCATTACCATGCAATGGGATATCATCATGCGTCTAACTTCACATTCTTGAACAATCCACCAATTTGAACGAGTAATAAATCTTGACTAAAAATTTGCTTTCCTTGGTTTGAAAAACAAATGGGTCATCCTTGAACCAAAACTTAATAACATTGATGCTTTTTAGAATGCCGTTAACCCTCGTATTGAACCGCCAAGATCGTACCATTTGCATTTGAAAAGCTGACACTTTTACCTCTAACATATTGAGCCTTATAATATCTATCACATCCCATAAAATGTTATATTATCTTCCCCATAATTTCCTAACACCGCATGACACCAACTGTTTTGTGTAATTCTTAGCACATCACGAACTTGGTCTTGAAATCGCATGCCATTTGTATTGCATCTGATATACTTTTGTACCAGTGATGAGTCTACATGCCATGCATACAAAGACTCAAACATATTTCCTTCGGGAGGTAGTCACTGTCGTCATCTATAACGAGAAATTAAAATTAGTTAATAATATATAATTATTAGCTAACACCACGCCTGAAACTTTACGCTTTTTGATGCTTTAACCATAAATCTGTTTGATCCGTTCAGGAACTGACTCTCTTGCTTACTTATGAAGCCTTGCTTATACGGATCGTGAAGCAGAGGGTGTGAACATTATGGCCCTTACCTTAGAGTATACACGGGGCGCGTAAGTCATCTTGTACATGCAGACAATGAGGGTGCACTACGATCGATTAATTCTTTAAACCTCATGGCATCGATAATAAAGCGGTAAGATCACATTCACTAAATTTTGCAACCAAAGATCCTTTTCATTCCTTTCATGAAATCCTAATTACAACTTGAGTCATAATAACAATTGTACAAGCCAAAATAAACAATAATAACTCCAACTAGGTCATCCCAAAATATCCCAAAGGATCCCCGGTGACCGACACATGGGCCATACTACTTTCTCCGCTTTTGCACACAGCGGGAAAAAGTCTCACTATTCAGACTAGGAGTCACACTCTCATCTGAAAATAATGCAATTTGGGTGAGTTTGTGAAACTTCGATGAGTAACCATCATCGATGGTTTACTCAATCATGCATTACATAAATTGCGTATAAAGCAACCTGATCATATTCAGAATCATGATTCATAAATTCATTAAACCATGATCACACATTTGCATTTAATCATATCAAATTCACAGCCTGAACACGGTGAATCATAATGCTTTCCATTTCATTTAACATTGTATTTGGGCATCAAATTATCCCATTTACATGCACATCACATATCCTGCAATCGCGTTTTCGGAGGTAGGAGAGCCCTCTGGGTATACTACTGACCACGTGCACCGAGGATAGGAGAGCCTACGGGTATGCACTAATCCTTTTCACTTATCCTGATAAGCGAGCTTATAGCTCGATCGGATCAAAATGAGCTCCGATCCACGGTACATCGATTCTTGATTTCTATTAAATACCTAGCATCGTTCACGATTCTCAATAACATATCACATACAAATCACTCAATCAAAATCACGAGATAGTTCCTACATAAAGCATATAGCACGTGATTGAGAAACCAACTAGGTTACTCACCTCTAAACTTCGAAACTCTTGTCGGGAAGTCTACATACGTCGAGAGGATCGGCGTTCCACTTCGACCTCTATCAAAATCAGAACACCCGAATATTACTAATTGTATCAATTTCAATAATCGAAATGCTTATGTCTCGAATGAATCTTTGTACTATACACGTTATGACATTTTAGACTACAATCCCGAATTATCTCAATTCAGCACTTTTACTTAAATTCATAGCAATTTCTAATACCATAAGTCAATTGGCTAAGTTCTACATCTTCCAAAGTCAAATTCTAATATATAGGAATTATCCTTAAATCAGAATCAAATTCACTATTCAAATGCCATCCGATTTTGAGAACCACCAAATTAAATTTCTGCAATTTCATAGTCTCGAATTGAATTCAACCCGTATCTAAATGAATTATCAAATTCCTAAATCAAGATCAATTTATCACTTACCAATCATAACTAAAATAACCTCAAAATCATTTAAAATCTAACACCCACCTTTGGAAATCGAGCGTCCTCATGATCGCTCGCCAGCATGAGCGTCTTCTTCACGTCATGGCGCGCTCCTTTCTCCTCTGGCGTCATCCTTTCGCTCGTCAAGCGTCAGGATCATCCGCTTCGCTTGTGGCGTACCAAGCTTACGTCATGGCGTCTGCAACGTTGAATTGCTGGCCACGGCGTGTTCATCTGCGTTCGCGGCGTGCAATCTGATTCACCTTGAAACCGAAATTCCCGTATTTTCGATATAATCAATCCTTTCCCTTCTAAACACTCTTAAACAACATTCTACACTTAACACAACTTATTCCTAAGCTTGAATCCATCAAATAATCATGATTCAACAAATACCCAAATCAAAATCACATTTTACCCTAAACCTATATCATCAAAACTTTCTAACTCTTAAAAATTAATCACTTAATTCCATACTTCAATCAAAATATTAAACACATAAATAAGTTGCAACTTACTTGATTAAGCTTTAAACTCTTCCAAATCACCAAGAAAATGCAAGTCTTAGCTACTAGCGACACCCGACAAATCAAAAGCCAAAACTCATCTTCATCTTCTTGACATCACTAAAGGAGATAATCAAAATGAAAAAAAGCCACTCGAGAGGAATCAAGAAGAAACCACGATGGAAGAAGGAGAAAATCAAGAAAACCCACGATTTCTTTCAAAGAGGGAGGAGCATCGTGGATCAAAAATTTCAAAGGCATAGGTTTAAATAATAAAGACCTTAAGGCTTGTTTGTGGCGTCATTTGCCTGAAGTCCAATTCAGACGACCTCGATCCAATTTCTAATTCTAATTTCTTCCAAATTCCAATGGTTCATACCTAATTCCTCAAATCATAATTTAAATTATCTCATATCAATTGTCAATCAAATTCGAACCGAATCACAATTAATCAGTCAACTAAGCTATTTTTCTCATTAGGATCTAATCTTCCAAAATTCGGAAAAATTCCTATAAATCCTCAAAATTAGAAAACATCTAATCACGTACTCCAATTTTCAATTCTCAATTCCTAAATTCAATTTAACACTCCAATTCACTAATCAAAACACAATTAACCTTAATCACAAAGTCTCCATTTCACAATCAAGTCGAATCATCATACATGCATGTACATCGTATGCTTATGTAATCTTGAACATTTATCAATGATGTAGAGGCTACGAATGCAAAATGCGTATCTGAGAATCGTAAGAGGTGAGCTGTACCCATCCATCGGTGACGGGATGTTACAATTCTCTCCTCCTAACAAAAATTTCATCCGAAATTTTCTTACCTAACCGATCGAACAAGTGAGGATACGCCTCCTCGTATGCTCTCGGTCTCCCAAGTTGCCTCCTCGATGAGTGGTTCTTCGAAAGGACTTTCGCGATGGAATCACCACCTCCCGCAATGCTTGACCCATGATCCAATAATCCGCTTTTGGCTCCTCAACATAACTCGGATCACTATTATCTCAATCTCTGGTAGGAATCACATGTGTCGAATTCGGATCGATATCTCAGGAGCATACTCACATGAAACACATCGTAACCGGGACATCTCACTCAGTAAGGCCAATCTGAAGCCAACGGTCCAATCCTCTCGATAATCTCATATGGACCGATATCTGAGGACTCAACTTACCCTACGGCCAAATCGAGAACTCCTCTCACGGAGACACTCGAGGAACACTCTATCTCCCACAAGATACTCCATACATCTCAGTTCTTGATCCACATAACTCTTACACATCTGAGCAGCCTTAATGCGACTCGAATCAGTTATACCTTATCTCTTGTGTCTGGATCGAGCTTGGGACCCTCTAACATCCTCATACCCTCTTCATCCCGATGAGAGGGATCTGCACGATCGCCATATAAAGCCTCATACGGTGCCATACCGATACTACTCTGGTACTGATTATTATATGCAAACTCTACCAGAGGCAAATACTGATCCCACGCACCTCGGAACTCCAATACACAGGCTCTCAACATATCCTCAACAGTCTCAATAGTCCTCTCACTCCCCGTACATGCGAGGATGAAGCGTTGTCTTTGAAGTTCAATCTCGTACCCATAGGTATTGCAAACTCCTCAGGAATCTCAAGTAAATATGGGATCCCTATCCGACACTATCGATCTTTGGGACACCATGCGATCGAACTATCTCCGCTACATACTACGGTCCAAGCGATTGAGGTATATTACTCTCCCTCCTTTGGCGAAGTGAGCCGATTTAATCGACCGGTCCACTATGACCTAGATAGCATCACACTGTCTCGGCGTCCTGGGCAATCCCATAATAAAATCCATCGTAATGCGTTCCCATTTCCACTCCGGAATGGGCAATGAATGCAACCTCCCAACTGGGGCCTGGTGCTCAGCTTTAACCTGCTGGCACGTCAAACACCGAGAAACATACTCCGCCACATGCCTCTTCATACCTGGCTACCAGAAATGCAACTTAAGAGTGCGATACATCTTGGTGACACCAAGATGCATGGCATAAGCAGCCAAATGAGCCTCCTCTAAGATCTCACGCCTCAGATCCTCCACATCTGGAACACACAACCTTTGGCCCATCCACAAGGTACCATCTCTCAGCTCAAACTCAAATACCCGTCCAGATCTGACTCTATCAATCAACCTACGCCAATCTTTGGGTCACGATCACCACTCTCCTGATCCGATCATGCAATACCGGCCTGAGCCTCAAAATCGCAATCAGAGCTCCATCCTGACTCAAATCCATCTGCACATTAAGAGCTCTCAACTGAACCAAGCACGACAACCTCGAAACCTGAATCTGAGCTACACTACCATGCGATCTCCTACTCAATGCATCAGCTACCACATTAGCCTTCCCTGGGTGGTACTCGATAGTGCAGTCGTAGTCCTTGAGCAACTTTAACCATCTCCTCTGCCTCAGATTCAGCTCTCGCTGACTCAATAAATATCTCGAACTCTTATGATCGGTGAAGATGGGAACGTCTCCCATACAAATAATGTCTCCGGATCTTGAGCAAAACCTGCCATTCTAACTCCAAATCGTGCAGGGTAATTAATCTCATGGGCTCTCAACTCTCGATGCATATGCTATAACTCTCATCTTTGCATCGGCACACGGCTAAACCTGCTGCGAAGCATCACTATAAACCTCGAAACCTCCCACTCCAGGATGGCGGGGCTAACACCCGTGCCGTAGTCAACCGATGTATCAACTCCTCAAACTCCTCTGGAACTCATCATCCATCCGAAGGCCACACTCTTCCTCGAAGTCTTTTTAAAGGGGCGGAAATCACAGAGAAGCCCTCGACAAACCTCCGATAATATCCTGCTAATCTGAGGAAACTCCTCAACTCGACACGTTCCTCGGAATCTCCCAACTCCTCCTTGCCTCAATCTTGTGAGGATCCACCCGATACCCTCACGGACACAATGTGGCCTAGAATACCACCTCGTCCAGCCAAAATTCACACTTAGTGAATTTGGCATCTGATACTATTTCTCATAATGCAAAGACTATCCTTAGATGCTCCGCGTGCTCATCTAGACCTCGAATACACCAAAATATCATCGATAAATCGATCACTGGCCGATCCGGTGGGCTGAAAGACTACATTCATCAAAGCCATGAAGGCTGCGGGGCATTAGTCGACCGAACGGCATCACTAAAAACTCAAAATGCCCATACACGCTCCTAAAAGCACTCTTGGCACATCGACCTCTGCGATCCTCAATGATAGTATCCGGATCTCAAATCCAACTTAGTAAACACTGAGCTCCAATGATCAAATAGATCATCAATCCTAGGTAGTGGGTACTTATTCTTAACAGTAACCCGATTGAGCTGCCTATAATCGATGCAAAGCCTCATAGTCCCGTCCTTCTTCTTCACAAACAATACTGGAGCTCCCTACGGTGAAACACTCGGCCTAATAAACCCCTTATCCAACAATTCCTGAATCGAGCCTTAAGCTCCCTCGGTTCCACGGTGCCATCCTATCTGGAGTATCGATATAGGGCGGTACACGAAGCAGGTCAATCTCAAACTCAGTCTCCCGTCTGGCGTGAAACCCAGAACTCCTCGGGAAACACATATGGAAACTCCCTAATCACGGGGATATCCTGCAAACTCACGCTTCTGGGAATCCACCATCGCATGAATAGGCCTCCGATACCTCTCATCAACCATGAAAGCACTTTCAGCGAGATCATCTGGCTGGCACTACCTAACTACCTCTAAAAGCGACCTAGGCCGACCGAGAGACTCTAACACAACCTCCTTGGTATGACAATCCATAATCGCCACTATGGGCGATGGGCGATCCATCCCAAAATCAAATCAATCTCGAGAGGGGAAACATAATCAAGTTTGCACTCAATACCCTTGAATCAACCCGAATCGGACACCCTTGCGGACCTGCGCCTAAAGCGGTAGTACTACCCAAAGTGTACTCACCTACAACCCACATGAAGCATCTCCCTATGCACATGCAATCTACATGCCACATGCGGTGCAATAAATGAATCGTGGACCTGGACCTATCAATGCATACACCTCGATATAAAGAGTAGTAGCAAACACGCAACCACATCTGGAGAGTCTGGGCCTCTTGCACAGTCATGGCGTAGACCACGGCACAGGGGCTGACCGACTACCCCGACTCTCGGATCCCACGAGAATCTCAGCTCTGCCCAGAGCTCGCCTCGCCCCGAATCCAGTCCACTATCATGCTCTGCTTTGCAGTCGTCTACTACCGGCTCTCCCACTCAAGCGGTGAGCTCCAGAATCTCTCGGCGGTCTTGGATCGATGCTCCATCGAGCCACATCTCAAACAAGCTCAGTAAACCTCGGCCTCTCCACTATGCCTCCTCTCACAAAACTCACATAACGGAGGCTGGTGAGCCTCTACCATCGCCACTACTATTACTGGACCGCCCAAATCGCCTCTCTGAGCAATCAATTGCTGGGTCCTCCCAAAATTTGAACCTGCTTCGCGTCTGCTAAAGCTCCTACCCGAAATGCAGCTGTCATGGATCTCTTGCTCGAGATCCCGACCAACCTCAACTCGACTCTGCCTCAAAAATTGCTCAATCCTCGACAAAGAATCGACCTCGGCTCCAAAGGTGCCCATATCGTAGGGCTAACTTTGTACGAATCTCCATTAATCCCTCCTCGAATTTTCGACACCTATCGACCTCGGAGGAAATCAAAAGCAGATGCATCTGACAACTCATTAAACCTGACCTCATAGTCGGCCACTGCCATGGACCCCTGTCTCAAATCTAGGAACTCCTGCATCTTCATCTCCATATAGACCTTGGGCGTATAGTTATCTCGAAAAGCTCTCAGAAAATCCGCCCAGTCAGAACACAAGGTCTTGTGGAACTACGGGACGATCTTCCACCAACGATGTACTGGACCTCAAGCAACAAAATAGCATAGTCAAAGCGCTCATCCGGGTCACGATCCATCGATCGAGGACTCGCTTCGGTCTCTCTAACCATCCTCGGCCTCGGCGAGTGCATCCGCCATAAAATCCATAGCTCCACCTTGCATAGCGATCATACCTCGCTCCGTCTCGTAGGAGCGATCGGGTCGCCCTCATCTGAAGGCACAGAAGACTCTCTACTAGCTCCTCGATCCTTGGTCGGTTGGTGATCTACGATCACCAAAGCGGATGACCTACAACAAAATCACAATTAGATCAATTTCTTACTTTTAAATGCGAAATTCAAGCCTAAAATATACTATGCCCAAAAGATGCCAAACCATGCTCGATACCACCAATGTAAGCGCCCTCATCGTAGAGTATACACCGGCCTTCAGTAGGTCATACCGGTACATACCCCGACAACGAGGGTGCACTACTTATACGATTAATTCTTTAAATCTCATGGCATCAATAATAAAGCGGTAAGATCACATTCACTAAATTTTGCAACCAAAAGATCCCTTTTCATTCCTTTCATGAAATCCTAATTACAACATCGAGTCATAATAACAACTGTATAAGCCAAAATAAACAGTAATAACTCCTAACTAGGTCATCCCCAAAATATCCCAAAGGATCCCCAGCTGACCGACCTGTGGGCCATGCTACTTTCGCCGGCACACACACGGCAGGAAAGTCTCACTATTCGGAGCTAGGAGTCACACTCTTGCTGTCCTGAAAAATAGTCGCAATTTGGGTGAGTTTGCGAAACTCAATGAGTAACCATCATCGATGGTTTACTCAATTCATGCATTACGCAAAATTGCGTACAAAGCAACACAAGATCATATTCAGAATCATGATTCATAAATTCATTAAACCATGATCACACATTTGCATTTAATCCTATATCAAATTCACAGCACAAACACAGACTGAATGCATAATGCTTTCCATTTCATTTTAACGTTGTGACTGGGCATCCGAATTATCCCATTTTTGGGCACATCACATATCACACAGAAATCACGTTTTCGGGGGTAGGAGAGCCCTCTGGGTATGCACTACAGCCCACGCGCACCAGAGATAGGAGAGCCCTCTGAGTATGCACTAATCCCTTTTCACTTATCACAATAAACGAGCTTATAGCTCCAATCAGATCAAAATGAGCTCCAGTCACAACTTTCAGTTACTGATTTCTATTCATGCCTAGCATGCGTTCACGATTCTCGATAACATATCACATGTGAATCACTCAATCGTAATCACGAGATGGTTCCCACACAAAGCATATAGACATCGAGATTGAGAAACCAACTAGGTTACTCACCTCTAAACTTCGAGCTCTTGTCGGAAGTCTGCGCTTTCGTCGGAGGATCGACGTTCCACTGAGCCTCTATCAAAATCAGAACACTCGAATATTACTAATTGTATCAATTTCAATAATCAGAAATGCTTATGTCTCAAATGAATGATGTACTATGCACGTTATGACATTTCCGACCACAATCTCGAATTATCTCAATTCCGCACTTTTACTTAAATTCATAGCAATTTCTAATACCATAAGTCAATTGGCTAAGTTCTACATCTTCCAAAGTCAAATTCTAATATATAGGAATTATCCTTAAATCAGAATCAAATTAACTATTCAAATGCCATCCGATTTCGAGAACCACCAAATTAAATTTCTGCAATTTCATAGTCTCCGAATTGAATTCAACCTATATCTAAATGAATTATCAAATTCCTAAATCAAGATCAATTTATCACTTACCAATCATAACTAAATAAACCTCAAAATCATTTAAAATCTAACAACCCACCTTCGAAAATCAGGCGTCCTCGCCGCGCCGTGAGATCGCTCGTCGCGACGAGACGTCTTTCTTCACGTCGCGGCGCACGCTCCTTTCTCCTCTACGCGGTGTCATCCTTTAAGCGCTTGCAAGGCGTCTTTTCGCTCGTTTCGTGCGAGGATCATCCGCTCACGCGGCATGCCAAGCACCGTCGTGGCGTCTGACGCTGAATTGTTTGGCAGCGGCGTGTTCATCTGCGTTGCGGCGTGCAATCTCGATTCACGCCCAAACCCGAAATTCGATTTTTTACGATATAATCCAATCCTTTCCCTACATACACTCTTAAACAATATTCTACACTTAACACAACTTATTCCTAAGCTTCAATCCATCAAATAATCATGATTCAACAAATACCCAAATCAAAATCACATTTTTACCCTAAAACCTATATCATCCGAAACTTTCTAACTCTTAAACAATTAATCACTTAATTCCATACTTCAATCAAAATATTAAACACATAAATAAGTTGCAACTTACTTGATTAATCTTTAAACTCTTCCAAATCACCAAGAAAATGCAAGTCTTAAGCTACAACGACACCCACGACAAATCCAAAGCCAAAACTCATCTTCATCTTCTTGACATCACACTAAAGGAGATAATCAAAATGAAAGAAGAAGCCACTCCAAGAGGAATCAAGAAGGAAACCACGATGGAAGAAGGAGAAAATCAAGAAAACCCGATTTCTTTCAAAGAGGAGGAGCATCGTGGATCAAAATTTCAAAGGCATAGGTTTAAATAATAAAGACCTTAAAACTTGTTTGGCAGCGTCATTTGCCACAAGTCCAATTCGGACAACCTCAATCCAATTTCTAATTCTAATTTCTCCCGAATTCCAATGGTTCATACCCTAATTCCTCAAATCATAATTTAAATTATCTCATATCAATTGTCAATCAAATTCAGAACTGGAATCACAATTAATCAGTCACTAAGCCATTTTTCCGGTCCGGATCTAATCTTCCGAAAATTCCAGAAAAATTCATATAAATCCTCAAAATTAGAAAACATCTAATCACATACTCCAATTTTCAATTCTCAATTCCTAAATTCAATTTAACACTCCAATTCACTAATCAAAACACAATTAACCTTAATCACAAAGTCTCCAATTTCACAATCAAGTCGGAAATCTGTCTTACATACATGTACATACGTATGCTTATGTAATGCTGAACATTTATCAATGATGTAGAGGCTACGAATGCAAAATGCGTATACAGAATACGTAAGAGGTGAACTGTACCCATCCCATCGGTGACGGGATGTTACAAACATAACCTTGGAGGGTTAAATTTTTTTTTCATTCTTACTCCATTTAGACATCATCAATTTATCTTCATGCTTATAACAATCCAAAATTCACTTACAATATCTTCCGTGGTGTGCCCAAACAAAACAGTCATTATGCTTAACCTCATTTCTTCTATTTGTGCACCAAATTTGGAAGACTGAACATCTTAAATTCTTTTGAATTCTTCATAGAAATCATAGCTATATATCTCTTGTTCGTTTTAAAGCAAGAATCACTTCAATTGGAGCTTTATAGCTCAAGATATCATCAAAATACTAAAACGTGCACAAACCCTAATCATTCTCTCCTAACCAACCTCTTACTTGTTCTAGTACAAATTTCCTCAAATCATCTCCAAATGCTACAACATTTTATGGAGAGGTAGCTACATGTCTTAGAAAACCATTGCCTCAAGAATCACCTCAATTGGAGGTCTGATGAGGGAGTTATGATCAAAAGAGTATACCATGTTCATTCCCCAAAATCGATTTGAACATACTTTGGAGCGATTGCCATAACATTTTCTACAAATATCCAAATGCCTTCGCTATTGTTCCATTGGAAAGATAACATCGAGATCTACAACTCATATTAGAGACCTCAAAACGATATTCGGCCTCAAAATGATTCAAAAATGCAAATTAATAAAGTTGACCCGAGGCTGTCCGTTAAACGGACATGCATGTCCCTTTAACGGACATGGACTGGCCAAACTGTCCATTTTCACCCGAGACAGTCCGTTAAACGGACATCCATATCCGTTTAACGGACACACACTGCCCAAAGTGTCCAAAACCATCAGAGAAGGTCCGTTAAGCGGACTTGTATGTCCGTTTAACGGACACATACGGGGCAAAGTGTCCCAAACCTTCTTTCAAGCATCTCCAATGCTTCAAACTTCATCCTAACACCGTATATACCTATACAGTTTATAATTTTCATTTCTTATCATGCAAAATCACTTCCTTGTAACTCAACCATTAATCTTATTTCATCAATTTCTCAAATCTTCTCTCAATTGCTTCATCAAAGCTACACATTCATATCAATTCTCAATCCTCTTTACCATAACATTTCAATTCCAAGCAAAGGCAACTCATATTCAAATCCCTAATTCAATTGATTTACTTCTTCAATTCTACTTAATTTCAATCTAAGCTCATCCATGATGAGTCATATTTCAACTTCATTTCATTTTTACTCTTCACATTAACCCCAATTCATAAGATTTCTTACATTCGACAACGTTCATCATAACCATTCATTTACATATATAACAATATGTCATTCCTTAACTCAAAAGGATAACCTTATTCATTTGCATCTAATTTCAACCCACATCATCATACACAATACATAATTCATATTCATATACCAATCCATATTGCATTAACATCATGCATCAAGAGTTTTTACAATTTCATTGGCATTTCGACCAATTTACAACATCTATATCAATATCCAAATTACATAACATACACATTCCAATAATTCTTAACCTACAACTAAAGCCTTATTTACATTCATTTTTTTCCAAACACAACCAAGACATGCAATTGGTGCCTTGATCCACTTCCACTTGATTTCTTGCTAAAAAACCTGGAGATGGGGGGAAAGAGTGGGGTGAGCTTGGAAGCTCAGTAGGTAATATGCTTATAACTAAATAACAAGCAAAAACTGTTCAAACGTTCTTTATCATGAAAACTTCCTTTTTGAGTAATAAAACACATATTTCTTTCAAGATTCTTGTCATATGCTTAAAATCACCATTCGTGCATTTTTTTTTCAAAAGTGCATAAAACCATGAATGCAGTAAACTTGTCACAATTCAATCACATAACACAACATCTAACACATCATAATGGTTTGGCAAGTCCAATACACATGATGACTACACAATTCCATAAAATGGGGTGTAGTCGTACACGTAAGAGTCTAAAGGAACTCCGTCCCACTTCATGACAGCAAACGGAGAAGGCTTTTCTTGGGTCGACGGCACGTGATAGTTCTTGAGGGACTATGCGAACCCACAAACATGTAATCATGCTCTTGAAAAAAAATGATTGCCCCAAATGGAAAAACTCTTGAAATTCTTGTTTTTCATAAATCATGCAATTTTCATGAATCCTTTCATGAGCATGTAACATTCCATATGTAAATTCATCATCATTTCTCAATTCATCTAAATGTAAGCATCCATCATTTCATCCTTTATTGAACCAAATTCACATAAAGGTTCTCAAGCATTCAAACAATAAATGCATCAATTGTAAAAAATTCTCAAAGCATTTAAAAATAACAAATTTGAAATCATTTATCTTCTTGATTTTGAAAATATATCAATGGCCCATTATTCAACTATAAACATAAAATCCACCTTAAAAATCCTTGCTTGTTCTTGGAAATCCAAAATCAATGGCTTCCTTCTTCTTGCCCTTGGAAAGGTCTTTAATAGCCTTAACACAAACAAAATTCCATAAATTTTCATTAAATTTGGAAAACCCCCAAATTTCCCTACTTATCACATAAATTCCATAAACCTTAATCAAGCTCTAATCTAACCCATCCATGGTTCATGTGGGTTAGAAAACTTCAAATCTAGCTTAAAAACCCAAAACTCCAAAGCATTTCACCATCTTCTTCTTCCTTTTAACTTTCTCTCTCTAGAACTTCTCCATGAACAAACCCTAACCATTTCTCAACAAAGAAGATGAAAAGTGGGAGAACTTACCTTAGAAAGCTTGATTCATCTCCTTGTTCCACGAAATTCCTTCCCTTTCTCTTGGATTTTCTTCTCTTCTTCTCTTCTTTCTCTCCCTCTTCGTTTTCTTCTTCTCCCCCACGACATCTCTCCTTCTCTTCTTTATTTTCTCTTCTTTTTTCTTCTAATTTTTGTGACCCTCATTCCTTATATACCAAGCCCACATGTCTTTTGCCCATAATGCCCTTAATGAATGGCCTTGCAACACAAATGACTTAAGTTGTCTTCCCATTTTGCCCTCAATGCTATTTACCACCTTAATACACTTAATTCATTTCATATGATCTTAGTCAAATTAACATGTTAATTAAATCCCATTAACATGTTAATTAATTTCATAAAATACTTTAGTAAGACATTAAAATTCATTTAATTCATACTTAATTTTCTCCAAAGATCATGACATTTTCTAATCACGAAATTGAAGGAATTTGACAAAACTTCCTTCTAGACAATTGTTCCTTATTGTCTTAATTTCATAAGGACACCCAAAATTATTCAATTTAGTTTCATATCCTAAGAGTTATTTACCAACATTTCATACTGTTCTTATATTAAAACATTTTCCTACACATGATTTCCATCCTAAAATTGACCTTCTTAACAATCAAATTAGAACTTAATGTCTTCATACAACTGGTAGCCTTATGTCTCTAATTTAATCCAAATTAAGAATCATCTCATTTGGATAACTATAGATCAACTTATGGCTGAAACACCACAACATGCTCAATGAACTTACATTTTCTAGCTTTTCACTTCTAATATTTCTCATGCAATCCACCCTGTATCTAAACCATCTTTTCCATTTCTTGTCAATTTAAGTAAATTCTAATTTCTTTACTCATGAATAATCATCAAAATTCTCATTTAATAGCCTTAGCTTACTAAAAGATTCGGGTCCAACATTTCTTCCCTCTTAAAAGAATTTAGTCCTCGAAATTTATCTTACTGATAAACATGTACTTATAGGAGTATAAACATGTAGCTCTGAGAGTATCACAGAGGCAACTTGTCTTACGCTTAAAAATTCTCATCTGGGTAGTGCTAAGTGACTGTGTGCTAACATAACTCTCATGCCTATTCTTACTAAATTTCATGCCCTTGACTTTGATCCTTCTAATTTATTCATCTTTCTTAATTCACTTGATGCTTATCATTCATCCATTTCACTTGTCCAATACATCTCCAATTCTAGCTTTTTAACGACGTGTAAGGTTTGCTCATCATAATACAAAAACAATGACTTTTATATCTTCTAATTCCTCATACGATGTAAGTTCAACTAGAACTTTACTTGGATCTTATGGTCTATGAACATCAAATTATAAGCACTAAGCATATTCTTGATAGTTAAGACCATCAATTTAACTATTCACCGCTTGCTTTGACATTCTTAGTTTCTAAAAATCTTTCATTGTATTCTTCTTTGGGATGCATAACCTATGTCACCATTTGCACTTTGCAATTTCACATACTTCTTATTTCATTCACCATGTATCATTCTTCCTATTCAACTCAAAGTTCAAATCTGTATTCAATCCATCCATAAACTTCACAATTCAAGTCATTTATGGAAAATTATACGAACCATTGTAGATTTTTCAGTAAATCATTTGGAAACAAAGACCATCTGTTAGATCCGTTACGGAACCCAACTTCTTCGCTGAACACTCATAACCCCATCGCTTAAACTAAAATGATCACTCTTGACATGAATCCAAAACGGGCGAAAAACAATGAATCGGATCATATAAGCGAAGCAAACACATGAGTCGGAAAAGAAATCGAATAAGCGGTCGAAATCAAATTATCGAACAATGTAAATCTGAAACATATCTGGATCGAATTCAATTTGGGAATCAAAACATACAAATGAAGTCAAATCGAATAGCATTACAAGTGTCCCACATCCGGGAATAATTATCTTAAGGAAGCGTTGCGTTGGATACTTTAGACTTGACCTATCCGAATCGGTGAAACTTTTTTCATCATTTCATTTCTTTCATGACGTAATCCATCTTATTCGAAAACAAACAAGTAATTTCTACTTTGGAAATTACTTTATCATACTGGAAACTTATCCTTAACTCATACTAATCTCAATTACTTAAGTCTTCTTATTCATCATATTTTAATTCTTCTACCGTAACAATCTCATACTCATGCCAATAAATCCATAAATTCATACACAATTTCACTTATTCATGTACTACCATATAAAATCCGGCAACATAATGACTGCACTTTCAATAACCCAAACCTGCAAATAACTTGAATAAACTTCTATATATTCCAGACAGTTTCACATACCTCAAATCCACCGGACCCTCCGTCCGGGATCTCAATGAACATAAACCTAAATTCTAAACCACTTCGAGTCATTTTTCATATCCAATACATATTCATCACATACACACTCATATGCAATTTCCATTAACTCATATACAAATTTATGCTTCTATCAAACTCAACCAATCGAATTTATAAATCTTCACAATCTTTTCCTCCTCAATTTGGGATATACTAAACCCCCAATTCCATGTTTCTTTTTGCATTAGTTCTGATAACCTCAATACTGAATTTCTACTTAATGTTGGGACCCGATCCAGGAACCGGATCCCAACCGGAAAGCGAAAACCGAAAACAAACAGAATTCGGAATCGAATGCGAATCGAATCAAGTACAAAGCGAACGAATTAATCAACCTGAACAAACATCGACATCCGTTGCAAACATGAAGCATAGGAAACTAATCGCGTTGGAAACCCTAAGACGTACCATTCCGAAATCCGGTATATATTTTTTTATTTTCATGCTTAATCACTTTACTTCATTACATACAAAATCATCATATGCTTGGATACTCATACAAATCCCAAATCGCACTCAAATCATAATAAACTTCTTAACATTAATACCAATCTCATAAATCCATCTTTCATACATCTAAATTTTATTTTTCTTCTTTTCCAATTTATTTTCTAACGAAAATTTGGCAGCATAACGACTGCATTTATCCTATCCCAAAAATTTCTGCAAATGCAAAATACACTTCTAATATCACAAAATCCAAAATCATCATCGGACCCTCCCGTCCGGAATCCATAACACCAATGAGAACATACATCTAAACCTAACACTTCATAAATCCTCAATCGATTATATAAAATCTCAATCAATCCCAACCACATTCAATATCTCAAATCCATATACAAAATCCTCATTCAATATCCAATTACAAACATAAAGCATAATCATACTCAATTATGATCATAAAATCAATATCCAAGTCTCAATTCATATACATCCCGTAATAAGCGCTTTATATACACAAAAGGCAATTCAAGCCAAAACAATATCAATTCTCAATTTACACAAAAATACAAATGCGGCAAAATCAAACTTGGCGCTCTTTCATCCGATCTCTGCGTCGAATACACGGAGATTGGGATGAAACGGGGTGAGCTTCGAAGCTCGTGGATAATATATTTATAAATTGAAACATAAGCAAAAATTATCTTTTCAAATATTTCAAACATTTCCCATTCGGAAATTTATCCAAAAACCCATTTTCAAACTTTCCAAAACATTCATAAACAGATTTCAAATTCATAATTGAAAATTCACTTCCTCATTTATCAAATTCTCAAACTTTTACCAATCATGCATAGCTTTAAACATGAATGCATCACATAGCACATAAACAAAATCAAAAACCACATAACATAACAGAATGGTTTGATGTTGGACCCCACACTCCACCTGTAGGTGTTTGCAAGTTATACTGCGGCGTGTGTTTGCGGGTTATACCGCGGCATCCAACACAAATCACAACAACACATTAAATGGTTTGGTTTGGTCCATAACAGGACGTACTGCACATTTCCGCATAGCGGTCATGTGCAGCCGTGTAACATCCCATCTCCCATAGAAAAGGTTTATTGGTAATTTGGGACGGATTAGGAGACTTGAATTATAACGCGGCATGAACATACATTATATAGCCTCTATAATCGATGATTGATTTGCACATGCACACCATACATGCATTCATGACATTTCCAAGCATAAGTGTTTAATTGGGATCTTTTGTGAAATTGATATGAAAGTTGTATTTAAAAATTATTTGGAGTCGCCATAAATTGTTTTATATTTTTAGGATTTATGGAAATTTTTCTGGAATTTTTAGGGTTCTTGCGGACGGAAAATTCAATCGATTGTTGAGTGAGCCTTTTTGTCTGAAAAGGGCTGCATAATGGCATAAGATTAGTGGATAAATGAGGTTAGGATAATATTCTAGTGCCATGATTAGAGATTAATTGGAATTAGTACTAAATTAATTTGGATTAGGATAAATGATATTTTATTACACTTAAAAGCCAAGTGTCCTTTTTGATTTATGGATTTTGTCTTCTTTCATCATCATCCACGATTTTTCCTCCTTGTGATACTTAAAATATATATATTGGAAAGCTTTGGAAAGATATCAATCTTCTCTCATCCAAGCTTTCAATTTCTTCACTTTGTTCTCCTCCTTTGACTAGTTCCTTCTTCTTCCATCAAAGTTCCACTTGTCCCTTGCTTGCTTCTTCACTAGTCACAGCCAAGTCTTTCCTTAAGCCTTGAGAGGATGATTATATGCATGTGTAGAGGAGAGAGCCGTGAGTGTTGTCTAAGTGTTGAGACTTTGTAGCTTGATTAAGGTAGGAAGTGTGGGAGGTTTAAAGGCTTGGAGATTTGAGAGCTTGTAATTTATTAAGGTAAGGAATAGAGTTGTTTTATGCTTTTGATAGTTAGAAGCATGCATGGAGATCCTTTATACATTTACTTGATCATCATAGTAGAAGGTTTGAATGGGTTTAAATGTATACTTAGTTATGGATGAATGAATGACTATACTTCTTATTGATTTTAGCTTGGTTTTGGATTGAGTTTGTAAGGTTAGATGAATGGAAAACTTAGGAAGATCATTTGTGTAGGTGCTGCCAATTTTTGTGTCATTATAGAAGTTTATGTTGTGATGAATTTGTGGTTGAATTAGAGGTAGGAATGGATGCTTAGTGATGTGTTATTGATGTTAGAAGTGATAGGAGTTAGGGTAATGTTGAAATCTGAAATTGGTGTTTGACCAGTTGGAATGTTTTGATCATAACTTATTGTGTAGGTGTGCAAATGAGGTGAAGTTTGTGCCCAATTAAACTTTGGGATGTTGGCTTCAATTTAGTGTGAAATAGGTGTTGTTAAATTGTAATTCTAGAAGGGCGAAAATTTGCATGGAAAGTTACTGTTTTATTGCCTGTGAACAGTAACCGCATGTATGACTAATGTGTTTTGTTGATTTTTCTAAATTAATTGGTATGGAACTAGGAAAAATGGTCTTTATGAAAGTTGAGGCATATTGAGTTAGCTTTCCATTTCCACTGATCTTGCTAATTTTCGAGTTGTATATTGGGAGATATGAACTGATTACTATTGCTTGGTTTTATGCTTTTTGGAGAAACCTAGTCAAAGTGTTGATTTTGTGAGCTTTCTTCTTGGGAGCAATTTTAGCAATTTTTGTGGACTCAATTGGTGTGAGTGATCTTCTGAAAAGTTGTAGAGGAAGACATTATATTGAAAATGAGATATGGCATATAATTTTTAGAGGTCAGAGTTGGGAGTTATGATTTTGCAAAAACTGATCCTGCATTAGGTTAGGAATTGCTGATCATGGCAGTAACTTCCATAACAGTTTTGAAATTGTTAAAATCGAATTGGAGTTTGTGTTCTTCATGAAAATTGAATTTTGAGATCTTATCTTTTCAGGGATATAAGGTAATGATTTTTGTGACATTTGTGCTAAGAGAATTACTGTTTGAAACATCACTGTCCAGATTGGTTGATTTCAGAGGGCTGATGCTTTGGTGAATTGTTTGACCTAGTTAGTAAGTAAATTTGATTTTGAGTTGTTCATGAAAGTTGGAGATAACATTGTGAACTCACTGAGAATATTTATTGTGTTATTTTGACTGAGGAAATGAGTAGTTACTGAATTTGCAAAGTATTGCACTGTTTGAGAGGTTTTGTGTAGACAGTAGCTTTGATGGGATATTTGACACCCTTAGGGGTGAAATTGATTTTTATGGTCTTCATGAGAATGGTAGAGCTTTTCATTATCTTTCCAACAAGCTATGGTTTGTATTTTTCCGATTTGTGTGCTAAGAATTATTGTTGTTGGAAATTCGGGTTGGAAATAGGAAAAAAAAAGGGGGGAATGGAATTATGCCCGGTCACTAGGGCGACTTAAAGGGCCGCGTCGCTAGGGCGACCCCGTTGGGGCGAGACGTCGCCCCCAGCGAGGCTGGACTTTTTTTTTTTTTTTTTTAATTTTCTTATTATTATTTTATTATTATTATTATTTAATTGGTAATTTGTGATTTCATTTTGTCAATTTCTTTTCCGTCCACATCCGATTGACACGATTCTTGAGGCATCGGATTCGTAGAATATTTAATTTCATTTTGTGAGAAATTGGGAATTTTTGACGGAATTGACGTGGCCCCGTAATCTGAGCCTTTAATCACTGCTTTTGTTTAATCGGGGACCTATAGAGGTCCGAATTATGCACCGTCGGCCAATAGGTTTCTAATTTTTAGACGGATTTTTTATGGAAAATTTTGGATTAAGGTCGGAATGCCATGAACATGCATTATACACGTTTTACTTATTCCATGTGCATTGTTTGATATTTTAACTATTCATTGGTAATGTTTACTTATTTTAATTGTTATAGAGGCTCAGTTGGAACGTCATCCCACTTGACGTTGCGAGACTTCCGCATTAGCTTCGGAAGTTATTAGGTGAGTAACCTAGATGGTTCCTCGGTTAGTAAGTGTTTATAATTCTCGCACTTAGAACCTGTGGAGAATAATGGTGGGAAAATTGTGTTTGTTTGTGTCGGATTGCGGACCAAGGTCCGATGGATTGGAAAATTTGACATAGAAGTGTCGCACGTGATTTTCTTGTGATTACCTGTACAAGATTTATGTGTACCTATTGAATTGGGATCTGATATGATGTTGGTGTTGTTTAATTTGAATATGCACTTCATGCATAATTGCATGATCGATGAATTGCGATTGTGACCAGAAAGCGACCAACGAGAGCTTAAAGCTCAACGTGATTGGGCCTTGAGCTCATAGTGATTCGAGCCTATGGCTCACCGCTTAATCGCCTCTTAAAGGGACAAGCCAGCGCAATCAACAACGTAATAAATTAGAAAAGCGTCTCATACACATTCCATGTGCATTTGAATTGATTCTTTGATTGGTATGAAAATTATGTGGTACTACTAAATGTGATTTGATGAGATAATTGTGCGTAGCTGTGTTATGTATGTGTATATGCATGAATTGGGTGAACCATCGATGATGGTTCCTCATTGAGTTCGCAAACTCACCCAAAATTGCAAATTATTTTCAGACCGAGAGTAGACTTATAGCTCAAGAGGGACTTTTCTGCCGTGTAGATTGAGTTGGCAAGAGAAGTCATGGCACATGCAGTTGGTCACCGGCACTTTTGAGGATGACCTAGCTAGCCTTTTTGTTTGATTTTCTTTTGAGTATTATGCAGAACACACCAGTTGTGTAAATTTACTGCTTTGAGGTTATGAAATGAGAATTTATGGTTTCAAAAATTAGTGGATTTCATATTAATGCTTTATGATTTTGATGCCATGTGGAGTGTTAGTGGTTGTTCGTAGCGCACCCTTATCGTAGGGTGTGTGTCGAAATGACCTACGGGCGTCCCGATACATATCCTATGGTATGGGGGTGCTACATTAGGTGGTATCAGAGCATGGTTTGGCATCTGTTGGGACTAGTACATAATTAGGCTTGAATTATTGTGAGAAATCTGGCCCGATCGAGTTCTTGTTTTGTTTTAGGTCATCCGTATTTGGTGATCGAGTTGATCAACCAAATGACTGTGGATCTGTTGGAGCTAGTAGAGAGTCCTCGGTGCCTCGATCCGAGGTACCTCCTAGAGTCCCCTGTGAGACGGAGAGGAGATACGATTTGCTTTGCGTGGGGTACAGAGACTTCTAAGGCGATGCACTAGACCCGGCCGAGGATGGTTGGAGAGGGGAGAGAGTCCTCGATCGATGGATTCGAACTCGATGAGAGGTTCGACACGTGATATCTCTTCTGCAGGCCCCGCTTATACATGGTGGAAGACTGTTAAGGCGGTACCACGGACCTTGCTTCTCGACATGGGCGATTTTCCGAGGGCTTTAGAGACAATTATATGCCCAGGTGTATTTGGAAATGAAGATCAGGAGTTTTTGGAGTGAGACAGGGTAGGATGACAAAGATGGTAGTACGAGGTTAGGTTTAATGAGTTGATGGGATATGCTGCTCTTGTGGTTTCTCTGAGGCGTATAGTGCCGGAGGTTTGAGATGGGGTCAATCTGGAGATCCGTGCGTGATTGGCCCGATCGATATGGGCCCTTTATAGAGTTGAGAGCTGCTTTGTGAGAGTGGAGCAGATCAGAGGCGAGACAGCAGAGATGGGTCGAGGGTCTAGAGGAAAGAGAGTTAGTAATGATCGAGGCGGCTCTGTAAGAGTTTTAGCGGCGCGAGCAGGGCCTTGAGATCTTGAGGAGGATCCGCATCGGGTTTTGGACAGAGAGGAGATTTGTACAGACTGGCGATGGCGATGGCGATGGCAGAGGTTTTGGGCGATTCCCCATTCTGCGAGCACTGTGAGAAGAGGCACTTTGGAGAGTGTTGGCGATTGACTGGAGCTTGCCTTAAATGCGCTCCATGGATCATCGATTCGGGATTGCCCAGTACATTGGGAGCTCGGTCTGCTTAGTGGTGGAGCCGGAGTAGTACTACCGTCTGATGAGAATAGAGTGGGTGGATCCGTGGATCGATCTGAGAGGGCCGAGGTAGAGGCCGAGGTGCCGAGGGATCCTTTGGGCGGACCGAGGTGCAGGCGATCGACCACATCCCTGAGCCGAGTATATGCCATGACGAGGCGGGAGGCCCAGATTCCCACGATGTAGTAGTTGGTATGCTCCTTATTTACGATTTTGAGGCGTTTGCATTCTTGGATCCCGGATCCACACATTCTTTATTGCACCTCATATGGCATGTAGATTGCATGGGGATCGGGAGATGTTATCAGATATGGGCTAGAGGTGAGTACACCTTTAGTACTACTACCGCATTGGGAGAGGTTCATAGGGATGCTTGATCCAGATTGATCAAGCAAAGTGTTGAGGGCGCACCTTATAGTGTTGCCTCCGAGAGATCGATGTGATTCGGGGATGGATCGTGGACGGCCATAGGGCTATTATGGACTGCTATACCAAGGAGGTTGTTTAGAGTCTCCGGTCACCTGAAGCGAGATTTAGAGGAGTTAGTCGAGCAACCAGCCGGATGATCTCTTTCCTTAGTGCCTCGAGATTGATGCAGGAGGTCATGAAGCATATCTCGCTCATGTGATTGACACCAGAGTTGACGAGAGGCTTGGGATATTCCGTGGTTAGGGAATTTCCGATGTGTTTCTGATGAGTTACCGGGTTTGCCCGGATCGGGGACGAGTTCACTATTGACCTCGTTCTGTGCATCGCTCCTATATCTATACCTCCATATAGGATGGCACTTGTGGGCGAGGGAGCTTAAGGCTCGATTGCAGGAGTTGTTGGAGAAGGGCTTTATCGCACCTAGTGTTTCACCACGGGAGCTCCAGTTTTGTTTGTGAAGAAAAGGATGGGACTTTGAGGTCATGCAATCGATTATAGGCGCTTGAATCGGGTGATGATGAAGAATAAGTATCCACCGCCTAGGATCGATGACTTATTTGATCATTCTGCGGGAGCTCAGTGTTCACTAAGTTGGATCCGAGGTCGGGTACTATCGGTTGAAGATTGCAGAGGCCGATGTGCCTAAGAGTGCCTTCGAGGAGATGTACGGCATTTTGAGTTTTAGTGATGCCGTTTGGGTTAACTAATGCCCCGCAGCCTTCATGGCCTTGATGAATAAGGTATTTCAGCCCTACCGGATCGGTTTGTTATTGTGTTTATTGATGACATTTTAGTGTATTCGAGGAACGACGGGAGCATAGTGAGCATTTGAGGATTGTGTTGCAGACCATGAGGAGAGATAGTTGTATGCCAAATTCAAGAATGTGAATTTTGGCCGGATCGAGTGATATTTTGGGCCATATAAAGGACCGGAGAGGGTATTCGGTGGATCCGAGTAAGGTGGAGGCGGTCTTTGAAGGGGAAGCTCCTAGGAATGTTTGAGATTCGGAGTTTCCTCGGATTGGCGGTTATTACGGAGGTTTGTCGAGGGTTTCATTAATCTCACTTCTCGACAAAACTTCGAGGAAGAATGTGCCATTCGGATGGACCGAGGAGTGTCGAAGAGCTTTGAGGAGTGAAACATCGGTTGACTACTGCACCGGTGTTGACTATTCCATCTGGGATTGGAGGATTTGAGGTATACAGTGATGCATCGCATCAGGGATTGGGGTGTGTTCTGATGCAGCACGGTAGAGTCATTGCCTATGCCTCGAGACAGCTGAGGTCTCACGAGGTAAACTATCCTGTTCATGATTTGGAGTTAGCTGCAGTAGTGTTTTCTTTGAAGATTTGGAGGCATTACCTGTATGGTGAGACTTTCCAGATCTTCACTGACCATAAGAGTTTGAAATATTTATTGAGCTGAGAGAGTTGAATTTGAGATGAGGAGATGGCTTGAGTTGTTGAAGGACTATGATTGTACTATCGAGTATCACCCCGGAAAGCTAATGTGGTGGCGGATGCTCGAGTAGGAAGTCACATATTAGTACAAATTTTATTGTGCAATGAGGTTGCCTAATTTGATTCAGTTGAGGGCTTTGAATGTTCAGATGACTCTGGAGCATGATGGAGTCTTATTGGCTACTTTGACACTGAGACCGATGCTACTAGACAGGATCAGGAGAGTTCAGGACAAGGATCCTGTTATGGTGAGACTGATTGAGAAGGTAAAAGCTGATTCGAGTTCTGAGTTTGATGTGAGAGATGAGACTTTGTGGTTGAGACAGGCTTTGTGTGCTCGATGTGGATGACTTGAGGAGAGAGATATTGGAGGAGGCGATATGGCCACATATGCTATGCATCCCGGTACTACCAAGATGTATAACACTCTTAAGCAACATTTCTGGTGGCCTGGCATGAAAAAGCAAGTAGCGGAGTTTGTATCTAGATGTTTGACGTGCCAGCAGGTTAAGGCTGAGCACCAGGCTCCAGTAGGGAAGCTTCATTCGTTGCCCATTCCGGAGTGGAAATGGGAACGAATTACCATGGATTTCATTATGGGTTTGCTTAGACGCCGAGGCAATATGATGCTATCTCGGGTCGTAGTGGATCGATTGACTAAATCGGCCCATTTCTTGCCATGAGGAGAACAATACCATGGATCGGTTGGCCCGAAGTATGTGGCGGAGATAGTGAGATCGCATGGGGTCCCAAAGTGTCGATAGTGTCTAACAGGATCCCAGATTTACTCGAGGTTCCGGCGAGTTTGCGATGCGCTATGGGTACTAGTCAACTTCAAGATGGCGCTTCATCCTCAAACAGATGGGCAGAGTGAGAGGACGATTAAGACTGTTGAGGATATGCTTCGGGCTTGTATTGGAGTTCAGAGGAGCATGGGATCAGTATTTAGCTCTGATTGAGTTTGCATACAACAATCATTATCATAGTAGCATCGGGATGGCACCATATGAGGCACTGTATGGGCGACCGTGTAGATCGCCTTTGTATTGGGATGAAGAGGGTGTGAGGATGATTGAGGGTCCCGAGCTGATTCAGACACTTGTAGATAAGGTGAAACTGATTCAAGTCGCATCAAAGCAAACTTTCGGGATAGATGTAAGAGCTATGTGGATCAAGATAGAGGGACATTGAGTACAATGTAGGCGATAGAGTGTTCTTCACGGTGTCACCGTGGCGTGGTAATCTTGAGATTTGGGAAAAAGGGTAAGTTAAGCCCTAGGTACATTGGTCCATATGAGATCATCGAGAGGATAGGACCTTTGGCCTCAAAGTTAGCTTTTACCGAGTGAGATGTCTCGATTGCATGACGCCTTCCATGTGAGTATGCTCCGTAGATATCGGTCGGATCCAAAACATGTGATACCGGCTCAGGAGATTGAGGTATCGAGTAATTTGAGTTATGTAGAGGAGCCGATACAGATTGTCGGGACACAGGTGAAACAGTTGAGGAATAAGAGTATTCCACTGGTGAAGGTTCTCTGGAGGAACCACTCGACTGAGGAGGCTACCTGGGAGACCGAGGAGTATATGAGGAGACAGTATCCTCATCTTTTCAATCAACCAGGTAAGAATTACGGGGACGAAATTTTTATTAGGAGGGGAGAATTGTAACATCCCATCTCCCATAGAAAAGGTTTATTGGTAATTTGGGACGGGTTAGGAGACTTGAATTATAATGCGGCATGAACATACATTATATAGCCTCTATAACTGATGATTGATTTGCACATGCACACGGTATACATGCATTCATGACATTTCCGGCATAAGTGTCGAATTGGGATCTTTTGTGAAATTGATATGAAAGTTGTATTTAAAAAATTATTTGGAGTGCGCCATAAATTGTTTTATATTTTTAGGGATTTATGGAAATTTTTCTGGAATTTTTCGGGGTTCTTGCCCGGACCGGAAAATTCCAACTGACTGGCTGAGTGAGCCTTTTTGTACTGAAAAGGGGCTGCATAATGGCATAAGATTAGTGGATAAATGAGGTTAGGATAATATTCTAGTGCCATGATTAGAGATTAATTGGAATTAGTACTAAATTAATTTGGATTAGGATAAATGATATTTTATTACACTTAAAAAGCCAAGTGTCCTTTTTGATTTATGGATTTTGTCTTCTTTCATCATCATCCACGATTTTTCCTCCTTGTGATACTTAAAAATATATATTGGAAAGCTTTGGAAAGATATCAATCTTCTCTCATCCAAAGCTTTCAATTTCTTCACTTTGTTCTCCTCCTTTGACTAGTTCCTTCTTCTTCCATCAAAGTTCCACTTGTCCTTGCTTGCTTCTTCACTAGTCACAGCCAAGTCTTTCCTTAAGCCTTGAGAGGATGATTATATGCATGTGTAGAGGAGAGAGCCGTGAGTGTTGTCTAAGTGTTGAGACTTTGTAGCTTGATTAAGGTAGGAAGTGTGGGAGGTTTAAAGGCTTGGAGATTTGAGAGCTTGCAATTTATTAAGGTAAGGAATAGAGTTGTTTTATGCTTTTGATAGTTAGAAGCATGCATGGAGATCCTTTATACATTTACTTGATCATCATAGTAGAAGGTTTGAATGGGTTTAAATGTATACTTAGTTATGGATGAATGAATGACTATACTTCTTATTGATTTTAGCTTGGTTTTGGATTGAGTTTGTAAGGTTAGATGAATGGAAAACTTAGGAAGATCATTTGTGTAGGTGCTGCCAATTTTTGTGTCATTATAGAAGTTTATGTTGTGATGAATTTGTGGTTGAATTAGAGGTAGGAATGGATGCTTAGTGATGTGTTATTGATGTTAGAAGTGATAGGAGTTAGGGTAATGTTGAAATCTGGAAAATTGGTGTTTGACCAGTTGGAATGTTTTGATCATAACTTATTGTGTCGGTGTGCAAATGAGGTGAAGTTTGTGTCCAATTAAACTTTGGGATGTTGGCTTCAATTTAGTGTGAAATAGGTGTTGTTAAATTGTAATGCTAGAAGGGCGAAAATTTGCATGGAAAGTTACTGTTTTATTGCCTGTGAACAGTAACCGCATGTATGACTAATGTGTTTTGTTGATTTTTCTAAATTAATTGGTATGGAACTAGGAAAAATGGTCTTTATGAAAGTTGAGGCATATTGAGTTAGCTTTCCATTGCCACTGATCTTGCTAATTTTCAAGTTGTATATTGGGAGATATGAACTGATTACTATTGCTTGGTTTTATGCTTTTTGGAGAAACCTAGTCAAAGTGTTGATTTTGTGAGCTTTCTGCTTGGGAGCAATTTTAGCAATTTTTGTGGACTGAATTGGTGTGAGTGATCTTCTGCAAAGTTGTAGAGGAAGACATTATCTTGAAAATGAGATATGGCATATAATTTTTAGAGGTCAGAGTTGGGAGTTATGATTTTGCAAAAACTGATCCTGCATTAGGTTAGGAATTGCTGATCATGGCAGTAACTTCCATAACAGTTTTGAAATTGTTAAAAATCGAATTGGAGTTTGTGTTCTTCATGAAAATTGAATTTTGAGATCTTATCTTTTCAGGGATATAAGGTAATGATTTTTGTGACATTTGTGCTAAGAGAATTACTGTTTGAAACATCACTGTCCAGATTGGTTGATTTCAGAGGGCTGATGCTTTGGTGAATTGTTTGACCTAGTTAGTAAGTAAATTTGATTTTGAGTTGTTCATGAAAGTTGGAGATAACATTGTGAACTCACTGAGAATATTTATTGTGTTATTTTTGACTGAGGAAATGAGTAGTTACTGAATTTGCAAAGTATTGCACTGTTTGAGAGGTTTTGTGTAGACAGTAGCTTTGATGGGATATTTGACACCCTTAGGGTGAAATTGATTTTATGGTCTTCATGAGAATGGTAGAGCTTTTCATTAGCTTTCCAACAAGCTATGGTTTGTATTTTTCCGATTTGTGTGCTAAGAATTATTGTTGTTGGAAATTCGGGTTGGAAATAGGAAAAAAAAAGGGGGGAATGGAATTATGCCCGGTCACTAGGGCGACTTAAAGGGCAGCGTCGCTAGGGCTTACACGCGTCGCCTCTAGCGACGAGTAGTTTAGTCAGCCCGCTGGGCGAGACGTCGCCCAGCGAGGCTGGACGTTTTTTTTAATTTTCTTATTATTATTTTCTTATTATTATTATTTAATTGGTAATTTGTGATTTCATTTTGTCAATTTCTTTTAATCCGACATCCGATTGACCTGATTCTTGAGGCATCGGATTCAGAGAATATTTAATTTCATTTTGTGAGAAATTGGGAATTTTTTGGACGGAATTGACGTGGCCCCGGGTAATGGAGCCTTTAATCATGCTTTTGTTTAATTGGGGACCTATAGAGGTCCGAATTACGCACCATCGCCAATAGGTTTCTAATTTTAGACGGATTTTTTTATGGGAAAATTTTGGATTAGGGCCGGAATGCCATGAACATGCATTATACACGTTTACTTATTCCATGTGCATTGTTTGATATTTTAACTATTCATTGGTAATGTTTACTTATTTTAATTGTTATAGAGGCTCAGTTGGGACGTCATCCCATGGACGTTGCAGAGACTTCCCGGCATTAGCTCGGAAGTTATTAGGTGAGTAACCTAGATGGTTCCTCGGTTAGTAAGTGTTTATAATTCTGCACTTAGAACCCTGTGGAGAATAATGGTGGGAAAATTGTGTTTGTTTGTGCCTGGATTGCGGACCGAAGGTCCGATGGATTGGAAAATTTGACATAGAAGTGTCGCATGTGATTTTCTTGTGATTACCTGTACAAGATTTATGTGTACCTATTGAATTGGGATCTGATATGATGTTGGTGTTGTTTAATTTGGACATATGCACTTCATGCATAATTGCATGATCGATGTTAGCGATTGTGACGAGAGCGATAACGAGAGCTTAAAGCTCAACGTGATCGGGCCTCGAGCTCATAGTGATTCGAGCCTATGGCTCACCGCTTAATCGCCCTTAAAGGGACAGCTTCAGCGCCATCAAACAACGTAATAAATTGGAAAAGCGTCTCATACACATTCCATGTGCATTTGAATTGATTCTTTGGATTGGTATGAAAATTATGTGGTACTACTAAATGTGATTTGATGAGATAATTGTGCGTAGCTGTGTTATGTATGTGTATATGCATGAATTGGGTGAACCATCGATGATGGTTCCTCATTGAGTTCGCAAACTCACCCAAAATTGCAAATTATTTTTCAGGACCGAGAGAGTAGACTTATAGCTCCAGAGGGACTTTTCCTGCCGTGTAGATTGAGTTGGCAAGAGAAGTCATGGCACACAGGTCGGTCAGCTGGCACTTTTTGAGGGATGACCTAGCTAGCCTTTTTGTTTGATTTTCTTTTGGAGTATTGTACAGAACACACCAGTTGTGTAAATTTACTGCTTTGAGGTTATGAAATGAGAATTTATGGTTTCAAAAATTAGTGGATTTCATATTAATGCTTTATGATTTTGATGCCATGTGGAGTGTTAGTGGTTGTTCGTAGCGCACCCTTATCGTAGGTGTGTGTGGAATGACCACGGCGTCCCGATACATATCCTATGGTATGGGGTGCTTCTGGTCGTGAAGGGAGTCCGTGATCTAACTCCATTGCCTTTTAAGTGAAATGAGCGAAGGCTTAAAACAGTAGAGACAAGGTAATCGACTCACAAAAGGACTGACCAAACCCACGTAGCACATAAGCAAAACGGAATTTTCAGATTGCTCAAGGTATTTTCAAAGATCTTGATTTTCACATTTTCAAATCATATCATCATATTGTGTCATAAATGACACAAGACGTATCCACATGAATTCACGTAACAAATCTAATGCAATTCACATCATCACTTAAATCACATATTCATCAAATTCATCACAATATATGCACTAATTCTTTAAATCATTTATATCATAAATCAAATAATTTGAAAACCACAATTTCATAAATCTTGCATTTTCTAAAACTCATTTTAACCCTTTGAAATCATAATATCAAACATTTACAACCTTTTTCAACCCATTTTATCAACAATAATTTATCCAAATCAAATTTTGCTTTCTTTAATTTTCAAAATCACATTCTTAGCTTACAATTCAATAAATAAATATACTACCCACCTCATATCCATGCTAACAACTTGCTTTGTGCCTCAATTGCTCCAAAGCCTTCTTCTTTCTTCCACATTAAAATTTCCTAAACCAAATTAATCCAAATTCAACTTCATAAATGTCATAATTTCCAAAATTAACTATCGGAAGTTCATAATCATCATATTTCCAAGCTTTCTAAAATCAGAATTTCTAAAATCCCCAATTTCAAAATTTGACCTAAACCAATACACTCAAATTCAATCTCATAACTAACTTAATTTTCAAAATTAATGTCACAATTCATCAATTCACACTAATTCCAAAATATCTAAATCCTCAATTTCAAAAATCTCCAAATCTTAAAATTGGCCTAAACCAATTTATCCAAATTCAATACCATAAAATACAATTTCTTTAAAATTAACTTCATATTCCACAAACCCATATCATTATCTATAATTCTACACCAAAATTTCACAAAATTCTTATTCACAAAATTAAGCCTAAATCTTAATCAAATTTCCATCCAAAATTAAACACAACCTAAAGCATATATATCAAAATCAACTTCATAAATCACAAACCCAAGCCCTTTCCATGTTTTTCAATCAAAATTCATCAAAATCTCAAAGCTCAAATTTTCTCTTACCTCTTTCTTCTCCAAATTCAATTTTTTGGCTTGGAAGGAAGCTCTTATGCTCCTCTACCTTTTTCTCTCTTGGAACCATCCCAAAATCCTTAAGAAACAAGTAGAAAAATCGAAACTTCATTTTCTCTCTCATCTTTCTCCTTCACCGAAACTCCTTCTCCATTCTTCTTCTTATTCTCTTCTTCCTTTGTTCTGATTTTTTCCAGCCCATTCGTGGCTTTTTATTGCTCAAAACGACATCCCTCATGTGTTTTGAGGCCATGTCATTAAAATGGTGACTAAAAGACCAAATTGCCCTTGAACTCTACTTTATGTCATGCCTACTTGCGGGTTGATTCGCACTATCAATTTGAAGGAATTTTTCAAAACTTCCTTCTAGAGAAATTTTCCTCTCAATCATACAAATCCAACGCCACCAACCGCGCTCAATTCGGATCAGAAACGAAGAAGTTATAGCCGAAATACTATCGGACCTTCACAAAATCCGAGACTGAACATTAACATAACTTCAGTCCAGAAATTAATAATCTTAGGGATGAAATTAAATTTCGATCCCTTAACAAGAGTTGTAGCCCTATATCTTAATTTTATTTTCCCTCAAGAATCAACTCAATCGGAGTTGTACAGCTCCCGAAATTCGTAAAATACTGAACTATGTTCAGAAAATTATCCAACTTATAACCTATAACCAAATCTCTTACTTTGGTTCAATCAATCTCTTTCCATTTAATTTCCTAAAAATCATAATTCTTCATAAAAATGATATTACTTGTCTTAGGAATCCAACGCTTTGAGAATCGAGTCAATCGGATGTCAGACAAAGGAATTATATGCAAAAGATTACAAAAGGGATCGGATTAAAAACAAAGTATCGGAACTTCAAAACCGAACTTTTCAAAAATCATATCTCTCGATCCCGAACTCGGAATTTGACAAATTTGGTGTCAATAAAAAGATCAAAGGAAGTTATACAACTTCCCTGAAGTACTCAAAATCAAATTAGATCTTGAAAGGGTTCAAAACCTCAATCAAAGATTATGTCCAAAACAGCTTTTCCTAAACGACTTCCAATTTTTAAACGCTCATAACTCCTAGCCCCGATATCGAAAAATTGCAAACTTTATATCAATGGAAAGATAAAAACATCATCTAAAACTTTCATGAATACCACTTACTCTAATTCAAACTAAATCCATACGACGAGTGGCCTCGAAGCATAGAACACACAATTCTATACTTACTAGCATTTTCAAAACAAAGCATATCTTCAGAAAATCATATCTCCCAATCCCGACATCGAAAAATAGCAAACTTTATGTCCACAAAAAGCTCTCGACAGAGGCTACAAGTTTCATGTTGATCATTTTCTCGAATTTTACCTAAATCAAAAAGTCAACTTTTTCTTCAAAAAGTCAAACTTCCAAGCTAACTTTGACTTATCATAATTCCCACTCCCGATATCGAAAAATATCAAGCTTTATGGCTACCGAAAGTTCTTGACATAAACTATAAGTTTCCAGAAGATCATTTTATCAAATTCTCCCAAAATCAAAAAGTCAACTCTCAAGTCAAACATTTTATCTCCAAAAGTCAAACTTTCTAAATTCTTCAAATTTTCACACTTTTTCTTTTTAATTCTTGCTATTTAACTTCATTTCAATCAACTCATCCACTTTCTTCTCATAATCCATATAAGTTCACTCAAATATCAAAGTCCTCAAAATTAAACAATTCTTTTCTCATAATTTTTTTTTTCATCAAATTTCCTTAAATTCATAATTTTCTCACCAATTTCTTTCTCAGTTAAATTCATTTTAATATTTCTAATTTTCATCAAAAATTCGGGGTCCAACACTTAAGGTATCTGATATAACACTTAGCTTCACTTGGAATTTCTCACTTGTACAATCATAGGCTTTCAGTATTTACATCAATCTCCTGAGTCTCATATTTAATTATCCCAATTCACTAATTGCCTTGAACTTATACGATCTGTACTTGCATATGCATACCTAAAATGTTCCTGTACATACATTGTCTCCAACTTTCAACACCATCATTAATGCAACAGTTCTAAATCATGTATCAAAATCAACTTATAGATCTTTAGCTATCTCCATACATGTAAAATCAATGCATTATGCTACCTTTAATTTAGCCAAAACTCTTAGTGCTAGAGTAGAATTTCCAAATCCATATGATAAAATCTGTATCAGCACAGTTCTTTCAAAAGTCTCTTTACTTACATTGCTCATACGCGTTAAACATTCTTCTTCATGCATTCATCCATACATCATCAAATCTTGGATCATATTAGTCTCCAATACCATAATGCTATCGGGCATTGGGAACCCAAACAATTATTATCAAATTTCATGTACCTCATGATTAGCCCTCGTGATCCCTTAATTAACTGATTCCTCAATAAGGTACATTGTCTCACTCTCTTTTCAATTTCCCTATTAACTTCCTTGCTTGACTGATTTTCTCTATTCCTTGCATCAACTTCTTATGATTTTAATATATTCGTCAAATCAGATTTGTATCTCCCGAACATACTTTCACATAATATATATATCATGAACTTATATATATACTCCTCGTATTAGCAATCCATGTCTCCTCAATTCAGAATTTCACTCATGTGAACCTTTACATCAACAAAATTACAATCTTGTTCAATAACATGTTCTACCTCTTAACTTGAATCCCTGTTAGGGAGGGCACTCCCTTTTAAATCATTAACTATTCCTTTCCGATCACTTCTTTCATTGATCACCCTTAACAAAAACTATCTGATCTGCTTATTCTAACTTAATCAAATTCTTCTTGCAAAGAGGGTTTCTTGTTACCATCATCTATACTATTCGTGCAATCTTGATCAATCACCTATTATCATCACATTTTCGGCTATTTTTAATTTCTCAGGAGGACCAATTTCTATTATCCTCACAAGGTCATAATGTTCAAATCACTCAAAACTCAATGGAGAAATGAACACACTTATTGTCACATATGCTTGGGTGGCATCATCAATTTAATCCCAGTTGCCCACTTACAATTTCTGTTTCGCATACTTGCTACTTTGGTCCCCATTAATCCTAGACAATATTCTTCTCTTGATCTTCGAATTTATTCTTTATTGTAACATTTTAACAAATCTCTATCCATTCACACATATAGCACCTATGTGCTTAATACACTCACTTGCATATGATGGATCATCATATAGATACTCACAATAACAAACGATTTAACCTTCTTGGACCTGTACAAATATAACTATCATTCATCCCATCTTCCCATTATCCTCCACATAACATCTTGTATACATATATATATCTATCTATCTATATATATATATATATATATATATTCGCCATTAATTCAAAAATTCAATCTTATACGTGAAAAATCATTACACAAGTCACATATCACATATCAAACAAGTAGCAATCGTGCAATGCATTCAAGGCAAGACTTATGTAACAATTATGATGCAATTTAAATCATGAAATTTTCTTGCTTTAAAGAAAACAAATTGGCTTATTATAAGCATGTACCCACTAGGTTCCGATTACATCCTCTTAAGATCATAAGAATGTTTGTTTTCAATACGCTCCCCTTGTTCACTTTAAGCTCAACCTTTCGCCCTTATATCCTTGTCTTCCTCAAACAAGCCATGATCATGTATTTACATCTAGATCAGATTCAGGGACATATCACCATAATGCCATACCATGCATGCTCCACTACACAACATCGAACCATTATCTGTCATATTTGACCATGTACTATTTCTCATTTTCATTTTTCCACAACCATCATTTTTTCTCACTAATTCATTCTTATCCTTTCAAACTCTTCTCAATTCCTCATGCATATCACTTATACATCTGCACCTATATAAGATCTCAATTCCGGCGCTCTGATACCACAAATGTTGGATCCCGTTACCGGAACCCAACTCTCTTGCTTACTTATGAAGCCTTGCTTATTCTGGATCATGAAACGGGAGTGTGAACATAACCTTGGAGGGTTAAATTTTTTTTCATTCTTAATCCATTTAGACATCATCAATTTATCTTCATGCTTATAACAATCCAAAACTCACTTACAATATCTTCCGTGGTGTGCCCAAACAAAACAGTCATTATGCTTAACCTCATTTCTCCTATTTGTGCACCGAATTTGGAAGACTGAAAATCTTACATTCTTTTGAATTCTTCATAGAAATCATAGCTATATATCTCTTGTTAGTTTTAAAGCAAGAATCACTTCAATTGGAGCTTTATAGCTCAAGATATCATCAAAATACTAAAACGTGCACAAACCCTAATCATGCTCTCCTAACCGACCTCTTACTTGTTCTAGTACAAATTTCCTCAAATCATCTCCAAATGCTACAACATTTTATGGAGAGGTATCTACATGTCTTATAAAACCATTTCCTTAAGAATCACCTCAATTGGAGGTCTGATGAGGGAGTTATGATCAAAAGAGTATACCATGTTCATTCCCCAAAATCGATTTGAACATACTTTGGAGTGATTGCCATAACTTTTTCTACAAATATCCAAATGCCTTCTTTATTATTCCATTGGAAAGATAACATCGAGATCTACAACTCGTATTAGAGACCTCAAAACAAGATTCAGCCTCAAAACTGGTCAAAAATACAAATTACTAAAGTTGACCCGAGACTGTCCGTTAAACGGACATGCATGTCCCTTTAACGGACATGGACTGGCCAAACTGTCCATTTTCACCCGAGACAGTCAGTTAAACGGACATCCATGTCCGTTTAACGGATACACACTGCCCAAAGTGTCCAAAACCATCAGAGAAGGTCCGTTAAGAGGACTTGTATGTCCGTTTAACGGACACATACGTGGCAAAGTGTCCCAAACCTTCTTTCAAGCATCTCCAATGCTTCAAACTTCATCCTAACACCGTATATACCTATACACTTTATAATTTTCATTTCTTATCATGCAAAATCACTTCCTAGTAACTCAACCATTAATCTTATTTCATCAATTTCTCAAATCTTCTCTCAATTGCTTCATCAAAGCTACACATTCATATCAATTCTCAATCCCTCTTTACCATAACATTTCAATTCCAAGAAAAGGCAACTCATATTCAAATCCCTTAATTCAATTGATTTACTTCTTCAATTCTACTTAATTTCAATCTAAGCTCATCCATGATGAGTCATATTTCAACTTCATTTCATTTTTACTCTTCACATTAACCCCAATTCATAAGATTTCTTACATTCAACAACGTTCATCATAACCATTCATTTACATATATAACAATATGTCATTCCTTAACTCAAAAGGATAACCTTATTCATTTGCATCTAATTTCAACCCACATCATCATACACAATACATAATTCATATTCATGTACCAATCCATATTACATTAACATCATGCATCAAGAGTTTTTACAATTTCATTGGCATTTCCCAACCAATTTACAACATCTATATCAATATCCAAATTACATAACATACACATTCCAATAATTCTTAACCTACAACTAAAGCCTTATTTACATTCATTTTTTCCAAACACAACCAAAACATGCAATTGGTGCCTTGATCCACTTCCACTTGATTTCTTGCTAAAAAACCTGGAGATGGGGGAAAAGAGTGGGGTGAGCTTGGAAGCTCAGTAGGTAATATGCTTATAACTAAATAACAAGCAAAAACTGTTCAAAAGTTCTTTATCATGAAAACTTCCTTTTTGAGTAATAAAACACATATTTCTTTCAAGATTCTTGCCATATGCTTAAAATCACCATTCGTGCATTTTTTTTTCAAAAGTGCATAAAACCATGAATGTAGTAAACTTGTCACAATTCAATCACATAACACAACATCTAACACATCATAATGGTTTGGCAAGTCCAATACACATGATGACTACACAATTCCATAAAATGGCCTTGTGTAGTCGTACACATAAGGGAGTCCTAAAAGGAACTCCGTCCCACTTGCGAGCAGCCGGGAGAAGGCTTTTCTTGGGTCGACGTGCATGTGATAGTTCTTGAGGGACTATGCCGAACCCACATAACATGTAATCATGCTCTTGAAAAAAAATGATTGCCCCAAATGGCAAAACTCTTGAAATTCTTGTTTTTCATAAATCATGCAATTTTCATGAATCCTTTCATGAGCATGTAACATTCCATATGCAAATTCATCATCATTTCTCAATTCATCTAAACGTAAGCATCCATCATTTCATCATTTATTCAACCAAATTCACATAAAGGTTCTCAAGCATTCAAACAATAAATGCATCAATTGTAAAAATTTCTCAAAGCATTTAAAAATAATGAATTTGAAATCATTTATCTTCTTGATTTTGAAAATATATCAATGGCCCATTATTCAACTATAAACATAAAACCCACCTTAAAAATCCTTGCTTGTTCTTGGAAATCCAAAATCAATGGCTTCCTTCTTCTTGCCCTTGGAAAGGTCTTTAATAGCCTTAACATAAACAAAATTCCATAAATTTTTGTTAAATTTGGAAAACCCCCAAATTTCCCTACTTATCACATAAATTCCATAAACCCTAATCAAGCTCTAATCTAACCCATCCATGGTTCATGTGGGTTAGAAAACTTCAAATCTAGCTTAAAAACCCAAAACTCCAAAGGATTTCACCATCATCTTCTTCCTTTTAACTTTCTCTCTCTAGAACTTCTCCATGAACAAACCCTAACCATTTCTCAACAAAGAAGATGAAAAGTGGGAGAACTTACCTTAGAAAGCTTGATTCCTCTCCTTGTTCCACGAAATTCCTTCCCTTTCTCTTGGATTTTCTTCTCTTCTTCTCTTCTTTCTCTCCCTCTTCGTTTTCTTCTTCTCCTCTAGGACATCTCTCCTTCTCTTCTCTATTTTCTCTTCTTTTTTCTTCTAATTTTCGTGACTCTCATTCCTTATATACCAAGCCCACATGTCTTTTGCCCATAATGTAGGGTCCGTGAACTTTGGCCACGACCACTCTGATGAAACCCGACCTCTACCGCCATCACTCCAGGTATTGTCCTCTCTGGTCAAGGGTGAGCCATGGCTCGAACCCAAGATCTCAAGGTTTTGTTGTTCTTTAAGAACACGCCTCTTACCATTGAGCCAATTGACTCAATGGTAAGAGGCGTGTTCTTAAAGAACAAAGAAACTCTCGAGGTCTGAGTTCGAGCCATGGCTCACCTGATCGAAGGACAATACCGGAGGATAGAGAGAGGCGGGCTCACTGTAGTGGTCGTGTAATAAAGTTCACAGACCCTACATTAAAATGCCTTTTAATGTAGAGCCCGGCCTCACCGCCACCTGGTATTGTCCTCTTTGGTCAAGGTGAGTCCACGACTCGAACCCAAGACCTCCAGGTTTTGTTGCACTTTAAGTGCACCCTCTTACCATTGAGCCCTGAAAGATAAGATCTCATACTTAAATTTTCATGAAGAACTCAAAATCCAATTCGATCTCTAACAATTTCAAAGCTGTATGCATATTCTTGATCGGGGCAGCAAATAATAACCTCATGTAGGTACAGATTGTGAAAATTCATTACTCCCACATCTGATCTCCAACAATTACATGCTATATACCATTTTCAAGATAAATGTTTCCTGTACAACTCTTCATAAGATCACTCAAGCCAATTCAATTCACAGAAATTGCTAAAATTGCTTCTAATCAGAATGTACATCAAATCCACACTTAGTCTAGGTTTCACCAAATTGTATTTTTCCAGTCAACAGTCCACAGTGCATATCTCCCAATATACAGATCTAAAAATTGAAAAATCAGTGGGAATGGAAAGCTAACTTAATAGGCTTCAACTTTCATTTAGACCATTTTCCATCATTCCTTCTCAATTAATTTAGAAAAATCATCAAAACTCCTAGGTCAACAATCCGGATACTGTTCACATAAGTCCCAACAGTAACTTTCCAAGCCAAATTTCAACCCCTTAAGGCTAAAATTAGACAAGACCTATTTCACACAAAAATGTAGCCAACAAACCAAAGTTTCATTTGGAAAAACCTCAGCTCATTTGCATAACCACACAAAGAGTTATGCTCAAAACAGTACAGTAGGTTAAAAATCAATTTTCAGCTTTACTACTCAATTACATCTCCTATCATACCAATTGAACTTCTACTACTATAAGCATCTCTATTGGACACAAAATCAGTACCTAGGTCACTCATACATTAACTTAGACCAATGGTCAAAATTTTGCAGCATTAACCTCTTAATTTCTATGCAAAATTAGTCATCAATATTCAATCAAAATCAAGCTAAAAAACACTTCAATCATTCTACTTTCAAGTCATACATCACCCTAGCCTTATACCCACCAATTCAAGCAATAATTGTCATCAATTTAAAGCATCAATAAACATAATAAACACACCATAACTCCCCTTAAATGCTTCTAACTACCATGTCATTTAACTTCAAAATTAACACATCATTAAAACTTAACTTAAACACTTATCTACTTAAGCTTCCACTCTTCTATTCTCTTCAATTCTTTCTTAACTATTCTTTCTAACCACTTCTTCTAACCCCATGCAAGTATATCATCATCATGGCAAGAAAATAACTTGGTTACAAGTAGAAGAACTCTTGAGTTTTGGAGGAACGAAGGAGAAATCAATGGAGATATCAAAATGGGAAGTAGGTTTCGGTTGGCAAATGAATTTGATTTCAGGTTGTTCATGAAAGTTGTAGATAACATTGAGATCTGTCTGTGCACATTTATTGTGTAATTTTTGACTGAGATATTGGAAAGTTACGGATTTTATAAACTGTTGCACTGTTTTGACAAAATGTTGCACTATTTTGAGAGGCATTGTGAGGGCAGTAACTTTGATTGCATTTTTGATACCCTTAAAGGTGAAATTGGCTTTTATGTCCTTCATAAAACTTATAGAGCTCTCTTTTCTCTATAAAATAAACACCAATTTTGTCCAATTTGGAGTCCGGAGTAGGGAGTTATGCCCTGTGTAAGTTGGGATGTCGGAGGACGTTTGTTTCAGATCTGCTATTGTATAGCATAAGTCGACTTGCACCCCATATAAGTCGACTTGTACATACACAGTAGCATAAGTCGACTAGGATTCTTAAGCAAGTCGACTAGGATCATATATTTTCCTTCTTTGGCTTATAACTTTTCCGTCCGACGTTCGATTGACCTGATTCTTGAGGCATCGGATTCGTGAAAGGTTTAATTTTATTGTTATGAGAAATTGGGAATTTATGGACGGGAAATTGACGTGGGTCCGGTTAATGATTCTTTGGTCACCGTTTTATTTACTTTTTAGACCTATAGAGGTCCGAATTGAGTACTGTCAGTGCCGTTAGATTTCTAATTTTTATACGGATTTTTTTTATGAAAAATATTGGATTAAGCCCGGAAATATCATGAACATGCATTTTCACCTACATGTGCATCATTACTAGTTCGGATGAGATAAGTAGTGACTATTATCTTCTTTGATTCTTATAGAGGCCCAATTGGGCGTCGTTAGATCGACATCGCAGAGACTTCCGAATTAGCTCGGAGTAATAGGTGAGTAACCTAGGTGGTTATCTCAATCTATGTGTTTAATGTAATTTGTTTACCCTTACTGGGATTACGTGGATTACTTGTGAATTCAATAGTGATTCCTTGTGAGATACTGATTGTTAATTGACTGTGAATTATTAACTGTTTATGGGATGTGTAATTGGGCATATGCATTCATCCACAGATGCATAAACTGATAAAGAATAATTGTGAACTGAGTCGCTACTGATACTGAAAACGAGCCGAGAGCTCGAAGGGAGATAATCCTCCCTAGACGCGTCTACTGATCACTGACACTGTTTAAGCGCTCGGTCACAATACTGAAATGTAAGCTGGAAAAAGAGTCACATGTGCATTACATACTGGAATGCTTATCTGAAATAGTTTTTACTCTACATGACGGGACTATATGACTCTCGTGTTTCAGACATCTTGTGGATCGTGATACTAGTATTGTGGATCGTAAGATTGACTGTATGACTATATTATCATTATCATTGTGACTGTGTAACATGCTTGTGTGATGCATGAATTGGGAGAACCATCGATGATGATTCCTCATTGAGTTCGCAAACTCATCCAAAATTGCAATCTATTTTTCAGGATTAAGCGTAGACTGATAGCTCACTCAGGACTGTAGAGCCTTGTACATCGGATTGGCGAGAGAGGATATGGCTCAAAGGTCGGTCAGCTGGGCTTTCTTTTGGAGACTTGTAGTAGAACTATTATTTGCACCTTACTGTATGGTACTTAGTGTAAAGTGTTTCGGAACATGTACAGACTGAAAATACTGACCGTTTGTAGATTACTGAGTTTGATGAAATGAAATGAAATACAGTTTGGTTTTAAAAAGTTACCAATTTCTTATTACTGTTTTATTATTGTGATGCCATGGGGAGTTAGTAGTGGTTGTCAGTGGTGGTCTCTTATCATAGGATATGTACCGGAATGACTTCTGGCGCCCGCTGGGTACTCTATGATAAGGGGGTGCTACACATAATGCCCTTAATGAATGGCCTTGCAACACAAATGACTTAAGTTGTCTTCCCATTTTGCTCTCAATGCTATTTACCACCTTAATACACTTAATTCATGCCATATGATCTTAGTCAAATTAACATGTTAATTAAATCCCATTAACATGCTAATTAATTTCATAAAATACTTTAGTAAGACATTAAAATTCATTTAATTCATACTTAATTTTCTCCAAAGATCAAGACATTTTCTAATCATGAAATTGAAGGAATTTGACAAAACTTCCTTCTAGAAAATTGTTCCTCATTGTCTTAATTTCATAAGGACACCCAAAATTATTCAATTTAGTTTCATATCCTAAGAGTTATTTACCAACATTTCATCTTGTTCTTATATTAAAACATTTTCCTACACATGATTTCCATCCTAAAATTGACCTTCTTAACAATCAAATTAGAACTTAATGTCTTCATACAACCTGGTAGCCTTATGTCTCTAATTTAATCCAAATTAAGAATCATCTCATTTGGATAACTATAGATCAACTTATGGCTGAAACACCACAACATGCTCAATGAACTTACATTTTCTAGCTTTTCACTTCTAATATTTCTCATGCAATCCACCACATATCTAAACCATCTTTTCCATTTCTTGTCAATTTCGTAAATTCCTAATTTCTTTACTCATGAATAATCATCAAAAATTCTCATTTAATAGCCTTAGCTTACTAAAAGATTCAGGGTCCAACATGAACAAAATTGCTCTCTATGTCTCCTATCAACATGCAATGGACCCTGTTGCCTCAATTCATCCATGTGCTCACTATGGGCCATCATAAAGTCAGTCAATATTATATGAGATATCTTAACTTATGACATATCTTAATTTGACAAAAGGTTTGAAAAACTTACTCAATAAAGGGCTTAATCTCATGACAATTCATAAGCACATACCAATGTGCAATCTCTAGCTCATTTGTAGGAAGAGCAATTGTTTTGGCAGCACCAATCGGCTTACATTGTTGAAAGAATACCGATATGTCACTACCATCAACCATATCATTGATTCGCTCTGGCACGTTGAAGTTGGTTTCAATTCCTTTCAAATACATTGAATAGAACGTCATGCACTCTTTAACAACATACGTTTCTACAATTGACCCTTCTGGACGTGCTTTATTTCTAACAAATCCCTTTAGTGTACCTAAGAATCTGAACAAATGCTTAACTATAATTAGATAGGTCACTATTTACTTAACTCTGTAAAGTAATCTAATCAATGTAAATAATACCTCTCAATTGGATACATCCATCTATACATAACCGGTCCACCAAGTAAGGCTTCATTTGGCAAATGAATAGCCAAAGGTACCATCACATCAAAGAACGTCGGTGGGTATATCATTTCAAGCTTGCATAAGATTAAAGTTATCTCATGACACATATTCTGTACCTGATCCTTATTTAGACTTCGTCTACAAATTTGGCGAAAGAAGTCCCCCAATTCCAGTAAAACACCTGTCACATCTTTGTTCAAGATAGAATGCGTTCCTAATGGTAGAATGCTTTGTAACAATACATGACAATCATGAGACTTAAGTCCAGTAATCTTCCTTTCATCCACATTAACACATCTAGATATATTGGATGCGTAACCATCTGGAAACTTCACCTGCTTTACAAACTCACAAAACTTCTTCTCATCGGAAGACATTGTATAGCATGCTGGAGGTTTCCCAACAATAGTTCCATCAGCTGCTCTTATCAAGTGTAATTCTTTTCGAATATTCATATCTTCCAAATCAAGCCGAGCCTTGATTGTATCTTTGGTTTTACCTTCGACATTCATCAAAGTTTCAAGGATATTGTCACAAATATTCTATTCTATATGCATGACATCAAGGTTATGCCTTAATCTTAACTTATGCCAATATGGTAGTTCAAAAAGAATACTTTTTTTTATTCCAATTAAACTCTCCTTCCAATCTCCTTCTCCTCTTATTGCTTGGGTGCTTGCCATAACATATATTCTGCATATGACTTAATTGTTCCACCATATCATCTCCATCTGGTAAGTTAGGTATAGACCGATGATCACTCTTGCCATCAAACTTCTTGCTTTTTCTCCATGGATGATTATAAGGAAGAAAACGACGATGGCCTAAGTATCCAATCTTACTTAACTTATAAGAAGGAGTGTCCTTATTACAAACAGACATGCTATGTATCCTTTGTGCTTCACCCGAAACAGCACCATAGGCTGGAAAGTCATTAATAGTCCACATTAAAGCTGCATGCAATCAAAAATTCTCTCCTTTTGAAACATCAAAAACATCTACGCCATCCTCCCATAACTTCTTTAACTCATCTAGTAGTGGTCTCATATACACGTCAATGTCTCTACCGACCGCTTTCGGACCTGGAATAACCAACGATAGCATATAGAATGACTCATCCATACACATCCAAGGGGGTAAATTGTATGCTAAGAGAACAACAGGCCACACGCTATATGAAACTGACAAATTACCATGTGGATTGAATCCATCTGTTACTAACCCTAGTCTAACATTATGTGGTTCTCTGGCAAACTCAGGATATAGCTCATCAAAGCTCTTCCAAGCTTCTCCATCAGAAGGATGAACCATGTTATTACTGTCACCTTTAGGCCTATCATTATGCCACGTCATTTGTTTAGCGATCTTACTTGACATGAATAATCATTGTAGTCTAGACGTTAATGGAAAGTACTCGCAATACTTTATGTGGTATCTTCTTACCTCTGCCATCATTAATTCTCCATCTTGATGCTCCTCACTGGGACAACTTTCCAAGTCCTCATTCTCTTCCAATATAAGCAACAATCGTATTTACATGCATGTATCGACACATAACCCAAGCCTAGGTCTGAGAAATTGATTTGCTTCATAATAGGACTTGCAAAGATTTACCATTCTGTAATACATCCTTCAGCAGAGCAAGTAACATGTCAAATGACTTATTGCTCCACTTGTTGTACACTTTCAAATGAAGTAACTTCATTAAAAAAGACAACTTTGAAAAATTCGTACATCCCTCGTACAACTCTTCAGCAGCTTTACTCAACAATTCATGAAAGCCACCCATAGTAGAATGGTCAATGCCTATACGAAGACTCCTTCCGCCTTCATTAATTGGATGATCATTTATGAAAGTACCCACATCATCAAGCAAAGCTTCCATCCCATCATCCTCCTCATCACCATTTACTTCATTAATATCAATGCTCGTCCCAACTATGTGAACATTTGTAGTGTCAAGCCTTTCTTCCCTAGGCATAAATCTATATTCTAGCACTTCACCATGTAAAACCCAATGGGTGTATGATTGGTCCATGCCGAATTGCATTAAATGTTAAAAAACATTTATCTGAGATCTCTTATAACAATTCATACAACGTACACAAGGGTATGAAATGTCACACTCTTTACCCTTTTTCCCAGCGACAAAATTCATAAACATCCTTACTCCATCAATGTATTCACGAGAAACCCTTACACTGTTCATCCAACTCTTCTCCATAGAGCAACAAATACCTTTCAATTCAATCTAACAATGAGAACATTTTGTTATGTTAGTAAGCGAAGGATGAGGAAAGGTTAACTACGTACTAAATGAAGTAGTAGAAAAGCTAATCTGTTAAAGTAGCAAAACTAATTTTTTATAAACTACGATCTAAGAATTTTAGCTTTCCTATACATATACTAATATGTATAATTTGTATTATTATTTGATAAACTATACGGGCAACTAGGAGAGAGCAATAAAAAGTCATAAAACAAATTAAGCAAAATATGACATTTCATTTCTATTTATGTATGAATGCAGGATCCTTACTTTAGCATAATTGCATAGAACAAAATATGGCATCTCATATAGCAAATTCAATAGCTACAGATGAATGCAAACAAAACAATTAACAATCGAGCAACTTTATATTATAAGTTATCATACCTGGTTCTTGTTTTCCAATGGCTCCTCCAACTATCTCCTCCTCACACTTGCAAATAGTATATATCATAAAACACGAAAATTTATAACTACACTTTCACAATTGAAGAGATACTTTTGCATATGTTTGATAAACAATCCTCTTAAATTTAAATAATCCTCTTAATTTTTGTTCCTAGTTATATTTTGATCTATTTATTTTGATTAAGATTAGAATAAATTAAATCACACTCTTTATTATTGACTATATAATAGTAAGAAGGCTAGGTTTGGTACTTATTTCATGCTTATGGAACTATATACTCTATTTATAACTACACTACTATATAATGACAAGTCCACTAGCCAAAAGTTAAGAATATTATAGTAAGGAAAACTATGATCACAAGTTGCTCAAATTAAGGTTCCACATTTAAGGTTTTTCTTTCTTTATGGTTTTCCTTACAAAAACTCTGAAGTAGATTGAAATTCATATTCACAATCACTAGTAAAAATTTTATTAGGTTTAGGTTATGACATTTGATTATGAACATCTTAGAATGTTTCATTGTTATTGTAGTTTCACTTGTTGTCATTTGTTTATACAATTTTAATTTTGTATCACAGCTTCAACATATGTTTGCTAAGGATAGTTTAACAAATTAGAGTTCCTCAAATTTCCTTTAGGTTTATCAATAATTTCATGTTTATGGGTTTTTCAAATGGGCCTATTTCAATATAAACTCAATAAGTCATTGAATATTAGGTTAAATGTATTGATATGATGCTCCAAATATATTCCCTCTTACATCTTTATTTTGCAAAGTCTACTTGATAATAACTTAGTTATAGTTGACATTTATCTTCTCTTCAGTTTCTTCCATATCTTGATAGGAAATGTAATATTTATAAGCTCCTATATGTAGAGTTTACAGTAATAATTTTAAATAATTGAATGGCCACTTGTGTGGATGGATAATGTACATAAAGGAACCAATAATTGGTGCAATGAACACTTTCCTAGACAGGTTGTTTCTGACTTGTTAGCTTAATTCTTAATAATCTCCATGTCTATTAGTGCTCTCATCTAATGCTACTATATAATCTTATAAAAGTAATTGAAAAGATCATAGGGAACTTCCTCTAGTCCAGTTCAGTTGATAACTTGGCAAATACAAAAGTTAAATAGGTTGAAGTTTGAACACTTAAATTAGAGGATGTTTTAGTATTATTTTATTCAAAGCTATTAACAACATAGTCTTACCTAAAATACTTTAGAGATTGTTTAATGACAAACAATACTTATAGGTGAATCTATTTACATTCTTTTAGGATCCTGGACCTACAAAGGTTAGTTACTTCTTATCCTGGACCTTGAAGCAACTACTTAGCTTAAGAGGGAAGAAGAACTGGCATATAAAGCATATTTACTCAGAACTTTTAAATCAGTTGTTGGTTCAAATGAAATTGGAAAAGGGAATTGGTGCTGACCTTGTTGAAATTCGGGTTGATTTTTCAAAGAACTTCAATCCTAGGACAAATCTCGAGGTCCTGATCAAACAAAGTCCACTACCTACTCTTGTCACTTATAGGTGATTACAGTAAACTAAGATTACAGTCTATCAACCCGTTTGGTTCTTAATGTTTGCATATTTAGCTTTTGATACACTATTTTAATTGCAAAGTATCATATTCAAGATGCTTACATTCTCTTTGGTCAAATCGTTGTACCATCAATAATTTTTCTCATGGATCGTATACATATAGACCAAATTGGGAAGGTGGTCAGTTTGATGGAGATGAACGCAAGAGAAAAGAGGCACTACGTCTTGCCATGGAACTGGGAGCAGATTTTATTGATATCTAGTTTAAGGTCAATGCATAGATTCGCATTTACTATGTTTGTGTTGAAGAATTATTGGATGTACACTTGATTCTTCTATTATAACAACACTAGCCATATAGCCATACTTTTAAAACTTTGTAACTCTGCATCCTAAAGGTGGCTCATGAGTTCTTCCATTCACTTCAAGGGAACAGACCTGAAAAGACCAAGATAATCGTTTCCTCACATAACTACCAAAAAACCACATCCACAGAGGATATTGGAGACCTTGTTGCTACTATTCAAGCAACCAGAGCTGACATTGTGAAGGTTGCAACTACTGCTCTAGATATCACTGATAATGCACGTATGTTTCAAGTACTTGTACATTCACAAGTAAGCAGCCTATTCCCATCCAGTTGTTTGTATATTCTTTCCTATAAGCTTTAGAGCTTCTTTCTGATCCAATCTGAGGAATGAAGTGGTACACACCAAGAAGTATTACATATGTGTTGTCTATGAGCTAAATTCATCAATATGTAATTTTTAATCTTCCATTTTTAGAAATATAAGCCTGATATTCTCTACTTCTGGTTATTTTTAATCTTCTGGTTATATCTCAGAAGAACTGGCATATGATCGCAATGCTAATTTTACTCAGAACTTTCATCGAACTTTTCAAATTCATTCTTCCTTAACATATTGTCACACAATGCAAACCAAATGCATTGTGTTACAAATAATCAGGAAAAAAGTTTAAGCAGTCTTAAACCCAAAATAAACCCTCCACTTCAATCGACTCAATAAAGAACAATTTAGCCAACATTAATCGCAACCAAAATCGTTGAACTACTTACCTCAACCAACACTCCGACTGTAGACAACAGAAGGATGTCAACTCGTGAAGCAACCTCCAACGATTGCAAGGGCGGTGGCTCGACGGAAGATGAGAGAGGGAAGGTGGCTCGAGGGAGAGGGCAGGTGGCACGACGGAGAGCTAAATGTGGGAGAGAGATGAAGTTAGCTTTTTTTTCATTTACCAGAAGTTAGACGACGTCGTCTCATCGGCTTGGAGGGCGGGAGTTGAAAATAAAAAAAACGACGTCGTGTTGTACTGGTGGGCCAACGGGAGAATGATTTTTAACTAGCCTTTCCTGATGTCTAACTCTCCACAACATTTTTTGCGACGTCTAACTAACCAAACGACGTTAAACACTTACTTTTTCCACGATGTCTGCATACAACGTTGTTGAATCATGGATCCTTTCGTGACGTTTGGGAAAACATCACGAAAGTCTCATACATTTCGCGTCGTCTTCCCAATAGACGTCGCAAAATGCATGTTTTTGTTGTAGTGAGTCCAACTGCCAACGTTATTTCTTCTAGCCACCAACTTTAACGTGTCCTCAGGCTTACACCAGTAGCTCACGTATTATGCTCTCCTCACTAGCTGCCACGTTGAAGTCTCACAAGGGTCATGTTTTCTTCTTGGAGGCTAACGTTTTGGGCTAGTTTGGAGTTTCTAGTTCCCTTCAATTCATGCACACACCAATTCACTCACAGCCCCCAGTTCACGCACTCCTTGGTCAAGCTAGCATTTTGGACTCTCCTCTCCCAGTTAACGCACTTCCCTTCATGTAACGCACAACTCACCTTCTCTTCTTCTTGGTTTCTTTTAGCCCTTTCATTTTATTCCTCTCCTGTGTAGGTGCATGAGGAGCTGGTATTCCTGCATGGCCGTCCTTCCTCCTTACTCTTTCTAGCTATCCTCCTCCTATTTTTTGAGTGGATTGTTTTCTGGAGCTTAGCTTGATGTGTTGTTTTGATGGGTCTCTTCTCTGTCTTTCCACGTTAGTCTTCTCAGTGTTTGTGTCTTTAATTTTCCTGGTGCTTTTTACGTAAGTTTTGCTCCCCTCCCATATTATTTTCGTTTTCTTTCTCTTTGTCTTCACACCACTCCACGCCTCCTTCTGTGTGTATGTATCTTCAACTCTCTAACTGGTCTCCTTGTTTCTTTTTCAATTTTTCCTCTTGCCCATGCTCGTCACTCCTCTGGTCTCTGTAGCGTTGGTGTTTGTGGAGCTTCCTTGGTGGTGTTGATTTCGTTTGTTTCTTGGAGTTGTCCTCCCCTTGCATGCGTGGAGGTCCCTTGGATGAGCCCCTAGCAATTTTTTTCTTTGTTGTCTTCTTCTGGAGTGTCGGTGTGGTGTGCTCCTGGTGAGTCACTTGGTGGAGCCTCTCTTGGTGTAACATGAGTGCTAAAATGTGGTGAAACATTGGTCTCCCCTTGGTGTATGCGTGGTGCTCCTATCTTCACCAAGCTCACGTTATTTAATTTCACCCACCAGCTGTCTTTGTTTTCTCTTGCCACCTCTCCACTAGCTGTCTTCGTTCGTTTGTTACCTGCGTCATTTTCTTCTTGGTTGCGTGCATGATTTTCTTGCTGTATTTTCCACTTGTCTTCATGCTGGTGTTTACGCCTCCCCTATAGAAGTTTGCGTTTCTTTTTTTTGTGTAATCGTTGGCATGATGCTGTAGCGTGATTTTTTTCCCCTCATTGTAGCGTCATTTTTGTGCCTCCCTTTGTAGCAGATATTGACACCTCCACATGTAACATGATGTTGTCGATTTTATGGTCACTCTCAAGCTAGCTCCTGGTTAAAATTCTCTTACGTTTTGGGCATTTTTCCGCAACAAATAACAATCCTAACATGAGCATTCCCAATAAAATTTTGTGTCTTTTTTCAATCAAAGTCATATTCATTATCATTCTTTTTTATATTTTTATTTACAAATTAAACATAAACTATTATAAATGCATATTCAAGAGAACTAAACAAATTAAGGTAAAATATGTATAAAACCCAAAATTTAATCCAAAATTAAGGAAAATGCCATTCATTCTAATGATAAAATGCCTTCAACAATATATCAACTATATAAATAAAGTTTGCAACTTATACACTTATAATCAAATTATATGTATAAAATATCAAGCTTCAGATGATTTTAGTTGTTGATCTTCATAATCTAAAATGGCATGTCCAACTCCTTGGAAAAATTAAATTAGATTAACACTATTGATTCCTAAATAAATTAAATTCTTATTCCAAATAAAATTTAATTTGATTTGAAAATAATTTTCAAATCCAATTGAAAATTATTTCCAATTATCTTGACTCCTTCGATAAAATTTAATTGAAAACAATTTTCAATAAATTGTATTTCTTACTTATAATTTAGAAATATTTCTTTTCAAAATTATATAAGTAACACATTCTAATCCAATTAGAAAACTATTTCTAATCTCATTAGAAATTGTTTTCTTTAATTAGAAAACTATTTTTCAATATTAAAAGAAAACTACTTTCAAAATTAAATAAAACACTTTTAAATTTAATTAATAAATTTATTATATAATATTTATTTAGAGATTTATTTCTTGACTAATTAGAAAATCTTTCTTGACTAATTAGAAAATCTTTCTTTAATAAGTTAGAAAACTATTTTCAAAATATTAAAGAAAACACATTTTCTTAATTAATAAATGAAAACACTTTTCAAAATTTAATCTAGAAAATATCTTTTCTAATAAATCAAGAAACTTATTATTAATAAATAAAGAAACAATTTCTAAATGATTTGAATAATAATTCTCTAAACAAATAAAATCATAAATTTAATTTATCTCAATCAAATTGAAATAAATAAATTTCATTAAAAACAACTTTCTTAATTATTTAAGAAAACATTTTCCTTAATTTCAAGAAGTCTAATTAATTATTTTCAATTATTAATTTCAATCTAATTGAAAATAATTAATTCTAATTTTAGAAACAATTTTTAATTAATTAATTTCAATCTAATTGAAACTAATTAACTCTAATTTTAAAAATAATTTTTAAAATTAATTAAGAATCAATTTAATTATTAATCTTAATCAAATTAAGAAAAATAATTACCTTTGGAATTGAATTGATGATTAATATAATTTAATAATTCAACATCTTGAAAAATTAAATTAACTTCTAAAACTTTTCTAATAAAAATATCATTTGAAAACAATTTTCAAATAATTAGAAAACACTTTTTAAATTTATTAAGAATTTAAACTAACTTAATTTCAATTAAACTCATTTAATTAGAACAAAACTCAATTAAAAATTAAAAACAACAAAACCATCTATTTCTTCTTCACCTTGCCTACGACATCACCTTTTAGTGTTCATAGATTAGACAATTAAAGAAGTGGTCCAAGACCACTGTTCACGTCTCCCATAAACTCACGTTGCTGCTTCATGATCTTCTTCCACGTTTCTCAACTGCCTCCCACGATGTCATTGCGTCCCTCACGCCGCCGCCGTCATCGACCACCAGTCTTCTCCAAGACTGCCTCCGAAGACCACCAGTGCTGCGTCTCTACTTCCTCCATGACGCCTTTAGTAATCTTATCCCTTTAATGAATTTCGTGAACAGTAACTTAGACCAAATTACTGTTTATGTAATTCCTTAGCCACACAATCTGGGAGACGCACGTCTAACTCCTACGAAGGAGTTGAACCGTAGAGCCAAGAAATTAATATTGCTCGTGAATCGCTTCTCTCTGGCCTCAGCAAACTCATTCACTGTTCATCGTTTTGTAAAAGATCGAGGCCTTTTTATTGCGTATATTCACAGAGCAATTCTGGGTTTTACAAATCAGAAGGCTTCGGGTTTTCAAAAACAAAGTCCCAAAAACTATTTCTAAGGGTTCGATAACAAGACAGTTCACAACAACCAAACCCAAAACCTATCGAGTTTTCCAGAAAACGCAAACAGCCACATATGTGAAATTCAACCAAATTCGCGGTGTCAATTGTTCAACACTTAAACAATTTCAATTCCAAATTATAAAGATCAATCTCAACCAATTTAATCAAATTATAGAAATAAAATTTGGCTATGATATTACTGTTAGAAAATTGAATCTAGATATGATCCAACCGTAGCGGAATAATCACGAAATTTTTTCGTAATTTTTGATTTCTCGAAAACCAAAATCTATTTATTCTATAAAATGATTAACACGAATTATAATAAAGCGGAATTTAATTAGTATCTTATTCCGAAAATTGATTTTTATCTTGATGTATCACTCGAACCGTTACCGAAACTGATTCGTCTCAACCACCGCAGTCGCATAAGTGTCCAGTCTCTAACGGTATCCAGAGAACAAGTTGAGAGAACTTTGTAACTTTTACAGAGAGAGTTAAGCATGAAATGCTAAACTTATGTAACTCAAGCCTATTTATAATAAGCTTTGAACGTTTTAGTAATTTAATTGAAATTAAATATTAATGTCAATTAAACTTTAATTAGAATTATTTGTTCTAATTAAATACCAATTATACCCAAATAAGATTCAACATCTTATGTTGATCCTTATTTATTAAATATCTCATATTTAATCATAAAGTTTTCAAACTTTATAATCGAGTCCAACTTGATTAAATTAATTTTGCTTTCTCCAATCCATTCTATATGTGTGACCCATTAGGTTATTAAATATGTTAGTAATGATTATAAATTCTAATTCTAATTCATAATTAGAATTAGATAAATTAAAACTCCTTTTAATTTATCTTTAATTCTCCAATTAAACAATACATAATCATAGATCAAGGTTGGTATCTAGCAACGCACCATAACCACCCAAATATTTAGGAATATCAAAGTAGTTTTGACTAACCTTTCTGTGCATGATTTTTTCGTATAATTCAACCCTTTCATCAACCAATATTCTAATTAGACATAGAGCATGAAATTAATGTCTATTCTATTTTGAGTCCAATTATATTAGCTCTTCGCTGATAGCTATTGATTCAATTAATGATAATTGTTTACAAAATATCATTCCACCTTAGTCAAGGATTTCTCGAATCAATATTAATCGAGAACAAGAGAACATTCTTCCTAATTACTTTAGGGTGATGAATTCTATCTTGATCATTTAACTATCTTCATATAGTTTATGTTATATTCAATAACCACCTTTTAACGACCTTTGATAAAATAGATCACAAGTAGTATCAATAAATAACAATCCTCATACAAGATAACTTTGATAACCTCAAGTCAAAGGATCACTTATACAATCATCATATTGAGACTTTCATAGACATACAAGTAATGTTCTAAATGGATTTCTCATATCGGGTATGTTCAGTGAATTTGTTCTCTAGCAAGTACCTACACGTTTGTTTAAGTATTTCTACACTTTAGCCTATGAGATACTACTTCCTTCATAAAGAAAAACAAACGTGTGCTAGTCTTTTTCCGTTCTATTAATGTCCAATCTTAATAAAACAATGATTAGAAATATTTAGGAATAATACATAAATGCAATATGAATCTCATAATTATAATCTCATTATAATTTCATTTATGATGTATAATTATCTCATGGACTTTATCATATACATCTAAACATGTACGAGATAAAGAATGTCTTTAAATAATTTGTCAATAACTGCAACCAAATCGATTGGCTGTAGGGCATAAACCAACACAAATCTCTTTTCTAGGTACAAATACTTTATTCTTTATTAACGTCATTCTACTTCATTTGCATAATGTATTCAGTTCCTTAATTTTGTGGGAGAAGTTGCGGTTTCAACTATCAAGTTGTCTTTATGCATGTAATAAATTTATCCTCTACGTAAAATAGGAAAAGAACATACAACAAAGTTTTTAAAAGCTTCATGTCCGAAGTGATACTTATCGTGTGAGGAAAGGCGAAGAGTACATTCAATAGATTGCTCACAGTTTGAGGAATTGATTAAAATAGTTACTCCTTCCGATTCATAATAAAAATCGTTTTAGAAAAATACACGCTTATTAAGAAAGCTAATAAAATTATAGATATATCCTTATTAATACTTCCATAAAATTACCTTGGTAATCAGCATCTTAAATGAAATTGTGATAGAAATTGCCTTGAAATTGTTATCTGTATAATTAAGATGAGAGAAAAATGAAAGATTAATTTTGGAAGAAAAGTTATAAACATGCATACAAAGTCAAGAATGACACTTATTTTGAATAATTAAAATGTATCTAAAATGACTCTTATTATGAATCGGAGGGAGTATATAGATGTAGCTGGCTTTCTATAGGTACAAGCTTTGAGGATGCAATTCATTTTCCAATGCAAATATGAAAATAATCATTTTGTTTTTCTCTTAGATTTGATGGCACCATAGCGTAATTGCAATTACATCTGCACTAATATAATTATATTTGTCTGTAATTATTATAATAATCTATAATTATATTTAGAGTTATCCGTAATTATTATAATAATTTGTAATTTTAAATAACTTATAATCCACAATTTAAAATATTAATTGGCACATTTTGACCTCCAAAAATGTTCTCATTTTTTTTGTTTAATTTTAATACAATTTATCTGATAGGGCTTGGGATAGAGGATTTCATGGCTAAAAAATGTAAGAGAATATGAAAAGACACTACCCCTATTTTTTGATTATTCAAGTGAGAATTTTGAAGGCGAAATTTTATAAGGGAGAAGATTTGTAATATCTTATTTTTTGGTATATGTTTGAGTTTAACCTAGATTAAATATTACATATACATGCATAACATTAGTATTCATACACGAATTGATATTTGTGCATATTACAAAGATGGTATATGCATTCATTTAACTTATTCTGAGCAAGAAAGAAATTAAGTGAACACGATGAGAATTGTGATTTAATATGTTTTAAAATTTGGTATGTTCGGATTTCAATTAATAAATTGGGATTAAATGTTATTAATTGAGAGACAAATGAATTTAATATACATTTGGTCTAAAAGTAAAAATAAATGTCAATTGGTAGGACAAATTGATACTTGAAAATTTTGGGTGATTAAGTCTAAAATTGAGTGATATTTGATATAATAAAATGTATGACAAATGAACAAATTATTGTGTCACAAGTGAATCAATCACCCGCGTGATCTATATTGGCTTCATTTCCATTTATATTTGTTGGAACCAAAGTCTCCCAAATCACCAAACGCAAACTTAAAATTTTCTTAATCTCAATTAAGAGAAGCTTCGATTTTGATTTCACACGCGCCTAATGATTTAGATCATTGTACCAACCAAGCCAAACTGGATCAAAATTGAGTTTGAAGACATGTTTCAATGGTCATATTATACTTGCTTGAATTAGCTGTAGTAGTGTTGTTCAATTCAACTACATATAGTTGTTGTACAAAGTACTTATTAATTAGTTATGACAAAAAATTTGGTATGATAGGAAGGAAAGGAAGTGAAAATATTGAAAAATAAGAAAAAAATCATAATTTCAATATTTTAAGTTAAAATTATTTCTTATTTCAATATTCTAATTATTAAATACTCTAATATAGTTTTTGAGCTGTACTAATCAAATCACGTTAAGACTTTTGTTAATGTCACGTCATTTTTAATTATATATCCAACTTAAATTTTGTTAATCACTTCATATTAAAACTTATTTTAATATCATTAATGAATATGCTAAGTGATATTAAAGTTAGGTGCACGTCATTTTAGTTGTATGCCTAACTTAATAAGTTTCTAACATAAAATGATTAATATATTACAAGGACTGAGTTGAAAGATATAATAATTAGAATAATATAACAGAAATAACTTTAAATTAAGCTATAAATATGTTTGACTCTTTTTTATTATCTATTCTTTCTAATGTATAACACAAATTGCAATATTTGTTGAAAATTGAAAGAGTTATAACAAGATGAGTAAATTAACACAAACATTATAATTTAAGAAAACATTTTTATAAAATTTAATTCAGCAGTTGTAAATAAAATTTACACAATTCAATCATATCATGAAATTTAGACAATTAAGGTAGAAAGATGGCAATGAACATTAGTGCCACATAAAAGCAAACAGCCAAGTCAGATAGCTTAGTCGCTTTCGACTAAGACCTCAATTCCCACTCGATTCAATCTCAAACACCATTTATGATTCAACCTGCCCGATTAAATGCTGAGGACAGTGAAATAAGTTCATCGTCCCTCTCAAACTTGACCATGTCGTCCTCTGATAAGTGAACGTAAACCTCTATACCACCTTCCTTGGAGTCCATGAAAATAACCTTATTCTTCCAAGGCCAGCAAACAGTTCCTACCCACATTGGTTTCCCCCAACCGAAGTCACTCTCATACATTGGAAACCCACAACAACTGTTGAAGTCAAAGGCAATCGTGTCTTCACGTCTTACTCTCTCAGTTTTCTCTTTCGCCAATTTCACAAAAGGGTAGCCTCGTTGAAGGTTCTTCACGCACTCGGTGTCCACCTTCCTTATTACGTCTCTCATTTGGCTTATAATTCCATAACAACCATCTTCAGCTTCCATGTCGGCTTTTGCAACTGCATACTCAACACAGATATTTCCAAAACACTGCTCTGATAGAGGAGGGTCCATTCTTGAACGCAGGTTCATAGGATGATGCATCACGTAATTCCTATTGACAGCTCCGTTAATCTGAGTTGTTTTGTAGAATTTGCTCCAGAAGAAAGCTGTTAATGCTTCGATTCTTGTTGGACCTCTCGTTTGCCCATTGCTGCTTATATACTTCTCTCTGATAGCTGCTACGCTAGATGGACTGAACAGAAACCTTCTTGCCACAATTTTTTCCTTGAGAGCTTCAACTTTACCTTCGCCGTCAGAAATGTCAATAGGTGGAAAATAAATTGACGAAACTAACTTCGGCTGAATTGCATTTGCTTCACCACGAGCTGTGGCAGTCCAGCAATTGATAAAAATAAATGAGGACAATGCATCACCAATTTTATGTGACATGCTATACGTAATTCCCATCCCACCACACTCAAAGTAGGTCACCTGGACAAAAGCAAGCATGTCATTGTTACTCTCCACAACTTGAACAGGGAGGAACTTGTTGAGATGATTGGCATATGGATTCTGAAGAACATCCAAGATTGTGCATTTGGCTTTGGCTTCCAAGAATTGAACACCCTCGTCGTTGCAATCTACGTAGGAGTTTTCTCTCAAACGTCCTGCCAAAGGATAAAATGTGGTTAAAGTCTCGGACAAAGACTTCTTGACTCGTTCACATATTTCCAGGTTGTTACTATAGGCGTTTGCAGGATAGAAGAGAAGCAAGGGCATTAAAATAGGGACCATAGCCTGATCAACAGAAGAGAGTTCGAAGTGACGAAGGTGCTCAGGGGTTGGTGAAGAAGGCCTGATTATAGTTTTAGAGATCATTTTCACTTGAATCTCCATTGTCTCTCTAACAGGGTTCCGCTAGAATGGAAAAACCTTTTCTTGTGACGACACTTTGAAGTTGGATAGTTGTAATGATCGTGATGTTATGCCCATTCGAGACAGTATTATATAGAGGTCTTAGAATAGAATGTCAACTACACAGAAATTCGGTGGTTGGCTTTGTGTTGAAAGGTCGTACCTGATAAGAGTGACCTACCAACTTCCAACCCAAGAAGAAACTGACACAGCTAATGATCACGTAGTGTTAGTTTATGCCCTTGCAACTAATTTATTTTTTGTTGTAAATAATTGTATGACATTATTATTTATTAATTAAAGGTATTTTTATCTTTATGAATTTGTTAATTATTTAATTATTATTCAGAAGATAAAATCCTTGGAATAATTATTGTGTAATTGAAATTATGATGAGATCATAATTTATGAGATTCAATTTGCACTTATGTATTATTCCTAAATGTTCTTAATTGTAGTTTCATCAAGGCTAGATATTGATGAAACGGTAAAATTAGCACATATTATGTTTCTTTCTTTTGAAGAAAGTAATTGATCTCATTAATTAAAGTATAGAGATACTTAAACTAATGTGTTGGTGATTATTAGAGAATAAATCACTGAACTGACCCGATTATGAGAATTCCAAATGGAATATTACTTATGTGTCTGTGGATTATCTCATAATGATGGTTGTATAATTAATCCTCATACTTGAGATTACTAATATATCTAGTATGAGAATTATTGTATTTTGATACTACTTATGAATTGTCCTAGGGTAATTCTGTCGGTAGTAATTGGATACAATATGACCCATATGTAGATAATTGAGTAAATCGATAAAGGATTCGTCACTCTAAAGTAATTAGAGAGAATATTCTACTGTTCTTGATTGGTAATGATTTATAGAATTCTCTGGCCAGAGTGAATTGATATTTAAAAAGGAGTTTTCAAATTTTAATTATAAATCAATTACTAATTAGCAAGGACGAACATAATTGGATACTAAAGAGTAGACACTATATCCATACTCTGTCCAATTAGAATACTAGATGACGAAAGGATTAAATTATACATTATAGCCATGCATGGACAGGTTAAGTCAATCACATTGACATTCCTAATGTTTGGGTAATTATGACATGTTGCTAGACATCAATCATAATTTATGATTATGAATTATTTAATTGAGAATTAAAGATAAATTAAAAGGAGTTTTAATTTATCTAATTCTAATTATGAATTAGAATTATAATTTATAATCATTGCCAAATTATTAGGAACCTAATGAGTCACACATCAAAGAGCAATTTGTGAAAGAAAATCAATTTAATTAAGTTGGACTTAATTATAAAGTTTGAGAAACTATGGTAATCAAATATAGAGATATTTGATTTTATTAAAATTAAACTAATTAGAATTAGAATTTGATTCTAATTATAATTAAAGAGTTTTAATTTTAATAAATGACTATCTTGATTTTTCTATTTAAAGGGAAAAGTTTTATGAAAGCTAGTACTTTATGTCTTCTTCCTCCAAAACAGTTTAGAAATTGCTCTGTGGATACCATCAGAGGCTGGACACGTTAACATTTAGTAATTAATCGTTCAGAGAAAATTTTCTATGTTTTTCTCGGGAAAGCGAACAAAGTAGGATTTCTAATCCGAATATTATTTTTATTCAAGTTTAATCAATTATCGGGATCCGTTCAAAATCCGTAAAAATTTTTGTTTCCGCTGCGCCCGTGATTCGATCGTGGTTGGATTCCAACACGTAGGACATAACTAAAGTTGAAAGAGGTCACTGCTTACTCTGGTATTTTGGTGATTTGTCTTCGTTGGGATATTTCAATCACTTAAAACGTTTGGTGCTTCTTTGGTGAGAATTCCAATCAAGTATTGACTGAAAGGCAAAACAAGAATTTCTTGTAGCAAATGAGGATTGCAATGGGTTGGGCCGGATTGTTCGGCCCAACTTGCTCTTTAGATTTAGTGGCTCAACGTCTCTTAAAGTTAGAGTAGGCTCGTGTTGTGCATCTCGAGTCTGAGTTCGGTCCCAAGCGTTCTTTCTAAAAAGATATCATTTTAAACATTAGTTTCTATAAACTTAAATTTAAAATGAAATTATTTTGGAAAATCAACATAAAATTATGTCGTTTTTGTACAGACAGTCTGAATCAAACAAGTCAACCCTCAAACTTGATTCTAACTTGAAAATTTATCATATAAAACCTAATTTAATTTGTAGGGATGACAAACTTAGCCCAGACCAACTGTGGCCTGGGTTGGTCTGGTAATAGACTAAGATTGCTTGACCCAAATAGGTCGCAGGAGGGCTAGGGCCAAAATTGTCCTGACTTGACCCGATCTGTGACCCTACTGGAAGGCACAAAATAATATCATTTGTCAAAAATGATCTTGTTTTTTATTTTTTATTTTAAAATAATAAAGTCAGGTTGAGCTAGGCTAGAGGTCAAACCATGGGCTAGTTAATTCATGATAGGGCAAGGCCAAGCCAAGAGCATTTCGGGGTTGACCCAGGCCATTTTCATCCCTATTAATTTGACTCAAACCTAATGCCTATACCAGGGCCAACCCTGGGCAAGGGCAGGATGGTTATCTGCCCAAGACCTATCCTTATAAATAATAAAATAGAGCCTATTTTTATCCTTATAAAAAATAAAATGAAACAAAATAGGGCCTACTCTTGATTAACAACAAAAAGGACCTATATTTTGTTTATTTTATTCTATATGAGGGCTAAAAAATAAGCAAAAATAGGAACCTTTTTTTACTTTGCCCAGGGCCTATAAAATATTAAGAACGGCCCTAACCTATACCCAGTAGGAAGGTCATTTTTTGTTCCAACGTTTAATATGTGTATGGAGTAACTTATGACTATTACTCCACTCAAACTTGCCCTAAAGGTTTACCAAACACAAAATTTGATATTCAAAATGCAGTACTTAATTCTAGTAATATATTGATTCATCTTAAAATTAACCATGGAAGAAGTAATAATATGATATTAATTTAGAATTGTAATAAGAATTTGAAAATTTTAATTTAATATTAAAATTTATATTTTAAAGAAATAATCAGCCATAATTAAGATGTAAAACTTTCAAGAGATTCTTAAAGCTTTAAATTTTAAATTTAAATTTAGTTTCTTCTCTTCATCCTTTAAAATTTATTAATTTTTAGATAAAATTAAATTAAAATAGTTTTTTTAATAAAATTCAAGTTTTGTAAGGTGCAATTTATGCCTTCATATATACCATAAACTAATCAGCTAAAGGTACAATTGAAGCAGTACATTCAATTAAGAAGTTTTTGCTAAAGGCCATCAAAGTTGAAGTTTATGTAGAAACTATAGAATGAAAACTAGAGGGGAACTAATTATCGATCCAACTTAGTAACTATAGAATGAAGACTACAGGGGAACTAATTATCGATCCAACTTGTAACTATAGAATGAAGACTAGAGGAAACTAATCATTGATCCAACTTAGTAACATGATTCTCTTTAACATTGGGATTAATTGTTCTGAAGCTTGTTTATGTGATGGGTATAACTGATCTCTTAGCTTTTCCTTCCTGCATTTGTTCAAAACCATTTGACGAGTAATCTATATCTGTTAATGACTAAATTAAAAAAATAATGCTCCACTTGAACTTGAAATAATAATTTTAAAAGACCCAAATCTGTTGGCGAGAGTTGTTAATAGAAGACTTTGTGGAAAGATTAAGAATATTTTCGTATACAAAATACCAGGTTCATAGCCTAAATTTGTGTATAGTAGTTAATAGATTTCTTATATATGCTATATAAACATTCTTTTGTATCTTGGAAAAATATACAAAAAATAAAAACACTTTTGTGACATGGTATCAAAGCATAGATCCTATAACTTACGTTTTTTTAAAACGAGCTATGAGAGATAATACTCCCTTAATAGAGAACTCCCAAGGAGAGAATTCAATTCTTACAGACCTAACATCTAGGATATCATAAATGTTGAACCAAACACCATCGACTCATGAATTAGTTGTTGGACCAATTGGCATCAAGCTAGATGACACCAATTATGGACTTTGATCCCAAGTTGCTGAGATGTATTTCTCGGGCAAAGACAAGTTGAGATATATAAATGGAGATCTTCAATAACCCCAAGAGATAGACCCCATTTTCAGAAAATGAAGTACTGAAAATGCAGTGGTGAAGGGGTGGCTCATTAACTCTATGGAATTAAAACTAATTAGCAACTACATCAGATTCCCAATAGCAAAAGTAGTATGGGACGTTATTGTTACAACATGTTTTGATGGCACCGACACATTTACAAGTATATAAACTCAAAATGAAGGTGACAAGGCTTACACAGAGTGGAGGATCTATCGAGACATATTACAACAATCTTCAAAGCTTATGGCGAGAAACTGATTTTTGTTGACCAAATCTAATGAAATGGGAAGTTGACCTATAGAAGTATAATTCAATTTTACAAGAAGATAGAGTTTACACATTCTTGGATGGTATCGGGATGATCGTCTTCACAAGATCCAAAAAGATGTGCTCCAAATTCAATAATTTCCTATGGTAGAGCAGGCTTATGCATATGTTCGTAGGGAAGATCTAAGGCAATTAGTGATGTTGACAAAAGGGGATGCCACACCTGGTGCTGCTATGATTTCAAAAGGAGCATAAAAATTTCAGCAATAACCCTCACTTTAAATTTTGTCCAGTGGAAACCCCACCACATCGACAAGGTCGAAGTCACAAGTTGAGGGAGGGGTTTGCACACACTGTGGGAATGTGAAACATACCAAAGACACCTATTTTAGGTTACATGGATATCCAAAGTGGTGGCACAAACTCAAGGTAAAAAAGAGATAAGAAGTTGGTGCAGGAGATAATTATGGTCGAGTAGCTTTGCTAAACACTATACCTCACTTATCACTTATACCATAGGGGGACTCTTTAGCTGCCACTATGCTAGTAGAGGAAACTTCTTCTATTGTTGAAAATAAATTGGTGGCCTTTGATTACTAATTTCGGGCCAACTAATCACATGACATTTGATCCACAAGATTTTGTCGAAACTACTTAACCAAAACGGATGTGCATTACTAATGCTAATGGAACAACATACCCAGTTATAGGGACTAGGAGAGTGACACTTTCATCCTCTCTTTCATTACCAAATATTTTATTAGTTCCATCTCTTTCAAATAAATTATTATCTGTCAGCCAAGTTACAAAGGAATTAAATTTTTATGAACATATTTATCCAAATTTTTGTTTGTTACAGGATATTTTCACCAAGGGAGGGGTTGTGCTGCATGGATGATTTTAGTTTTGATAGGGCAAATATTGTGCGTCAAACTGGTGATAAAGAATGACAGATTTGGTTATGGCATCGTCGACTGAGGCATCCATCATTTTCTTACTTGAAGCATTTGTTTCCAAGTTTGTTTTCCAATCTACATAAGTCTGATTTTAGGTTTGAAACTTACATTCTAGCAAAGAGTCATCGTGTATCTTATCTAATAAGATTGAAAAATGTTGAACCCTATTTATGTTAATTCACTCAGATGTTTAAAGTCCGACTTCGATCTTAATTTCTTCAAGTGTTAGATGGTTTGTGACTTTTGTGAATGATTACACACATATGACTTGGCTTTATTTGATGGAAAACGAAAGTGAGGTGTTTGGAATATTTCATTCTTTTCATAATATGCTCAATACTCGATTCTTTGCTAAAATCTAGATTCTTCGATTTGACAATGGCGGGGAATATGACAATAATGAGTTACGAGAATAGTTTTAATCACATGGTCTTTATCATGAAACAATTTGTTCTCAAACACTACAACAAAATGGTGTTACAGAGCGAAAGAATAGACATATTCTTGAAATAATGTAAGCATTGTTAACAGTAGCATATGCACCTTGACAGTATTGGGCAGATGCAGTCGTACTACATTCTACTTATTGAATCGAATACCATCTCGAGTCTTGAATTTTGAAACTCCACTACAAGCTCTTTCTCATCATGTTCCATTACCCTTCGTCTTAATGCTTCATCCACGAATATTTGGATGCATTCTTTATGTTCACCTTCATAAGAACCAGTGAACAAAACTTGATCCATGTGCTATTCGTTGTGTTTTCTTGAGATATGCAACAGACAAGAAAGGTTATGGGTGCTTTGATCCAACTACTAGACGTCTTTATATCACAATGGATGTCACCTTTCTTGAATTTGAAATTTTCTTTGCAAAAACTAGTTCTCATTCTTGTATTAAGGGGGAGTTGTTAAATAAAGAGCAAATGGTGGATGGTTGGGAATGTTGGTCAAGTTTTGAAAATCACGGTGGTCTTATGATGAAGTACTTCCAACATGTCATATGGAATCAATGCGATAATGATGCCACCAGGAGATGAAGGTGATGGTGCTGACACTAAGAATGAGCAAGAACAACTCCTTGAACAAAAGTAATATACTCAAAATGAGCAAGAGCAGCGACCTATACAAGAACAATCCCCTCTTGTACCAAACGACAACCACTCTCCTTAGAATACTCTTAAGGTACAAAATCTAAACTATTATCCCAATAATACTATAGATTATTCTGTTAGCTCTGAGTTACCTTTCAGGCACAACCGTGGTTAGTCACCAAACCGATATTCACCTGATCATGGAGAAAAGAAATCAGAGTATCCAATTGCTTACCATTTTTATACCCAAAAACTTTCACCACCCCTCAAAGCATTTGTGAACAAGTTATCTTTTGAGTATGTTCCAAGTATAGTGCATGAGGCCTTGAATGACCCCAAATGGACCTAAGTAATAATTGAAGAAATGACAGCATTGGAAAACAATGATATGTGGAAGCTTATGCCACTATCCAAAGGAAAGAAAATATTGCGGTGTAGATCGACGTTCTCCATTAAATAAGGACAAATGGGTCAGTAGAAAGATACAAGGTAAGATTGGTGACGAAAAGATACACCTAGACATTTGGTGTAGACTATCAAGACACTTTTTCACTAGTTACAAAGTTGAATACTGTTAGAGTATTGTTGTCTCTAGTTGCAAATTCAGATTGGCCACTATATCAATTCGATATCAAAAATGAAATTTTTATGGGAATATTGCTGAAGAAGTTTACATGGATATTCCACCAGGTTTCATTACCTCACCATAAACAGGAGTTGTATGTAAGATGCAGAAGGCACTATATGGACTAAAACAATCGCCCAGAGCATGGTTTGGATGGTTTAGTCTAGCTATGAAGAAGCACAATTTTAAGCAGAGTAATTCGGATCATATTGTGTTCTTAAAGCATTGAAATGGAATGGTAACGACTTTAATAATATATGTTGATGATATGATAATTATAGGGAATCATGAGGAAGAAATCTCTAGCTTATAGAAGAATTTGATAATTGAATTTGAAATGAAGAATCTTGGGGGATTAAAATATATTTTGGGTATCGAAATAGCTCAATTAAGTTAAGGAATATTTCTCTCACAAAAAAATATGTTCTTGATTTGTTGGCTAAAACAAGAATTCTTGAATGTAAGCTTGTAGACATATCAATAGTTCATAATCATGGATTGGGAGCAGACCCAAATCTAATACCCACAAATAGAGAAAGGTACCAACAACTTGTGGAAAAATTGATTTATTTATCCCATATCAGACCAGATATTACCTATACTGTGAGTTTGGTAAGTCAGTTTACACATAATCCTAGTGAGGATCACATGAATGCCATGTTACGAATTTTATGATATTTGAAGTCTCCCCTAGGAAAAGGGCTTATGTTCAGAAAACATAATCATTTAAATAGTAGTGGCTATACAGATGTTGACTAGGTTGGAATTATTATAGATAGGAAGTCTACATCAGGCTATTTCACCTTTCTCAGTGGAAATTTAGTGACATAGAGAAGTAAGAAACAAAATGTGATTGCTTTGTCTAGTGCAGAAGCTGAGTTTAGACGCATAGCTAAAGGACTTTGCAAACTTCTTTGGCTAAAGAGGTTACTTGAAGAAATCGACTATTCATCAAGTGCTATGATGAATTTATTTTGTGATAATAAAACAACTATAGAAATTGCGCAATCCCAATGCAACATGACCGAACAAAATATGTTGAAATAGATCGACATTTCATCAAGGAAAAGCTTGAAGCCAAGATAATTCAATTTTCTTTTGTCAAATCAGAAGATCAGTTAGCAAACATCATTAGAAAGGTTGTTTCAAGCAAGGTTTTTTATAACTCACTGGACAATTTGGGCATTGGAGACATCTATGCACCAACTTGAGAGGGAGTGTTGTAAGCTGATAATAGAAGATTTTGTAGAGTGATAATAGGAATATTTTCTTGTACGAAATACTAGGTTCATATGCCTAAATTTATGTATAGTAGTCAATAGCTTTCCAGAATAATATTTCTTGTATATGTCATATAAGCATTCTCTTGTATCTTAGAAAAAATACAAGAAATAAAAGTAGCAAGAATAAGATTATATCATCAGCTACAACGTAGTCTTTTCAAGGAGTTATTGCAAGTCAATGACGCTAAAAATGTGTGAAGCATCAGCAATTTTTTGGGTGGATATATATCAATATAACCAGAAGAATATTTTGGTAGGTAGATTGATAGTATTAACTGATTTGTTCCATATATAAAACATTTCCAAGGTTGAATAACATAAAGGAGTTGTTGCATATTACTTAGCCTTCCAAAACTTGAATCTCATTAAATATTAATCAAGAGCAATGTTGTGGAAAGTGTCGTCTCCATTCCATAAAACTATCAAAAAGGAGTACAATACACGGTATCATTTTTATTACTCCAACTTGTCTAGATTCCAAGATCGAAGTTGAACAATCTGCAAGCTGCTAATCGTCTGCCTTAAAAAATAGATGCCCGATCTTATTAAATTGATATTCGTAATTGTACGTAAGAATCATTTGGATCGAATTCAAAATTACAATCAATATTCAATATTTATTAATTATAGATATAATAAGACCAGAAAACATTAATAAATTTATCAATTATTCAGGAAGATAAAACTACTTAATGTTATATCTTTTGAACAATTGTTTATCTTTCTTTGAATTTTTAGTTACCTTTTTGTTTAATTCTGAGTCTCTCCATTAGCATGTATTCTTATATTACACTATCATGTAGAAGCATGCTAAGAGTATGACCAAAGACGAGTCAAGCATCATCTTAAAGTTAGAAACTGAGGCCGGCATTATCTTACCAAGAGAACAAATTAGTTGGTAATAAATATAGTGGTTAGGTTTATTTAGAGGTTTAATTGTACTATAGAGACAAATCATAGTTGAATATACAATTTCTAAAAATGGGTCAACGTTTGTTAGGCAAATATGAAACGGAATAAATCAATCTCATATGCTGTGATATTTCTTCTATAATAAATGTAGTGAATCGAAGACTCGAATCCTTTGCTAAGAGTGTTTGAAAGATTTCATTTTCCATATATTTTCGAAGCGTTATCTTTGAACAAGTTTTGGAATATTTATACTCCTCCTATATAAAAATCAGATTGTAAATGATATGAAGCTGAATCAATAAATAAGTAAATGTTAGATAGCATTTTGTGTATTATAAATAGCTAAATCAATCAAACAGCTAGACAATGATTACGTTAATGTTTATATAAATCCTTAGGAATGAGTTATGGGGCACTTCTAAGTCATCCGATTCCTAACCCAGGTTGGAGATCACCAAACAGCAAGGAATTAGTGTGGGCCTAAAATGCACACGCTGCATCTATACAAGCATTTTAATTTGTTGCAAATCATAATTAATTAGCAATGCAAACATAATTTAGTTAATTAGTATGTGGACTTATGCAAATTGATCCACTCATATGATCTGATAAACTGACGCTCAAAACTGATGATTGGAATTTTAAAAATATGTTGATGGGTCATATTTGAGTTTTAGATACAAAAATTTAGGATCTCATTTTCGTTAAAAATTTAAATCATATTATTTTTTCACATAATAATACGTTTAATACTATACGTTATATTACATTGTATCATTGTATGTTTGTATGTTTGTAGCCCTCATATGAAATTTGGTACTTTTTTTTTGTTACAAGGACTAAAAACCAAAAACAAACGATTAACGCAAAAGCCTCCGGTACTGAGCTCCTTACATGTCACTATGAATAAGCGCCGGGACCGACACAGGGGGAAATTTTGGTACCTTTAACTCGACAAAATGTGATACAAAACATCAACAGTATTTGGACATGATAGTAAAAAGAAGAATACATCATATGTAGGGTGACAAATTAGTTATACTCAATTCCTTTGAAATTAAAAGATTAAGTTCCTTTAATTAAATTTAAATTTAATAATTTTTCATTTTAAAATTACACAAATTAACTATGTTAGACTCAAGTTAACATATTAAATAAAGTTTATTTGGATTCAAACTTGAACATTTAAAGTAGGTTAAATTCGGACACAAAAATTATGAGTTAATTTGATTTAGTGCCAACACTATTTATGTATATAAGGAATTTATTTTTGTTATCAATTAGCTTGATTGGTCAAAACATTTGATTTAATGATAATTATATCACTTAACAAATTACATATTCTCCTTTTATAAAAATTACGTAAATTAAATATCACATCAATTTTATTTTCTTTCTTTTACATGGGATTTACTAGTAGAGCTCATGTAATACTAAACATTAAAAGATATAATGATTATTTTTATAAATTTTAAAATGTCAAAATTTAACATGTATTTTAATGTAAATAATAAAGATTAAAAGAAATTCTTACCAACCATCTTTGTAATCCTAATGTAGAACAATATGAGTTCTAATTTTATATAAACTATTTTATTTCTTAAATAAGGATAGTTCTTTTCACACATCAAATTTGTATACATCGAAAATGAGTTCTATATATGTATACCAGATCAAAACCTGAAATATCTAGGACATCATACTATATATGAGTAGATTATATATGTATTTAGCTGACACAATTATGATAAAAGAAGAATATACAACCTGTTAATGTAAGCCAATTAAACATTAATATAAACTACAATTATAAATAAACTGGATGCAGAAGAGATCGGTGTACATCTTGCCATTGATGCTCTTGCTTGGGAATTTCTGAACATTCTTTGTTTGGGAGTTTTTCTAAGCTCTTAATCCTTCAATTGTTGTTGCATTTCATAAAGGTTAAAAGGAACTTAGGGACCCAAAACCTTATTCGAAATAAATATATCAATGTGCTCTCATTAAGCACGTCATTAACTTAGGAGTAGTTACCACAAAATTAGGAATTTATTTACCTACTAAAATAGTGGGCAACTAGGCCATTTATGGATTGTTAAAACTACCCAAACATAGGAAATATCTCAATTCTCACTTGATCCACACGTTTAACTTAGTATCAAATCCTAATTTGATCTAAAATATAGTATATAATTGTTGCGGTCTAAACAAAGGGATATAAATTGAATTCTATCTAGACCAATTAGAGGCAAGTGCACCCCGTCGACAAGTAATATAAATCGGTGAGAACCGGATATCATACCCAAGAGAAAAATTTTCAACACCTAAGACAATTATATTAAACGATGAAAAATTACTTAGACGATCACAAATTGATTGAATTGGAAATAAAATAAAATGAAATAAGTAAATCAAGGAAATATGAAAATTGCAAGGTATGAATTAAAACGGCTAGATTTAATCAAATGACAAAAGTTCGGTTAAGGTATCAGATTTCAATTGGATTAGACATTTAAAATAAAATTATAATGGTGGATTGATTTAGGAAATACTTCACTTAAGCAAGTTAAACCCAATGTTCATGGTGTTCCCTTCTTTTTTAAATCCGAGTCACTACTTGGTCCATAGATAATTCGGAATAAAAGGCGTTAAATACAAGAAGCCTAAAATTAAGTTCGTTAATTCTAGGTATCCTCACACAAGATCCTAAGGTTGGTCTACACTTAGTCTCAAGTATGTCGCTTGATTAATTTTCCGATACATTAAATCCCATTTGCTGTGGCATTTAATCATCTAAGGTCCTAATCTAGGTGATCAAACTAAATTAAGACTAAATATGCATTTAATCAAGCAAAACCAATCCCACAAAATTATCCTAATCCAAAATCAATCTTAACCTTAACCAAAATAAAACTTACTCACATATTTATCAATGAAACATAAATCATGGTCATAATATATGTTTGCATTAATTAAATCCACACAATTAAAATAAATATGGAATTAAAATAAATTAAGAAAATAAATTAAAACACCCTTTTCTTTTCCGGCTCCGCGTTGTTTTTCTATCTTCTAACGTGTCTCCACCAGGTTAGTCTCTTCTCTTCTCCACAGCTGTCCTCCTAAGTGATGTAATGCTAGCCACCACCAGCTTCTTCGTTGCTTCCTTATCCACCAGCTGCCAACGTCTTTGTGGAAAGTGTATATTAAGAATTTTATTCACCAGTCGTCCCCTTTCATGCATCTTGCTCTCCTCACCAAAGACATATTCTCTCATTTTTACGCACATACACATCTTTAGTTCTTGTTCATTGACATGACAAATAAGTTTTGAATCAACTTATTCATGCACATCCTCCTCCATGTTGCTCCTTCTTCTCACGAGTTTTAAGCTCTAACGTCGGACCAACGAAGCTCCTCTCCAACCGCTTCACGTTCTTGTTCTTCTCCTCTGCTAGCGTCTCCCTTGGTCTCCAACAAATTCTTTGCAACGACGTATTCTTCACAAGCACCCATGATTTCTTCACATTTCAGCGATTTTACTTCACCCATCGCTAGCGTCTCTATTTCCACCTCAACATGCTCTCTCTCGTAGATGCTTTTAATTTGGATGCCTTCACCAGCGTAAGCACCAAAGAACAATGTTGTTCACCTTGCCCAACCATGTAACGTTTTTTCTCCAGCACTCACGCATAATCCTCTCTTTTCCTTTTATACTCACCAGACACACCCTCCTTCTTCACAATGACTCGTTATTTTATCTCTAATCAGCTAACGTGTAAGTGTAGACTCTAGTGAGTAGTGGAAGGGTTGTCTTCAACGTCTCTCCTTCTAGCCACCAGCTCACGTTGTTTTGGTTGTTCTTTGTAAAAATGAGTTAAGGGTTGTGTCCCCGAGTGATGGAGTTGATGAAATATATCGTGAGTGAGGGCTGTGTGTTCAATGGGTGATGGATGTTTTGAGGGGATTGTATGTTTAGTGGTTGATGGAGTAGAGCTACTTCATGTAAGAGTGTTTTGTCCCTAGCTAACACCACCTACTGTCGTCTAGATAGAAAGTGTATGTTAGTGATGGAGTAGTGTAAATGATGAAGCCCAAATCCCTCCAAGCTCAACGTTTTTCAGTGTAGAGTCTGCCCATTTTCTTCTCCTTTAACGTGGTTGCTCCCAGCTGTCTTCGTTGTTTTACTTCAACTCACCAACTCCACGAAACTTGTCTTTGGTTGTAGCTGTTGGAATAACGTGAGTGCCCCTCTAGCTGCATGGGTGGTGGGTCTTTCCTCCAGGTTGGTCACGTTATCTTCAAGCCACCAGCTTCTTCACTCTTCTCCAGAAACGTGGATGCTCCTTGTTTCAATGCCACCTGCTACTTTGTTTTTTTTTTCATTCCAGCAGCTTCTTCTCTTCTTTGTTCTCCTCCATCCTGGATGTATTTTTTTTTTCTATCACCAACTGCCTCACTCTTCATGCACCAGCTCTTTCTTTTAGCCCTCCAGTCCACGCTCTTTTGTTTTGTTCTCCAGCCCATGCTCTTTTGTTTTGTTATCTGTTAAAACAACCAGCTGCGTTGTTATCATTTTGCTGCTTCTCTCAGTGGGTCTTTTTAGCTCTAACTTTGGTCCCTCCTTCTACCAATGTTGGAGAGTGCTGTAGCCCCCCATTTGCGTTAATCCTCCTGCTTTTTGCGTGGTGGTTGGAGCTTGGTGTCCTCTTAGGAGCTGTACTTTTGTTCTTGTTTTTATTCATCTCAAGCCCAACTCCGCATCTTCAATTCTCAGCTTCCTAAGTTGCCATAGTTTTTTCTTGCTTTCCTGAAATTAAAACAACAAACTTTTAATTAATGTAATTTAAATATTAAATTAACAAGAGTTTAGCAAATTATATAACAAAAATTAATATAAAATACCAATTAACAACATCCCCACACTTGAATTGTTGCTTGTCCTCAAGCAACTTACTTAGGTCACAACCAACGTATTCTGTCATTTTATTTTTAACGAAAATCAAGTGTTTGCAATTCCTTAAAAATTCGGCGAACTTAAGTATCAAGCTACTACATGTATCATAATATGTTCATCAATGCACATAGACAAAATCAAAGGTAGATATCTGTGATAAAAAAATAAGCACAAAATTAAAATGGACTTCCCTCACGATATTCACTCATGTCGCTCAAGTGTATAAGGTTTGTGTTTCGCTCAAAACTTCCTCTATGAGATTACGCTACCATAGGCTTGCAAATTCACCTATTTTTCACTACATAGAGTGCATGTCTTCATGGATCAAAAGAGCTTTTATTCAAGACTGTAATGGGGCTTAGGCTAGGGTGAGGTAAAAAAGAACAAAAGCTGCTCACAAGTATTCACAACGTAATAAGTGACGTGGGACAATTGATAAAAAACATACAGAAATACGAGACTACAACTACTCATCACTATTAAACGCTATGGTTTTGATTTTTTTTTCTTTTCTTCTTTTTTTTTCTTTTTTTGTAACAATAAATATAAAAGAAGATAGCATGAAAAAAAATCAACAACAATTGAGTAGATGTTCCTCTAAAACATCTCAGAATAACATTTAAAACAAAAGTCCCCAAATCAAGGAATCAAATGCTTAGTACTTCGTTTAACTTGAGAAAGGGTAAGGCTAAAAGTTTTCAGGTTTCAATGTAATACGATTAATAAGAAAACAACAAGGTTAAAGGCTCGAAAGGGGTAACAAGGAAAAATAACTTGGTGGGTTATTTAAGCTAAAGGGTAAAAACAAAAAGGCCTTTATCATGTCCATAAAGCATGTAACTAGCGATATCAAACAGATTGAGCAAGTTACAAGGCAATCCACATAGGGAAGCATCACACATGACAAAGAAAATAGATGACTATGAGATGCGGTCATATGGCTCAAAACCTCTGGCTGTTGAAATGAAAATCCATCGAAATTTCATACATTGCCTCATCACTCGAAGATCGATTATTGACTAAGCTTATGCAATTGACTACTTAAATTAATCCACATGCTTCACTATCCTCTCAAGTTGCCTATTCCCAGTTCATGCATACAACTCAATTTTCCATCCAACTATTTTGATAGAATCATATGATCAAATTCAACACAAATAGGACCCAAGACAGTTACCAGAAGAGTCGCAACCATTCAAGTGTGTATCTCTCAACATCAACATCAATATCATCAACATCAGTAGCATGCACATAATCTCAATCCCCCCACACTTAATAGGAATATGGTCCTTAATTTTCATGTAGTCAACAATCAAACACAAAGCGGGGAAAGAGAAAGAAGAAACTTCCCTGAAGAAAAATCAGCCAAGAACTCTTTGTCACCAACCACGCAAACCTTAAAAAAACTCAAAACAACTCAAATAAATGCAGTAAAAGAAACGCAAGGGAAAAAACGAGAAAAGAAAAGAAAGAAAACTACAAGCCTACCAAAAAAACATGCACCGCCATCAAGGAGGCGAAGTGTCATGAAGAGACAATCGCTCCTCAGAGTGATCCACAAACTTAGGCATATACAATTTAGCGCGTTGTCCATTTACCTTGAACGAATTTTCATTTTCTCGTTTTATCACAAGAACCCCAAAAGGAAGGACTTGGATCACCGTGAATGGACCATACCACCTTGACTTAAGCTTCCCTGGAAAAAGACGAAGACGGGAGTTGTAGATCAATACCTGGTCACCTACCTTAAAGTCTCGGTGGAGGATCTTCTTGTCATGCCACTTCTTCACTCGTTCCTTATACAACTTCGAATTGTTATAAGCATCCAAACGAAATTCTTCAAGCTCATGAAGTTGCATAAGTCTCTTAGCACCTGCAGCAGACAAATCAAAGTTAAGAAATTTGGTAGCCCAGTATGCACGATGCTTTAACTCAATTGGAAGATGACAAGACTTCCCATATACTATCTTGAATGGTGACATGCCTATGGGTGTCTTAAATGCAGTCCTATATGCCCAAAGTGCATCATCTAGCATTAAAGACCAGTCCCGCCTAGAAGCATTAACAGTTTTCTCTAGTATTTTCTTTAATTCCTGTTTGAGACTTGACTTGTCCACTAGTTGGGGTGGTGCGAATTAACCCTTATGGGTTACCCCATACTTAGCTAACAACGAATCAAAAGTTTATTACAAAATCGACCCCCCATCACTAATGATAGCCCTAGGTGTGCCAAAACGTGTAAAAATATTCTTCTTCAAAAATTTAACAACACATCTACATTCATTTGTAGGCAATGCCTCTGCTTCCACCCATTTGCTAACATAATCAACAACAACCAATATATATTGATTAGAGAAAGACTTAGGAGCGGTCCCATGAAGTCTATTCCCCAAACATCAAAAACTTCACAAACAAGAATGTTAGACAATGGCATGTCATGTCTCAGACTAATGTTTAGACCCTTTGACACCTATCACAAGATTTGAAAATGTAAATGCATCCTTAAATAAAGTGGGCCAATAGAAACCACACTCCAAAACTTTATGAGCTGTCTTAGATGCACCATAATGTCCCCCAGCCTCTCTAGAATGACAATGATGTAACACAGAAGACATTTCCTCTTTAGGAATGCAACGCCTAACAATACCATCCACACAAATCTTGTAAAGCAAAGGGTCATCCCAAAGATAGTACCTTACCTCAGACAAATTTTTTTCTTTTGAGCATAAGAAAGATCAGGGGCATAGATATTACCAGCAAGGTAGTTCACATAATCTGCAAACCATGGAATGACCGTCATAACCATCAGATACTCATCAGGAAAAGTCTCCTGAATGTCTTTCTTTGTTGCACTCTCCATGGCAACTTCATCTAACCTTGATAGGTGACCAGCTACAAAATTCTCGGTCCCCTTCTTATCCCTCAGCTCAATGTCAAATTCTGCAAAAGTAACACCCAATGAATTAGTCTTGGTTTAGCGTCGGGTTTGTCATCAAGTATTTCAAAGTGCATGATCAAGTATACACAATCACTTTAGACAAAACCAAATATGAGCGAAACTTATCAAAAGCAAACACAATTTGCCAACATCTCTTTCTCCGTGGTGGTATAATGGCGTTGTGCACGTTTAGTGTCCTACTTGCATAAAAATAGGATGAAAGATCTTACCTCGTCTTTGGCCTAAAACAAAGCACCTTTGCATAATCACTTGCATCACACATTAATTCAAAAGGAAGAGACCGATGGGAGATATAAGAATAGGTGCGATCAAGCATATCCTTGAACAATTGAAAAGATGTCAAACATTTATCATCAAAATTAAACACAACATCTTTTCAAGTAACTCGATCGAAAGGTTTAGCAATTTTGGAAAAATCCTTAATGAACCTACGCTAAAAACCAGCATGGCCTAAGAAACTTCTAATGGATTTAACATTGTTTGGTGGTGGAAGTTTCTTAATGACATCAATTTTTTCTGGGTCAACCTCTATACCCTTGCTAGAAATCTTATGACCTAAAACAATGCACTCTTGTACCATGAAATGACATTTTTCTCAATTAAGCACTAAATGGGTCTCTTCACACCTAATTAAGACTTTCTCCAAGTTATCCAAGCATGCATCAAATGAAGTACCAAACACAGAGAAGTCATCCATAAAAATTTCAATGCAAGATTCAAGCATATCAGAAAAATAGTCATCATGCATCTTTGAAATGTAAGCGGAGCATTGCATAACCCAGGCATGCGTCTATAGGCAAATGTACCATAAGGACATGTAAAGTTATTTTCTCCGATCTTCCGGGCTACGAGGAATCTGCAAATATCCACTATATCCATCTAAGGCACAATAAAAATCATGTCCATCTAATTTCTCAATCATCTGATCAATGAAAGGTAAAGGAAAATGATCTTTCCTGGTGGCATCATTCAATTTCCTATAATCTATGCACATTCTCCACCCAGTTACCTTCCTAGTGGCTATTAATTCATTTTCTCATTTTCAACCATAGTGGTGCCCCCTTTCTTTGGCACCACATACACAGACTAACCTAACGAGAATCGAAATGGGATAGATAATACTGCATCTAGAAGCTTTACTACCTCATCTTTCCTTTACCTCCTTCATGTGTGGGTTAAGTCTCCTCGGGGTTGCCTTTATCGCCTTGCTTCCATCCTCCATAAAAATGTGGTGTGTGCAAAAGAAGGGCTTATACCTTTGATATCATAATGGACCACCTAATTGCCTTTTTGTGGTCCCGCGGTACCCTCGATAACTGCTCCTCCATGCTTTTGACAAGCGAAGAAATGATAAGCGGTAAGTGCTCGGTGGGTTAAGATAAACATACTTCAAATGACTTGGAAGAGGTTTAAGGTCAAGAAGGGGCTCTTCAATCGAAGGCTTGAAAATAGCTTGGTGGGCGTTGGAGAGGCTCGTATGCTCTATAATGTGTCCAATATGCCCGCTCCAACTCATCGCAATTTCCTCCAACTCTTCTTGCAATTCTTCCCCTAACTCTTTGATTGTTCCTTGCGCTACCTCTTCTAACAAATCTACACAAACAATAGAAGAATCATCAGTATCATAAGAATAAATATCAATAAAATGGCAACAGTCAAGAGTAGAAGGATGCTTCATAGCATTGAACACATCAAACACTAGTTCTTCATCTTGAAGTCTCAAGATGAGCTTTCCACGTTGTACATCAATGATGGTCCGTGCAGTAGCCATGAAAAGTCTCCCAAGAATGATGGGGATGTCAAGATCTTCCTCCATATCAAGGACTAAACAATCCACCTGAAAGATGAACTTCTCGACCTTGATCAATACATCCTCAATGATTCCCCTCAGATAGGTGATTGACCTATCTGCCAACTGAAGTGAAATAGTTGTGGGTTTGGGCTCCGCCAATCCTAATTTCTTGAAAACAGAAAGAGGCATTAAGTTAATGCTCGCACCCAAATTCATTAAAGCCTTATCTATATGTAAATCACCAATAACACAAGGAATAGTAAAACTCCACGGATCCTTAAGCTTGGTGGCAACTTTCTTGACAATATGGCGAACACTCCTCATTCGGCTTCAAGTGGCATAATCCTCAAGCCTCCTCTTGTTAGACAAATTTTTTTAAAACTTAGCATAAGAAGGCATCTGCGCTATGGTCTCAACAAAAGGAATGTTTATATGCAATTTTTAAATATCTCGAAAATGACCAAATTGCTTATCTAATTCGTACCTTTCAATCTTTGAGGATAAGGAATCCGAGGTCTTCTGGGATGTGTGATGGGATCGGCAAATAACCTTGGATGGTCCTCCTTTTCATTTGGTGCTTCATGGCCTCCTTTCCACTTTCACATATCTCATCTTCTTCACTCTTTTCCACTTCTTTATCCTTCGCTTCTTCTTAACTTCTTGAGTTATGCGCCACTTCTCAATAAAATTGCCTTTGCATGTTCTCTCGGGTTGGCCTCGGTAGTGTTAGGCAATGAACCGAAGGTCTTTCCTTTAACAAACTAGCAACTGCTCATCGATTCCCCAAATATACGATAGAAGATTCTTGGTTCGCATCGACCTCGGTAGTGAAAATGTACTTCGACAGTAGGTCTTTGAGATTAGATTTCTCTGGTGGTGCAGGATTAGGAGCCTTGAAACCTGGAGGTGTAGGTGGTTGTCTCTAAACATTGGATGATTGTGGTTGTGCCACCTGATCATTCCGTCAAGAGAAATTTGGATGATTCCTCCATCCTGCGTTGTAGGTATTAGAATATGGGTCCAATCGCTGTCTGTTATAATTGCCCACATAATGGGCCTCTTCTGTTTCTTGAGCAAAAGGATTCCCGACTTGACACTCGAGAAGATGCATGGAATCTCCACCACAATGTTCCTGAAACAACCTGATTCCTTAATGATGAGCTAGCTCCTCCTCTCACCTGTGCATCAAATTATCCAATTTCTTCGTCAAAACATCCATCGAAAGAGATAACACCTTTGTATTGTCTACTACACGAGCTCACATGGGTAAATGCAGGATGCCTTCTGTATGATATTGAAAGCTGCTAGTGGCCATCTCATCAATCAACTTTGAAGCTTGATCTGGCGTTTTCCTCATTAAACTACCTCCTGCTGCAGCATCGATGGTACTCCTGGTCAATGGGTTCATTCCTGTATAAAAAGTATTGACCTGCTACCATGTAGAGAACCCATGACTAGGACATTGTGTCAACATATCCCAAAATCGCTCCCAAGCTTCATATAAACTTTCATTTTCATATTGAGTGAAGGAAGTGATCTCATTCTTCATTTTTGCAACCTTGGCAGGAGGAAAATTTTTTGCCAAAAATAATCTCATCATCTCATCCCATGTAATGTCGATCCTGATTTGCAAACTAGCCAACCATGCTCTGGCCTTATCCACTAGAGAAAATGGGAATAACCTTAATCTCCTTTGCGTCTTCCGATACTCCATTTTGCTTGAATAAATCAAAAATATCCAAAAATGTCTCCAAATGGGTGTTCAGATCCTCCAAAGGCAATCCTTCAAATTGAGATGCCCTCACCATGGATGTAATGCTGAGCTGTGATCATCGGCCTTATAATAGGAGGCATGGGTCTATTGTTGTGCCCCATTGTCAAATCCATCATAATCAACTCCCTTCTCTCTTCAGTATGTTTCATCAACCTCTCCTCGTGCTGTTCCATCTCTAAAAACTGCTCTTCTCTAGTCCTTTCTGTGAAGTACTACTCAAGAGCCAATCTGGTTTCCTTCACATGACTGCAAGCGGTTTTCAATTTCAATATCTAATAGCAAATTCTCGAGCTTTTGACCACGAGTGAGCATAAACAAAATGGAAATAATAAAAAAAATAACAAACCTAAGGATGAAAAATAAAACACCTAAAATAAAGCAATAAAACAAACAACTAAAATACGCAAATAAACAACAAAGCAAAAATGAAATATGAGACAATTAACACCGTCTAATTTAATAACTCAAAATCAGAAATTTTCTCCCTGGCAACGGCGCCAAAAACTTGTTGTGGTCTAAACAAAGAGATATAAATTGAATTCTATTTAGACCAATTAGAGGCAAGTGCACCCCTTCGACAAGTAATATAAATCGGTGAGAACCGGATATCGTACCCAAGGGAAAAATTTTCAACACCTAAGACAATTAAATTAAACGATGAAAAATTACTTAGACGATCACGAATTGATTGAATTGGAAATAAAATAAAATGAAATAAGTAAATCAAGGAAATATGAAAATTGCAAGGTATGAATTAAAGCGGCTAGATTTAATCAAATGACAAAAGTTAGGTTAAGGTATCGATTTCAATTGGATTAGACATTTAAAATAAAATTATAGCTGTGGATTGATTTAGGAAATACTTCACTTAAGCAAGTTAAACCCAATGTTCATAGTGTTCCCTTCTCTTTTAAATCCGAGTCACTACTTGGTCCATAGATAATTGAATAAAAGGCGTTAAATCTGAAAGCCTAAAATTAAGTTCGTTAATTCTAGGTATCCTCACACAAGATCCTAAGGTTGGTCTACACTTAGTTTCAAGTATGTAAACGATTAATTTTTCGATAAATTAAATCTCATTGGCTGTGGCATTTAATCATCTAAGGTCTAATCTAGGTGATCAAACTAAATTAAGACTAAATATGTATTTAATCAAGCAAAAATCAATACCAAAAAATTATCCTAATCAAAATCAATCTTAACCTTAGCAGAAAATAAAACTTACTCACATATTTATCGATGAAACATAAATCATGGTCATGATATATGTTTTCATTAATTAAATCCACAATTAAAATAAATCTGAATTAAAAATAAATTAAAACACCCCTTTTCTTTTCCGGCTCCCGTTGCTTTTTCTATCTTAACATGTCTCCACCGGTTAGTCTCTTCTCTTCTCCACAGTTTGTCCTCTAAGTGATGTAATTTAGCCACCACCTGACTTCTTCATTGCTTCCTTATCCACCAACCGCTAGCGTGTAACATCCCACCCCTACGGGAAGGGTAGAATAGTAATTTGGCATAGGATGAGAGTGATTGGGCTTAATTAGGATTGTTCATGCATACTGGTATTGGTAAACAGTGAAATTTGTGCACATGGAAATACCTGTACATGCATTCATGACATTCCTGGTATTTATGCCTAAATGGAATTTAGGTTGAGAATAACATGGTACTTGTGCTTTAAAAAAATTATTATTTGGAGTGATTCATTGTGTGTTTTACATTTTAAGGGATTTTAAAGAATTTTTCTGGACTTTTCCGGAGAAAATTCCTGGACCGGAAAAATCACCAAGTGGCGAACCGGTTGATTTTCGGCATAGAAAATTTTTGTCCAATGGCACTATAATATTGGGTACATTATTTTGGTATTGGAATTAGGGTCATTGGAATTGAATGGGTCAAAGATTGAGTTCATTAGGGTTGATACAAAGTTTTGTCTTATCTTTATTTTGTGTTTTCTTGAAGATGACACTTGTCTAAATGAGTTAATGCTTTTGTCTTATGCTTACTTATTTCCTCTCTCGGTTTTGCTTTGTTTAAAGCATGAAAAGAGCAAGTTTGAGGTTTAATTCATTCCCATCAGAAACCCTCTTCATATTTATCTCTCCATCGATTTTTCTCTCCTTCTTTAAGTGTTACTTCTTCCACCCTTAAGAGCCTCGCATGCATCCAAGCTATTTTCTTTTCATGATGATGATACACATGTATGGTGTTAGATGAGAGTGGAGAAGTTGTTGAGTTAGAGTATTAATTAAAGAATTGAAGAGATTGAAGTTGAAATTTTCTGAATTGTGTACAAAGAGTTATTAATATTTGAATTTCGGTTCAAAAATAGGAAAAAGAGAAGGAAATAGGGGCAACATATATATATATATATATTAATTGTTTTATTTGATTTTTGTGTTCTTTTGGGAAATTGACTTGTGTCAGGGTAATGGTTCTTTAGTCCTTTTTTATTTATTTTGAACTATAGAATTCCGAATTGAGTAATTTCGGTCTTAGTAAGATTTCTAATTTTTAGACGGATTTTTGTGATTGAAAATTGTGGTTTTAGGGCTGGGAATATCATGAACATGTATTGTACACTTCTTAATTGCTACATGTGCATCATTAAATCGTTACGATTGAACAATTAGTAATGGGTTTGTTCTCTGATCATTATAGAGGCACATTTGGGCGTCGATCCACCGACGTTGCGAGACTTCGGCATTAGCTTCGGAAGTGATAGGTGAGTGGCCGAGATGGTTTTCGTTCAATTATTATATGTCTAATGTGGGGAATAATGGTGGGATTAGTGGTTGCGTTTGTTTCTGACTGGATTCCGGACAAATGGTCCGATGAATTGGAAGATCTGACATAGAAGTGTTTTGATGTGCAAATTGTGAATTGTTTGCTATTACTCTGATATACTGTGATTAATTGCCTTGTCTCAGATGTGACCTGATTGTGATACATTGACTGTTAAATTAGGCATATGCATTTCATACACAAAGGCATAAATGGATAATAACAGTTATGACTAGAGTCGCCACTAATACTGAAAAAGAGCCTCGAGCTCGAAGGGAGAAGGGCTCTCCTACTCCCTAGACGCATCTACTGCATACTGTTTACTATTAAGTGCTCGATCCACAACCTTGTAATAAAGCGGAAAAGTGTCACATATGCATTGCATACTTATTTAGCGGTTGAATACTTAAAGCGGAATAAGGCAAAAGTGCAGAGACAATTGTGATGTGTTTTTTACTGCTGTGTTATTGAATTGACTCTGTGGTTTGTTTATGTGATGCATGAATTGGCGATCCATCGATGATGGTTCCTCATTGAGTTCATGAAACTCACCCAAAATTGCAACCTATTTTTCGGGATCGAGAGTAGATTGATAGCTCAGAGAGGCGTAGAAGCCATGTGGATCAGTTAGCGAGAGAGGTTATGGCTCGATAATGGTCGGTCGGTGGGGATTTCTTTTGAGATGACCTAGTTAGGACTGTTATTTTTGTCTTGTTGTATATAATATTTTTGGGTTAAGTGTTCAGAGTGATGTACAGAATGAGAACACTAACAGTTGTATAAATTACTGAGTTTGATGAAATGAAATGGAACACAGTTTGGTTTTAAAAAGTTTCAATTTCATATTACTGTTTTATTATTATGATGCCATGTGGAGTTTAGAGCTATTTGTCTGTAGTTCTCTCTCATCGTAAGATATGTACCGGGATGACCTATGGGTGTTCCAGTGGGTACTCTATGGTAAGGGGGCACTACATTAGGTGGTATCAGAGCATAGTTTGGCATCTGTTGGGATTAGTCAAATATGTAGGTGTGAATTTTACAGAAATGCAGAAATTGATCAAAATTCTTGTTTTGTTCTAGGTCATCCGCCTTAGGTGATCAGGTCGAACAACCGGCTGACCAAGGATCGGTCGGAGCAAGTAGAGAGTCCTCTATGCCTCGATCGAGGAGTTACCTCTTAGAGTCTCAGTGAGGCGGAGAGGAGATATAATTTTTGCGTGGCGAGGGTATGAACTTCATGGCGATCTAGACCTGCTTTGAGGTGAGGATAGCTAAAGAGGGTGAGAGAGTCTTGACGGATGGACTTGAACACGATGAGAGGTTCGATTATCGATATCTCTTCTGCGGGGCCCGCTTATAAGTGGTGGAAGGCATTAAGGCGGTACCACGGGCCTTGCTTGTTGACATCGGATGAATTTTGAGGGCCTTGAGGATAATTATATGCCCAAGGTCTATCTTGATATGAAGATGCAAGAGTTCTAGAGTTGAAACAAGGCGGGATATACGTGGCGAATATGAAGTGAAATTCAATGAGTTGATGGATTATGCCCTTGTTATGATTCCTCTGAGGTGATAAGTGTCGGAGGTTGAGAATGGCCTCAATCTGAGATCCGTGCGGTTAGCTGATCGGACATGGGCACTTTTATAGAGTTGAGAACATTGCGAGGCGAGTGGGCGACTAATGAGATAGAGACGATGCGAGATGGGGTCGAGAGGAAGAGTGAGTGATAGTCAAAGGCGATTCTGGCGGGAGTTTGATGGCTTGAGCAGGACCTTCAGTCTCGGGAGGATCTAAACGATGCAGTTTTGGGCGAGAGGAAGATTTTTCTGGTGGCGGTGGTAGTGGAAGAGGTTGAGGCGGCTTCCTCGGTGTGTGAGCATTGTGAGAGGAGACACGATGGGGAGTGTCGGTTGGTTGTGAGCACCTTAGATGCGGCTCGATGGACCACCAGTCGAGGATTGCCCTACTACTTTGGGAGTTGATCTGCTGTCGATGGGCGTCCGGAACAACACTCTTGTCTGTGTGAGTAGGGTGGGTGGATCCGGCGGAGGGGCGAGGAAGAGGCTAAGGTAGAGTGAAGGCTCTTTTATGCGGGCCGAGGGGCAGGGTAGCCAACCTAGTCCCAGGCGGAGTTTATGCCATGACGGGTAGGAGGCCAGAGATTCCCAGGATGTAATGGCGGTCGCTTCTTATTTGGCGTTGAAGCTTTTGCCTTTGCTAGATCCGGGATCCACACACTCATTCATCGCACGCATTTGGCATGTAGATTGCATAGGGATAGGGAGAGGTTCTGATATGGGTTAGAGGTGGTACACCTCTAGGTAGCCTCTTGCGTTAGGAGAGGCTGCGAGGGTGTCCGGTTGTGATTGATCGAGGCGAGTTGAGGCGGACTGATAGTGTTATTCTTTGAGAGAGATAGATGTGATTTTGGGGATGGGTGACTTCTGTACATAGGGCCGTCATGGATTGCTATACCGAGGAGGTTATCCTAGAGTCTCTGATCGACTAGGCGGTGTTCGGAGGAATTAGTCGGCGATTGCCGGCCGCGATTTCCTTCTTGGTGCCACGAGGTTGATCACGGGGGATGTGAGGCCTATCGGCTCATGTGATCGATGTGAGAGGTGGCGAGGCTGCGGGATATTCCGTGGTTAGGGAATTCCCGGATGTGTTTCCTGATGAGTTACTGGGTTTACCGCCGGATCGGAAAATAGAGTTCACGATTGACCTCGTTCCAGGTAGTGCTCCTATCTCTATCCCTCCATATAGGATGGCACTGTGGGCGAGGGAGGCTGAAGGCTCATTCTGAGTTATTAGAGAAAGGGCTTTATTAGACCTAGTGTCTCAACGTGGGGAGCTCCGTTATTATTTATGAAGAAAAAGGATGGAACTTTGAGGCTGTGCATTGATTACAGGCAGTTGAATCGGGTGACAGTGAAGAATAAGTATCCATTGCTTAGGATCGATGATCTATTTGATCGATTCTTGAGGGAGCTCGAGATATTTACTAAGATGGATTTGAGGTCGAGGTATTATCGAGTTGAAGATAGCAGAGGCGATGTGTTAGAAGTAGTGCCACGAAGGCAATCACCTTTAAGCATTTTATACAAAGTTATGTACATACTTTATGAATAAATAAAGAAAGGCATATTTCATTAATTTGATGTTCATTATTTATGAATGGATATTGATCTATAAGCAAATTAATGAAGTCCATGATATATGACATAGCATGAAGGAAATTGTGATGTGATCATACTCTTTGAGATTCTATCATGTGCAATTATGTCGATATCTAAATTATCCACAGTCATAGGATTACTAAATTGGACATCGATGTCCGGAGACTAGCACATCTCAGCTCCTTGATTTGATCAGCGATGGATCTCGAGAAGGCGTAAATATGAGATATTTAGGGTTGAGATGTGGATGCTTACTAGAGGTAGTAAATCATGTGATGATCTCATGGCAGGTCATCCAGTGTGCTTACTGCAACTGATCATAATTTATTCATAATGAATAAAAATGTACTGCAAAATGCCTTCCACGTGCCTACTAATCTGCTTGACCTAAAGCCAATGGCCTTGATATCTAATACCATGAAGCGATACATGAGAATCAAAACTCTTTTGTGATAATGGCTTTGTCAGCGGATCGGCAATATTATGCTCGGTGGGAATTCTCTCTATGTGGACATCACCTCGTCTATGATCTCCCTAATCGGATGATATACATAGATGCGTGTTTTAATCGTTCTTTGAGACCTGGTTCTTTGCTGCGCAATAGCCCATTGTTGTCACAATACAATTGCATGGGCCCATCACATTAGGAACCACACCAAGTTTAGTAATGAACTTTTGATCAGCGACTTCCTTTGCTACTTACGAGCGGTAATGTACTGCCTCGATTAGTTGAATCGGATTTGTCTCTTGTTTGGAACTCTTCCAACTAATTGCCCGCCATTCGGTGTGAATCGTAACTGGCGGGATTTGGAATCATCCTTACGGTTTTCAATCGATAAGGATGATTCCAAATCCATCAGTGCGTATTCAGCTGAATAGAAGGTTCAATGAAGGTTCAAACAACAACGATTAACGATTCGTGAAAAAAGTAAAAGCGATTGAATCAAATTGTTCTGATTGAACTTAATTAACATCTCATCAACGATCGAATCAACGTACTCAACTGAATATCATCCGATTAGAAGATCAGGAACGAACATCTTATGAACATATAAGGGCACAAAATTTGAAAACAATATTTCTACTGAATTGAAATTAACATTTACAACATGCATCATCGTCACAAGCAATAGGCAACTCCGACCTAGTCATGATTTCTTAGTTATATCGACACAGTGGCTCGATACCACTTGAAAGAAGGAGAAACTTGGAGAAAGAAGCTTGAAGATCGATGGAGAGCTTAAGGAGAAGAACTCTTCTTTCCTTAAAACCTTAGGTTTTCTCAAAACCCACGATGATCATAAGCATGGAGAAGAAACTCTTTCTTTTCCTTTATATCCAAAAACAACGATCATCCTCATCATCCTTCATTTTGTCTTCTTGCCATTAAATGCCATTTGATGACTAAGCAATTAAGGAAGCTTCTCTCATCTTCTCCTTCCATCCACGTAGACACACACACACACACACACACACACACATATATATATATATTAATTAAATATATATAAATAAATGCTAGTGTGTAAATCGAAACTTATGCATGTGTAAATGGAAGCATCTTCTTCATACTGCGTACAAGTCGACTTATACCATTGTGCAAGTGCGACTTACGTGTCTCTGATACTGAGACAAATCGACTTGTGCATGTGTAAGTCGACTTATCCGAGCATACAAGTCGACTTATGCATGTATTAGTCGACTTGTCCATGTGGAAGCTTGGAATTTATCAATGTGATTTGATATGGTTTTGCTAATTTATTCCCTAATGTTCTGGTTGCTGCGTTTGTGCAAATTCAATGAACAGACATGCTTGTAAATTCGAGAATAAATTGTAGAAAAACTGTTTTCGAATTTTCTTTCACCGACATGTCTCTAAGATGTTTACGAATGTATATGAGAATGGAAAAATGTTTTTGAGGTGATTTACTATTTATTTGAGAATTTATTGTGTGCTGCTGGGAATAACTGTGTTGAGGAACACAAATTCTACATTGGCTTTGTTGCTGAGGTTGGTTGAGTTTTTGATGGAAATAAATCCTAAAAACATTTATGGAGCATGTTGTGAACATGTTGTAACCTCTGTAATTTTCTCAGAATTTATTGAAATTGTTTCAATGAGTTTTTCAAGCAAAACACAGAGCTTGGTAGTTTTGAGAAAGTTGCTGGAGCTGTTTTGTTTGAAATGTATGATTGTGTAGTTTTCAGTTCCAATGCCTTGGATCATTTTTAATATGATTAAAAATGTGTTATATTGATGTTGTATGCTTTCCAAATTGAATTTCTTGAAATTGGGTTTCCAAAAATTTTTGGATGTCAAATATGTCACATTAAGCGTCTCATTAGTGTATTTAGTTGTCTGATTGTTTTGGCCGTCACAATTTTGTGACCGATGTAAAGTAATCTTGATAAAATGTAGACTAGCTAGAGATACTTAGGGTGATAGTTTGATATTCTCAAATTATTTGAAAATCTAAATGAATAAGAGTGTATTCATCAATTTCAAGTTTTTCATGTATAGTTTGACTATTTATGGTAAGCATGGAACAATGAAAGTGTTCATTGGTACATCATAATAAAGGATATTACACTTGGTATTGTGAATTTGAACTACGAATTGAAAAATTAGCGATTAGAGCATGACCTTTGCGTGTTCGGTCGACCAAACACATGCACCGGTCGGTAGCTCGTCTGTGATAATCCATAGTAGTCATTGGAACATGCACGATCGACTAGTTTGTCTACAATAATCCATAATGTCGACTAGCACATGTACCGATCGATTGGCATATGCACCACGACTAGCACATCACCGATCGACAACATGACAAAAGATGAGATGATGGATGATTTTAGGTATAGATTTAATGTGATTGATGAATGCCTAAATCATTCCATATAGTCATGGTGACTATAATCCTATGGCTTGGAGAAGAAGAAGATGAGACACGAAAACCCTCACACATCATATGAAAACTAACGCCTTCCATTAATATGGGAAGAACGAGTTCTTATAGAGTTGGGTTATTAGGTAAACCCAAGCTCACTCTATCTGGATATGTTGAACCATGAAAATAAGATTTTCAGATTAATGGGTCGGTTTTCACTAGAAGCGTTGATTTGTTGAGTAAACTCAAGGTCAGCGTGGACAGAGCGAAATTGGGTAGTGTACATCGGATATACGCGCATCAAGAGTTAATAACCCAATGTGTGTGCATACATCACGAGTTGATAGACTAGTCGATAGTTGCATCTATGAAGCAAATGGTATGACCGATACTGCCGATAGATCTAAGGTGGCTTGTTGGTAAACCCAAGGTCATTTTAGTAATGTCGGACATCTATGATGCAATTGGTATGACCGATACCTACCGATTGACCTAAGGTGGCTTGTTAGGTAAACCCAAGGTCATTTTAGTAATGTCGGATATCGACCCACTAGGACATTTTGTCATAATGTTTCTTGGATTCGTACTGAGGGTTATGGATTCTTTGAAACTAGTGGGAGCCATATGCATGTCATGCAATTCCTTATGATCATGCATGTAATTCTATTCTAACATTCTTTCTCTCTTTCCTATAGGTTATTGAAGATGACCTCAGTGTAAACTTAACCGCTTATGGACTCGAACAAATTAACTTGGACCCACTTTCTAGATTGCACGAGAAATCGAGAATTGTTCTCGTGTTTAAGGAACTAGGATATGTCCTAGATGTTCCACTTCTGATCCACCTCTCGCTGATGCTTCCGATGAGGATCGAGAAAGCATATCGTAAGCATCTTAAAGGCGATGACATGGCTACGCATTACGCTCGCATCTATGTCACGAGCTGCGAAGCGGCGTGAGTCTATGGATGCTAATACCATAGTGTTTCATCTTAGAGAGTATTCGATGAGCAAGCTCGGTCCGAAAGGTTCGAGACCTCGAGGCTACTCTTCACTACTAAGATGACTCGGGTTCATCTGCGATGCGGTATGCAATCAAGATGAATGGGTATAATGAGAGGTTGGCTGTCTTAGGTTTTGCTATGGATTATGAATTAAGTGTTGACTTAATTTTGGTTGGATTGTCTGATAGTTATTCACAGTTTGTGTTAAACTATCGGATGAACCAAATAACCACGACAATCCCTGAGTTGATCAATCTGCTCAAGATAGCAGAGCAAGCTATCAAGAAGGATAGCAAGCAAGTGCTCATGGTGGACTCTTCTTCTGGTTCCAAGAAAAAGAAACTAAAGAAGAATAGGTCTAAGAAACCTAAAGGAGGTACAGCCAAGAAGAAAACCAAAGAAACTGCACCAAAAGGAACTTGCTTCCATTGTGGCAAGATCGCCACCCTTTAGCGGGCTATAAAGTCTATCTCGAAGAATTGAAGCGAAGAAGGCATCGATGCCTCTACTTCTTCACTATGTTTGTCATTGAGGTTATCACTGCTTTCGACCATAACATATGGGTATTAGATACGGTTGTGGCTCACACATATGCAATGATATCTGAGGCCTCGGGGACGATGAGATGTATTTCATGAAAGGAGAGATAGACTGCGTGTAGGAAATGGAGCAAGAGTCTTGCATTAGCCGTAGGCACTTATTTTTGTCACTCTCGGTGGGCTTGTAATTAAATTGGATGAATGTTATTTTGTACTGTATTAACAAAGAACATATTATGCATTTCTTGTTTAAATAAATTTGGTTTCCATTTGACTTTTTAGTAACAATGGTTGTTCTATTAGTTTGAATGGAATGCTTTATGGTACTGGTACATTATGCAATAGAATTTACATATTAGATATGTCACATCCAATTATGAATGTCAATGACACGAAAAGACCTAAACGAGATAATTTAAAATCAACTTACTTATGGCATTGTCGCATGGCCATATAAATGAGAGGCACGATAGCTAAGCTCCATAAGAGTGGAAGTTTAGGGTCATTTGATTATGAATCATATGACACATGTGAATCTTGTTTATTAGGCAAGATGACTAAGTTACCCTTTAAGGGAAAGGCGAACGAGCGATCGGAGTATTAGACCTAATACATTCGGATGTATGTGGTCGATGTCCATCCATGCCGTAAGTGGTTGTCTTTACTTCATTACCTTTATCGATGATTATTCTCGATATGGGTACCAGATGTCGATGAGATACAAATCAAGCATTTGAAAAGTTCAAACAATTCGAAATGAAGTAGAAAACCAACTTGGGAAAAGTATCAAGACATTACGATCGGATCGTGTTGGGAATACTTAGACCAGCAGCTTTTGGATTATCTCGAGATAATGGGATTTTATCTCGATGGACTCCGCCTTACACACCACAACATAATGGTGTAGCGAAGGAGAAATCGAACCTTGTTAGACGTAGTACGATCAATGATGGGCTTTGCAAAGTTACCAAAATCCTTTTGGGGTATGCACTGAGACAATTTGCTTACTTGTTAAGCGAGTTCCATCAAAGCAGTTGATGTTACTCCATATGAGATATGGACTAACAAAAGACCCTATCTTACTCATTTGAAAGTTTGGGGTTGTCCTGCTTATGTGAAGCGGACATAGTCGAGATAAACTTGATGCAAAGTCGACAAGTATTTGTTAGTAGGATATCCTAAAGAAACAATGGGATATCAATTCTACCTGCCGAGGAACAAAAGGTGTTTGTTTGAAGCATGCTATCTTTTAGATAAAGAGTTTCTTTTACAAGAAGGCGATGGGAGTAAAATTGAACTTGAAGAAGTTCAAGATGCTCGAATGCACGCAGATCAATCGTCAACTCAAACTGCGGACTCATACTGGATGAAATAACAGCTCAACCTTCTACAACACACGAAGTTCGTAGGTCACGTAGGATCGCTCTGTTCCCTAGAGATATGGATTTCGTGAATGAGCAGAATGACGTATTGCTCATATAAGATAATGAGCCTACCACCTATGAAGAGGTTCTGAAGAGTTCAGAGTCTGAGAAATGGCTTCATGCCATGCAGGCTGAAATGGATTCCATGTATGAAAACCAAGTATGGACTTTGGTTGAGGCACCCGAAGGAATCAAACCCATAGGGTGTAAATGGGTTTTCAAAAATAAAACTGACATGGATGGTAATGTGATTACCTATAAAGCAAGGCTTGTGGCTAAAGGTTTTCGTCAAAGACAAGGAGTTAACTACGACGAGACCTTCAGCCCAGTAGCAATGCTTAAATCATTAGGATACTCCTAGCCATTGCTACTCATTATGACTATGAGACATGGCAGATGGATGTGAAGACAGCTTTCCTAAATGGAAATCTCATTTGAGGATGTGTATATGACACAACACGAGGGCTTCACCTCCCACGATGGCGAAAAGGTATGCAAGCTTCGTAAATCCATCTATGGATTGAAACAAGCATCCGGAGTTGGAATATCCGTTTTGATGAGGTAATCAAAGAGTTTGGTTTCTCACAAAATCGGATGAACACCGTGTGTATAAGAAGGTTAATGGACCGCAATCGTATTCCTTGTGCTGTATGTAGATGACATATTATTACTAGGAAGCGATGTCTCTATGCTACAAGTCAGAAAGATTTGGTTGTCCAAACAATTTTCCATGAAAGACCTTGGTGAAGCAACTTATATCAACTTATATCCTTAGGATAAGGATCTATAGAGATAGATCAAAAAGATTGCTTGGTCTTTCACAATCAACGTACATAGACAAGATGCTGAAGAGGTTTAGCATGGAACAATCCAAGAGAGGGTATCTTCCCATGACTCATGGGATAACACTCTCGAAATCTATGTGTCCTAAGACACAAGATGAGAGGATGCGCATGAGTATGATCTCGTATGCATCTGCGGTAGGATCTATCATGTATGCAATGCTATGTAAAAGACCGATGTATCATATGCTCTAAGTGTTACGAGCGATACTAATCGGATCTGGTGAGGGTCCTTTGGGTGGTGTCAAGAATATCCTCAAGTACTTGCGAAGGACTAAGGATGTTTCTTGATATATGGAGATGGAGATCTCAAAGTGGCGGGTATCTGATGCCGCCAATCGATGAGGATGATTCCAAATCCCACCAAAGTTACGTATTCACACCGAATGGCGGGCGATTAGTTGGAAGAGTTCCAAATAAGAGACAATATCGATTCAACGACCGAGGCGAGTACATTGCCGCTTGAAGCAAAGAAAGGAAGCGGTTTGGATCAAAAGTTCATTCTTGAACTTGGTGTGGTTCCTAGGCGTGATGGGCCCATGCAGTTGTATTGTGACAACAATGGGGCTATTCTTGCAGCGAAACAACCAAGGTCTCATCAACGATCCAAACACGTACTCGCAGATATCATCGATTAGGAGATCATAGGGCGGTGATGTCCACATAGAGAAATTCCTACCGAGCGAATATTGTCGATCCGTTGACAAAGCCATTATCATAAAAGAGTTTTGATTCTCATGTACTCGCTTTATGGTATTAGATATCAAGGCGATTGGCTTTAGGTCAAGTGGGAGATTGTTAGAGTAGTGCCACTCAAGGCAATCGCCTTTAGCGCATTTTGTACAAAGTTGTGTACATACTTTATGAATAAATAAAGAAAGGCATGTTTCATTAAATTGATGTTCATTATTTATGAATGGATATTGATATATAAGCAAATTAATGAAGTCCATGATATATGACATAGTATGAAGGAAATTGTGATGTGATCATACTACCGAGATTCCCGTCATGTGCAATTATGTCGATATCTAAATTATCCTAGTCATAGGATTCTTGAGATCGGACATCGATGTCCGGAGAGACTAGCACATCTCAAGCTCCTTGATTTGATCAGCGGTGGATCTCGTGTGTAAATATGAGATATTTATGGTTGAGATGTGGATGCTTACTAGAGGTAGTAAGTACATTGGATGACCTGTTATGAGATCATCACATGGATGTCCTATTCTAATGTCGCGATAATCTCATCATAGCAATGGTGCAAGTATCCTTAGACTTGAGGTGCTCGAGGATATCTTGGATAATGATTACGTGCTTTGACTCCATTCCTTGTTGCCATACAAAGGTTGCTCATAGGGTGGTGATTGGGCACAAATGAGGTATGAAGGTAATTGAGTAGCCAATAGAGGATTCGCCACTTGTGATAGCGAAGATGATACCATAGCCTCTTGTCGTCGTCATTACTTGGAAGTCTCGTCGAGCATATATGTCATGAAGAATGTCTTCATTGACATATTAAGTAATGAGTCCCATGACAAGAACTGAAATCACTGGACTAGATTTGACATAGTCGCCTAGTAAAGAGTTGACACATTGCCCATACTCATAACCAAGTGGAGTATAGCATGGTGAAAGGACGAATTACACGGTAATTGTCTATGGAAAGGTTAAGTGATATGGTTCATGATGAATACATGTTCATTAAATCAAACCAATTACTTTTCGGTCAATTGGGGGTCATGATGTGTTGCTAGATACCGCTCATGACTTGCTCAGATTAAGTGTTAATCTAAGTGGCCAACATAACCGGGAACCTAATGGGTCACACACATAAGAATGTTTCGGAGAATTCGTAAAATAGTTTTGGAAAGAGTTTCAATATATGGAGAGCAATCGGACTAAATGGATCCCGATGAGATCGAGATATGTCCAGATGAGATCGCGACATCGCTATTGCTGAAAAAGGTTTTCGGTGATTTTTCCATACCGGGACCTTGAGGTAGTGGGACCAATTCCAGTGTGATGGACCACTTCACATTAATATATATATATATATAATTAATTAATTAAAGAATTAATATATATATATATATAGCATTTACGTGGATGAAGGAGGAGAGTCCTTATTTTTTTCACTTTATTATATATATATATATATATATATATAAGGGCTAACGTGGACAAGGCTCCACCCTTAGCTTTAATGTGTCTTTAAATGAGTTATAAGACATATAAAAAGTGAAATGAAGAAGGTGATCTTCGTGGCTTTTGAAGAAAGAAGGAAGAAAGGATTTTGAGAAAATCCTAATCATCTTCTCTTCTGACCATCGATCATCAAGTTTGCTTCTCCTCTCCAAGCTTCTTCAAGTTTCTCCATTGCTCTCCAAGAACAAAGGTAGGAGCTAGCACTCTTTACTTTGTTCTAGCTATTCCCGGGTCAAAGGGTTTGTCCCGGTTAGGTTCTCCGATCTCTGCGTGGATACCGTTAGAGACGGTCTCCTTTGGTCGTTTTGGTTTGACTTTGTTATATAGTCACATGGATCTTGGCTTTCGGGAAGGTCCCGGAACAAAAAATTTTGTTTTTCGCACCGTGGGCATGTGATGCTCACACCGAGATTTTCCTACATGATGTGCCTAAGAGTGCCTTCAGGAGCAGGTATGGGCATTTCGAGTTTCTGGTGATGCCGTTTGGGTTGACTAATGCCCCGGCAGCATTTATGGCTTTAATGAATAAGGTTTTTCAGCCCTACCTGGACCAGTTTGTAATTATCTTTATTGATGATATTTTGGTGTATTCGAGGAACAGACAGGAGCATAGTGAACACTTGAGGATTATTTTGCAGACTATGAGGGAGAGATAGCTGTATGCCAAATTCAGTAAGTGTGAATGTAGCACCCCACTCTCGACGAGACCCGAACCCGATATCCATGGTGATATCCGAGCCCGTGACCCGCGAGGGTGGCTTACTAGAACATTCATTACCTTATTAACAAAAATCGTATGACATTTTTTTTCTTTCAAAAATATTAGAGTCAAACAATCAACGACTTGGCCCAATTATAACAAAACATTTTCAAATATTAAACCATTTCTTGATAAAACAATTTCACTCATTATTAGCACTCATTAGTGCACAAATCACTCTATACAATTACATGAAAACAATTGGGCCTACTAAATACCAAATTAATACACGAATGCGAATACGGACGACCTCGATCCCGGCCCGATACTGCTGTCTTGCTAGCGATGAGCGTACTCCGCGTGTCCAACGGGTACTCTCCATTTCCTAAAAATAGATGCAATGTTGGGTGAGTTTGCGAACTCAAGAGAAACCATCATCGATGGTTCACCCAACTCATGCATATCCACTCAATCACACAATATTGTATATATATCGAAATAAGAAATCACAGGCATTCAATTTCACATTTTATAAGGCAATAAGCCTTTCACACAATTCACATTAAATATTCATTTATGCAGTGTGCATGTGACTCTTCCATTTTCTTTCGTTGTTGTGACCGTGCCCCTGAGCTCATATACGTTGAGCCATTGGCTCAAACATTGGGCTTAAAGCTCAAACGCGTTAGGCATAGCTCGATCATCGAGCCGAGGCTCTGAATACGTTAGACACGAGGCCTGTAAGCGTTGAGCTTAAAGCTTCAAATCGGTGACGACACCGGTCACAACTGCCATTATCTGATCATTTACTATGCATGAATGCACATGTCATTTTCCAATATCCAATTATCGCATTTCTATTTTCAATTCCAATTAATTACTATTTCCGATCATTTTCCAATGTTCTCGGACTTTCAGTCCGGTATTCATTCCCATGCATTTACCTTTCGTTTCACTATCACATTTACAATCCAATTTACTAATGCATTCTCACGCACTTATTTTCATTTGCACTTCAATATCACAATCCAATATTTCGAACACCCATGGTCCGAAATCAATCAAAACAATCAATTACATATATCCATCCTTGCATCCTCATGGCAATCAATGCATATCATTAATAAACACATAAGGTTGAGAAACCAACTAGGTTACTCACCTATTACTTCGAAGCTAATCGGAAGTTTCCGCCGATCGATCGACGCCCACTTGAGCCTCTATAAGAAACAGAGAAATAACGAGTCACTACAGATGCAATTTGTACACATGTAGGTGAAATATGCATGTTCATGAATTTTCCGCCCTAAATCCAAATTTTCCCATAATAAAATCCGTCTAAAAATTAGAAACCTATTGGCGCTAACGGTGCGCAATTCGGACCTCTATAGGTCCCCAATTAAACAAAACAAATGATTAAAGGCTCATTGCGGGGCCCGTCAATTTCCGTCCAAAATTCCCAATTTCTCACAAAATGAAATTAAATATTCTACTGAATCCGATGCCTCAAGAATCAGGTCAATCGGATGTCGGACGGAAAAGAAATTGACAAATGAAATCACAAATTACCAATTAAATAATACTAATAATAACATAATAAGAATAAAATAAAATAAATAAAAATAAAAAATCCAGCCTCATTGAGGCGTCGCCTCGCCCAACGGGCTGACTAATCGGCTTAAATCAGCTAGAGGCGACGCTGTCGCCTAGCGACGAGCGGCCTTTTCGCCAATCACTAGGCGACGCCGTCGCCTACTAGTGACCGGCGAAATTCCATTACCCTCTTTTATTTTTCCTATTTCCCATCTGAATTTCCAACAACAATAATTCTTAGCACACAAATCAGAAAAATACAAACCATAGCTTGTTGGAAAGATAATGAAAAGCTCTACCATTCTCATGAAGACCATAAAAATCAATTTCACCCCTAAGGGTGTCAAAAATCCCTTCAAAGCTACTGCCTACTCAAATCCCATTAAAACAGAACAGTACATTGAAATTTCCATAACTCTCTGATTCTTCAGCCAAAAATTACCACATAAATAAGCTCAATAAGTTCACAATGTCATCTACAACTTTCATGAACAACCCAAAATCAAATTCCATTGCTACACAAGTCAATTAATTCACTCAATGTTGCTGTCCCTGAAATCATTCAATTTGAGCAGTAAACTTATAACAAGCATAACTCCCTGTACACAAGTCAGAAAAATCTGAACTTTATATCCCTGAAAAGATAAATCCTCAAACTTCAATTTTCATGAAGAACTCAATTTCCAATTTCATTTCTAACCATTTCAAAACTGTCATGCAAGTTACTGCCATGATCAGTAATTCCTAACCTAATGCAGAATCAGTTTTTGCAAAATCATAACTCCCAACTCTGACCTCTAAAAATTATATGCCATAACTCATTTTCAAGATAATTTCTTCCTCTTCAACTTTGCAGAAGATCACTCACACCAATTCAGTCCACAAAAATTGCTAAAATTGCTTCCAAGCAGAATACTCACAAATCAGACACTTACACTAGGTTTCATCAACATGCCATTAACCAGTCCATAGGAATCAGTTCATATCTCCCAATATACAACTCGAAAATTAGCAAGATCAGTGGAAATGGAAAGCTAACTCAATATTCTACAACTTCCATGAAGACCATTTTCCCAAATTCCATCTCAATTACTTTATACAAATCAATAAAGCTCATAGGTTATGGTTTCGGGTACTGTTCACAGGCAATAAAACAGTAACTTTCCATGCCAAATTTCAACCTAGTAGAGTTACAATTTGACCACACCTATTTCACACAAAAATGTAGCTAACATCCCAAAGTTTAATTGGGCACAAACCTCACCTCATTTACTCACCTATACAATTAGTTATGATCAAAACAGTACAGTAGGACAAATATCAATTTTCCAGCTTTACTTCTCTATTCACTTCCTTTCATTCCAACACCCTTCCTACATCCATAAGCATCTCAATTGGACACAAAATCAGTCCCTATATCATGCCTACATTCACTAGGAATAACCACCATAATTTGACAGCACTTACCTCTTACATTTCATGCTAGTTTAGTCATCAATATACAATCCAAAATCAAGCTAAAAAAAAACACTTCAATCATACAACTTTCAAGTCATACTTACACTTAGTCTTAAACCCAACAATTTAAACCATAGGTTTCATAACCTCCATGCATTATACATCATATATAATGAATAATAACTTCCCATCAATGCAACTAACTACTATGATTCATTAAATTCATAATTAAAACATCATTAAAACCTAACTTAAACACTTACCTTCTTAAGCTTTCAACCTTCAATTCTCTTCAATTCTTTCCTTACTAGTCTACCACAACCACTTCTCCACTCACTTCTAACACCATACATGTGTAGGTTCTCCATGGCAAGAACATAACTTGGTTGTAAGAAGAAGAGTTCTTGAGTTTTAGAGGAAGGAATTCTTAAAGGAGAAAACGATGATGAGAAGCAAAATGGGAGAGGATGACTTTCGGATGAATCTTTACACATATCAACTTGTTCTATCTTGTTTTTAAACAAGGAAAACCGATAGGATCAAGCAATGGACATTAAATGAAGGTGTTTGGTGTCAAAATTTCATTTGTCAAAGGTTTCCAAAGAAAAGTCAACATATTAATTTTTATAATGCGGATCAAAATTTACCCCAATCAACTCAATGACCCTTATTTCAATCCCAAAATAATGTATCCAATATTATAGTGCCATTGGATAAAAATTTTCGATACCGAAAAGCAACCGGTTCGCCACTTAGCGATTTATCCGGTCCGGAAATTTTCGGAAAATTTTCCCGAATCATTTTTTTGAAAATTACCTAAATTGCCCAAAATTGTAAAACATAAGATAGTCCACTCCAAATAATTTTTCAAACACGAAAACCACACTTTCACTACAAAAACACTTTTAGGCCATGTACCGGCGATTTTGCCGGTATGGGAATTTTCTCCGGATAATTCCAGAAAAATTTTCATAAATCCCTAAAAATGTAAAACACTCTATGGCGCACTCCAAATAATTTTTCAAATCCCATTATCACACCAATTTCACGAAAGATCACAATTAGACACTTAGGCCGGGAAATGTCATGAATGCATGTATGACTATATGCCTGTGCAAAACTTACCATTTATAGAGGCTGCATGACATATGTTCATGCCGAGATATAATTTAATACTCCTAACCTGTCCCAATTTACTAAAATACCCTTCCCATCGGAGATGGAATGTTACAGTGAATTTTGGCTGGATCAAGTGATATTTTTGGGGCATATAGTGACTGGAGAGGGTATACAAGTGGATCCGAGTAAGATTGAGGCGGTGTTAAAGTGGGAAGCTCCACGGAATGTGGTAGAGATTCAGAGTTTCCTTGGATTAGCTGGATATTACCGGAGGTTTGTCGAGGAGTTTTCACTGATCTCAGCCCCTTTGAAAAAGCTTCTGAAGAAGAACGTACCATTTAGATGGACTAAAGAGTGCCAGAAGAGCTTTGATGAGCTGAAACATCGGTTGACTACTACACCGGTGTTAACTATTCCATCAGGGACTGGAGGATTTGAGGTGTTCAGTGATGCATCGCATCAGGGATTGGGATGTGTTCTGATGCAGCATGGTAGAGTGATTGCATATGCCTCGAGACAGTTGAGGTCGCATGAGGTAAATTATCCAGTGCATAATTTGGAGTTAGCTGCAGTTGTTTTCGCTCTGAAAATTTGGAGACATTATTTATATGGTGAGACATTCCAGATTTTTACGGATCATAAAAGTTTGAGGTATCTGTTAAGTCAGAGAGAGTTGAATTTGAGACAGAGGAGGTAGATAGAGCTACTCAAGGATTATGACTGCACTGTTGAGTACCATCCCGAGAAGGCCAATGTGGTGGCAGATGCATTGAGCAGGAAGTCTCACATTGGTACAGCTCAGATTCAGGCAATGAAGTTACCGAATTTGATTCAGTTGAGAGCCTTGAATGTGCAGTTAAATTTGGAGTAAGATGGAGCTTTATTAGCTACTTTGAAGCTTAGACTGATGCTACTGGACAGGATCAGGAGAGTTCAGGACAAGGATCCTGCTTTGGTAAAGCTGATTGAGAAAGTGAAGGCCAATCCGGATTCGGAGTTTGAGTTTCGAGATGAGACTTTATGGTTGAGACAGAGGCTGTGTGTACCGGATGTAGATGATTTGAGGCGAGAGATATTGGAGGAGGCTCATATGGCCGCCTATGCTATGCATCCTAGTACTACCAAGATGTATAACACTCTCAAGCAACATTTCTGGTGGCCTGGCATGAAAAAGCAGGTAGCGGAGTATGTATCTAGGTGTATGACATGCCAGTAGGTTAAGGCTGAGCACCAGGTTCCAGTGGGGAAGCTCCATTCGTTGCCTATTCCTGAGTGGAAATGGGAACGGATTACTATGGATTTCATTATGGGGTTGCCCAAGACTCCGAGACAGCATGATGCTATCTGGATCGTGGACAGATTGACTAAATCAGCCCATTTCTTGCCAGTGAGGGAGAACAACTCCCTTGATCAGTTGGCCCAGAAGTATGTAGCTGAGATAGTGAGACTGCACGAGGTTCCAGTGTCGATAGTGTCAGACCGGGATCCCAGATTTACTTCGAGGTTCTGGCATAGTTTACAGTCTGCTATGGGTACTAAGTTGAATTTCAGTACATCATTTCATCCTCAGACAGATGGGCAGAGTGAGAGGACGATTAAGACTATTGAGGACATGCTTTGGGCTTGTGTATTGGAGTTTAGAGGAGCATGGGATCAGTATTTGGCCTTGATTGAGTTTGCCTACAACAATCATTATCACAGTAGCATCGGGATGGCACCATATGAGGCCCTGTATGGACGACAGTGTCGATCGCCGTTGTATACGGATGAAGGGGGTGTCAGAATGGTTGAGGGTCCAGAGCTGATTCAAAATACAGTAGATAAGGTGAAACTGATTCAGAGCCGAATTAAAGCGGCTCAAGACAGGCAAAAGAGTTATGTGGATCAGCACAGGAGGGAGATGGAGTATAATGTGGGAGACCGGGTATTTTTACGAGTGTCCCCGTGGCGTGGTGTACTGAGATTTGGTAAAATGGAGAAGTTAAGCCCTAGGTACATTGGTCCCTATGAGATTACTGAGAGGATAGGACCTTTGGCCTCTGAGTTGGCTTCTGGACCGAGATGTCTCAGTTGTATGATGTCTTCCATGTGAGTATGCTCCGCAGATATCGGTCAGATCCGACATATGTGATACCGGCTCAAGAGATTGAGGTTGCTAGTAATCTGAGTTATGTTGAGGAGCCAATCTAGATTATCGGGTCACGGGTTAAATAGTTGAGGAATAAGATTATCCCATTGGAGAAAGTTATCTGGAGAAATCACTCGACTGAGGAAGCCACTTGGGAGACCGAGGAGCATATGAGGAGACAGTATCCTCATTTATTCGATCAATCAGGTAAGAATTTTGCGGACGAAATTTTTATTAGGAGGGAGAATTGTAACATCCCACCCTCTACGGAAAGGGTAGAATAGTAATTTGGCATAGGATGAGAGTGATTGGGCTTAATTAGGATTGTTCATGCATACTGGTATTAGTAAACAGTAAAATTTGTGCACATGGAAATACCTGTACATGCATTCATGACATTCCCGGTATTTATGCCTAAATGGAATTTGGTTGTGAATAACGTGGTACTTGTACTTAAAAAAATTATTATTTGGAGTGATTCATTGTGTGTTTTATATTTTAAGGGATTTTAAAGAATTTTTCTGGACTTTTTCGGAGAAAATTCCCGGACCGGAAAAATCACCAAGTAGCGAATCGGTTGATTTTTGGTATCAAAATTTTTTATCCAATGGCAATATAATATTGGGTACATTATTTTGGTATTGGAATTAGGGCCATTGGAATTGAATGGGTCAAAGATTCAGTTCATTTGGGTTCAATACAAAGTTTTTGTCTTATCTTTATTTTGTCTTTTCTTCAAGATGACACTTGTCCTCAATGAGTTAATGCTTTTGTCTTATGCTTACTTATTTCCTCTCTCGGTTTTGCTTTGTTTAAAGCATGAAAAGAGCAAGTTTGAGGGTTTAATTCATTCCCATCCGAAAACCCTCTTCATGTTTACCTCTCCATTGATTTTTTCTCTCCTTCTTTAAGTGTTACTTCTTCCACCCTTAAGAGCCTCGCATGCATCCAAGCTATTTTCTTTTCATGATGATGATACATATGTATGGTGTTAGATGAGAGTGGAGAAGTTGTTGAGTTAGAGTATTAATTAAAGAATTGAAGAGATTGAAGTTGAAAGCTTGAAAGTAGGTAAGCATTGAATTATGTTCTTTTCTTAGTGGTTTGATGCATTAATTGGGAACTATGGTTCATTAAATATGATTTATGATGCATTAATGTCATGAAAATTATAGTTTGAATTGTTGGGTATAAGGTTATGTTTGAGAATTACTTGAGGAAGTTAGCATGAATGATGTGTTTTAACTTGGTTTTAGCTTGATTTTGGATTGATTTTTGATGACTATTCTTGCATGGAAATGAAGAGTTAAGTGCTGCCAAATTTTTGTCTATTGGCCTAAGTGAAAGTAGTGATGATCTAGTGGCTGATTTCTTTTCCGTTTGGATGCTTATTGATGTGTTATTGGCATTGGAAGTGATAGGATCTAAGTTCAGTAACAAAGCTGGAAAATTGATTTTTGTACCTATTGCACTGTTTTGATCATAACTAATTGTGTGGTTATGGAAATGAGGTGAGGTTTGGACCAAATGAAACTTTAGTTGATTGGCTAAGATTTCTTGTGAAATAGGTGTTGTCTAAATGTAGGCTTAAGAGGTTGAAGTTTGGCTTGGAAAGTTACTGTTGTGGACTATGTGAACAGTAACTGAATGAGATGACCTAAACTTTTGATGCTTTTTCTAGATTAATTTAGAAGGAATTGGTGAAAATGGTCTTCATGAAAGTTGAAGCCTATCATGTTAGCTTTCCATTGCCACTAATCTTGCAATTTTTCTATATGTTTATTGGGAGATATGAATTGTTGACTATTGACTGGTTATGTGCATTTGGGTGAAACCTAGCCATAAGTGTAGGTTTTGTGAGCATTGTGCTTGGAAGCAAATTTAGAGATTTCTGAGATTTGAATTGGCTCAAGTGATCTTCTGGAAATTTGTAGAGGAAACAATTAGCTTGACAATGGCATATAGCATGCTATTTTTAGATATCAGATTTGTGAGTAATGAATTTTCAAAAACTGAACCTAAGTTAGGTTATTGACTACTGATTAGGGCAGTCACTTGCATGGCAGTTTTGAGCTTGTTAGAGATGGAATTGGCTTTTAAGCTCTGCATGAAAATGGAAGTATGATGTTTTATCTTTCCAGTGATATAAGGTAGTGATTTGTTTTGACATTTGTGCAAGGAGTTATGCTTGTTAGAAAATTACTGTCCAGATTGGGTAATTGCAGTGGGCAGATTCTTTGTTGAATTGTTTGACCTAGTTAGCAATTGAATTTGATTTCATATTGTTCATGAAAGTTGTAGAAAACATTTTGATCTTTCTTTGGGCATTTATTTTGTAATTGTTGACTGAGGAACTGGCAAGTTATGGATTTTGTAAAATCCTGCACTATTTTGAGAGGCATTGACTGGGCATTCGCTTCGATTGGAGTTTTGACACCTTTAGGGGTGAAATTGATTTTTATGGTCTTCATGAAACTTGTAGAGGTTTTCATGATCTTTCCAACGAGATATGGTTTGTAATTTTCTGAATTGTGTGCAAAGAGTTATTGGTGTTTGAATTTCGGTTCGAAAATAGGAAAATGAGAAGGAAATAGGGGCAACATATATATATATTAATTGTTTTATTTGATTTTTGTGTTCTTTTGGGAAATTGACGTGTGTCCGGGTAATGGTTCTTTGGTCATTATTTTATTTATTTTTGGACCTATAGAGGTCCGAATTGAGTAATTTCAGTGCCGTAAGATTTCTAATTTTTAGACAGATTTTTGTGATTGAAAATTGTGGTTTTAGGGTCGGGAATATCATGAACATGTATTGTACACTTCTTAATTGCTACATGTGCATCATTAAATCGTTCCGATTGAACAATTAGTAATGGGTTTGTTCTCTGATCATTATAGAGGCACATTTGGAGCGTCGATCCACCGACGTTGCAGAGACTTCCCAGCATTAGCTCGGAAGTGATAGGTGAGTGACTGAGATGGTTTTCATTCAATTATTATATGTCTAATGTGGGGAATAATGGTGGGATTAGCGGTTGCGTTTGTTTCTGACTGGATTCTGGACAGATGGTCCTATGAATTGGAAGATCTGACATAGAAGTGTTTTGATGTGCAAATTGTGAATTGTTTGCTATTACTGTGATATACTGTGATTAATTGCCTTGCCTCGGATGTGACCTGATTGTGATACATTGACTGTTAAATTAGGCATATGCATTTCATACAAAAAGGCATAAATGGATAATAACAACAGACCGACGAGTCGCCATCGACATCAAAAAAGAGCCTCGAGCTCGAAGGGAGAAGGGCTCTCCTACTCCCTAGGCGCTTCTATCGCATCTTTGTTTCGTTAAGCGCTCGGTCACAACACTGTAATAAACTAGAAAAGTGTCACATATGCATTGCATACATATTTAACTGACTGAATACTTGAACTGGAATAAGGCAAAAGTGCCTGAGACAATTGTGATGTGTTTTTTCAGCCTGTGTTATTGAATTGACTCTGTAGTTTGTTTATGTGATGCATGAATTGGGCGAACCATCGATGATGGTTCCTCACTGAGTTCGCAAACTCACCCAAAATTGCAACCTATTTTTCAGGATCGAGTAGATGATAGCTCCAGAGACCTGTAGAGCGTGGATCAGTTGGCGAGAGGCTATGGCTCAAAGGTCGGTCAGCGGGGATTTCTTTTGATATGACCTAGTTAGGACTACTATTTTTGTCTTGTTGTATATAATATTTTTGGGTTAAGTGTTCAGAGTGATGTACAGACTGAGAACACTAACAGTTGTATAAATTACTGAGTTTGATGAAATGAAAAGGAACACAGTTTGGTTTTAAAATGTTTCAATTTCATATTACTGTTTTATTATTGTGATGCCATGTGGAGTTTAGAGCTGTTTATCTGTAGTTCTCTCTCATCGTAGGATATGTACCGGGATGACCTACGGGTGTTCTGGTGGGTACTCTACAGTAAGGGGGCGCTACACAACGTCTTTGTGGAAAGTGTATATTAAGAATTTTATTCACCAGGTGCGTCCCCCTTTGTTTGTCTTGCTCTCCTCACCAGCACATATTCTCTCATTTTTTACGCACATACACATATTTGGTTACTGTTCAATGACATGACAAATAAGTTTTGAATCAACTTATTTATGCACGTCCTCCTCCACTGTTGCTCCTTCTTCTCATGAGTTTTAAGCTCTAACGCCGCACCAACGAAGCTCCTCTCCACCGCTTCACGTTCTTGTTCTTCTCCTATTGCTAGTGTCTCCTTGGTCTCCAACAATTTCTGCAACCACGTATTCTTCACAAGCAGCCCATGATTTCTTCACACAGCTCAACCATTTTTGCTTCACCCACTGCTAGCGTCTCCTATTTCCACCTCAACAGCATGCTCTCTCTCGTAGATGCTTTTAATGTGGATGCCTTCACCAACGTAAGCACCAGCAACAATGTTGTTCACCTTGCCCAACCATGTAACGTTTTTTTCTCCAGCACTCACGCATAATCCTCTCTTTTCCTTTTATACTCACCAGCACACACACCCTCCTTCTTCACAACAGCTACGTTATTTTATCTCTAATCAGCTAACGTGTAAGTGTAGACTACCGTGAGTAGTGGAAGGGTTGTCTTCAACGTCTCTCCCTTCTAGCCACCAGCTCACGTTGTTTTTGGTTGTTGCTGTAAAAATGAGTTAAGGGTTGTGTCCCTGAGTGATGGAGTTGATGAAATATATCGTGAGTGAGGGCTGTGTGTTCAATGGGTGATGGATGTTTTGAGGGGATTGTATGTTTAGTGGTTGATGGAGTAGAGCTACTTCATGTGAGAGTGTTTTGTCCCTAGCTAACACCACCTGCTATCGTCTAGATAGAAAGTGTATGTTAGTGATGGAGTAGTGTAAATGATGAAGCCCAAATCCCTCCAAGCTCAACGTTTTTCAGTGTAGAGTCTGCCCATTTTCTTCTCCTTTAACGTGGTTGCTCCCAGCTGTCTTCGTTGTTTTACTTCAACTCACCAACTCCACGAAACTTGTCTTTGGTTGTAGATGTTGGAATAACGTGAGTGCACCTCTAGCTGCATGGGTGGTGGGTCTTTCCTCCAGGTTGGTCACGTTATCTTCAAGCCACCAGCTTCTTCACTCTTCTCTAGAAACATGGATGCTCCTTGTTTCAATGCCACCTGCTACTTTGTTTTTTTCATTCCAGCAGCTTCGTCTCTTCTTTGTTCTCCTCCAGCCTGGATGTATTTTTTTTCTATCACCAACTGCCTCACTCTTCACGCACCATCTCTTTTTTTTAGCCCTCCAGTCCATGCTCATTTGTTTTGTTATCTGTTAAAACAACCAGCTGCGTTGTTATCATTTCTTGCTTCTCTCAGTGGGTCTTTTTAGCTCTAACTTTGGTCCTCCTTCGCGAATGTTGGAAGTCTTTGCAGCCCCATTTGCGTTAATCCTCCTGCTTTTTGCTTGGTGGTTGGAGCTTGGTGTCCTCTTAGGAGCTATACTTTTGTTCTTGTTTTTATTCATCTCAAGCCCAACTCCGCATCTTCAATTCTCGACTTCCTAAGTTGCCATAGTTTTTCTTGCTTTCCGAAATTAAAACAACAAACTTTTAATTAATGTAATTTAAATATTAAATTGACAAGAGTTTAGCAAATTATATAACAAAAATTAATACAAAATACCAATTAACAATAATTCATGACGATAGATCCTCTAACAATTGAATATTATCTTCCATATATTATAATATACCACATTTTAAATCAACCCAAATATGTTAACATTACTCATTAAATATACCTTATGTTCATTCTAGGTCCAAAATAATCAATTTTCTAAAAATTTAATAACGTGAACCATAATATGAGAAAAGATCATAAATAAGAGTTTCAAAAAAACAACTTTCTCTATACAATGGAAATTACATAATGGAACTCAATCCCATTCTAACAATATGATCCTTAAACTTCATTGGTGGCATGCCTTTTATAAAAGTGTCAACTGTCATCAACTTAACGCTAACGTGTTCAATGACTACTTTCTTTTTCTTAACACATTTCTTTATGAATGAAAACTTAACATTAATGTGTTTTTTTTAACTACTACTCTTGTTGTTTTTAGCCAAAAAATAGCACCTGAATTGTCACAATACTTCCTCAATGGCCTAGTAATAGAATCCACAAGTTTAAGCCCAAATATGAAACTCTTTAGCTATACATCATGTGTTGTAGCCTCAAAACAAGAAACAAACTCAGTCTTTATGGTGGAAGCTTTAGTCAAGGACTGCTTGGCACTAGGCATGGCAAACCAATCCGAGCTCGACCCAACTAGAAGTAAAGGGGTCAAGCCCAGTTTGACTCTAGGCTAGACAAATATTTGAAAAATGATATTATTTTCCTTTTTTAATCTTAAAATTTTTAAAAGTGGGTTTGATAGGCCTACTGAGTCTAGCTTCAGGCTACCAAGGCCTAGTCGAGCTTGGGCTCGAGTTAGAATGCCTCAGGCTAGATTAGGCCTTAAAATTTTAGCCCATTGCACCCCTACTTGGCACTCCTCCAAGCTATGACTCCGCGGTCAAACATGAAGATATAACATAATGTTGATTTTCGTTAGTCAACACACTCAACATAATTTAAATCTAGGTATCCTTTTTCCTCCAGATGCCAATTCGTTTGTATGTAAGCATGTAATCTTTGGTCCTTTGCAAGTACCCCATCACTTTATTTGTAACTGTCTAGTGGTCTAATCTTGGGTTACTATGATATTTGCCTAACATTCTAACAACAAATGCAATGTTAGGTCTTATGCAGACCTGAGCATACATCAGGCTTCCATTTACAGAAGCATATGAAATATTTTTCATTTGTTCCCTTTCATTTTTGGGCATTGGTCAAAATTGAACCTATCCCCTTCATAATTGAGCTACACTTAGTGGACAAGTTTTCATCTGAAATCTATTTAAAACTTTATTGGTATAGTTTTTCTAAACAAACATAAAATACCACATAATCTATCTTGATGGATCTTAATATTAGTGACATAAGACACATCACCCATATTTTGTTACTTCAAAATTCTTAGAGAGCAATTATTTCATGTCATATAGTGTACCCTTATCATCTGTTGCAAGTAATATGTCATCCACAAATAACATAAGAAAACAAATTTTGCTTCTACTAACCTTCTAATATATACATTGATCCATAATATCTTCTTCAAAACCAAATAATGAGACAATATCAAGAAATTTCTAATACCATTAGCAGGATGCTTGTTTCAATCCATATATGGATCTCTTAAACTTGCAAACCAAATGCTCACCATTATTAGAGGAGAATCCTTTTGGTTATTTCATATAAACCTCTTCCTTTAGGCCAATATTTAAGAAGGACATTTTTCTCATCCATTTGATCCAGTTCTACATAAAAATGAGCATCTAATGCCAAAATTATACGCAAAGGGCCCTTTTTAGACACAAGAGAGAATATATTTGTTTAATTGATTCCTTCCATTTGAGTGAATCATTTAGCAATGAGTCTTGCCTTATATCTCTCAATGACGCCTAATGAGTCTTTCTTTGTTTTAAATACCCATTTGCACCTTATAGGTTTTTCCCTCTTTAGGCAACTTAACAAGATCCCATATATTGTTATTCTTTATGGAATTCATTTCTTCCTTTATGACGTTCTGCCAAAAATTTGATTCTTTGCATCTTATGGCTTGTGAAAAGGATTTAGGATCATTATTGGCTCCAATATTATAGTCAAATTCTTATAGATGTATAATGTAGTCACTAGTACTAACCGATTTCCTTTTTTTAGTAGATCTCCTTAATGTTGCACCAACTTCCTCCTGTGGAGTCTATTGTTCAACTGGTTGATGAATGCTTTCAATCAATTCCTAAATTATTGAATTTATTAAATTATTATAAACTTATGAAATTTCTTGATTGTCATTTGTGTCGACCATAGGCTGTTGAATTTAAACAGTTGGTTGTACAATGTCCATTTGAACCTGAGGAGCGTTATGAATGATAATCACCTTATTGCTTGAGGTGGAAGGTTGAGTATCTAAATAATCATTGTCAGAAAATATAGCCTAAAATTGATCCCTCTTACTGATCAAGTCATTCTCAAGAAATTTTACATTTCTTGATTTCATAATTTTAATATAATGTGATGGAAAATAGAACCTATATCCTTTATACCTTTTGACATATCTAATGAAATACCTGCTTATGCTCCTTGGATCCAATTTCTTTTCTTGTGGATTATAAATTCTTATTTTAGATGGGCATCCCTAAACATGTATCTATACGTTGTCATCTTTGGAAAAACCTTGATTGGTACCCAATTTAGTATATACATTATCGTCTTAAGAGCTTCAATCCACAAAGACTTATGAATTTTAGAGCTACTTAGCATGCTCTACACTATGTCCAATAATGTTCGGTTTCTTATTTCTACCATACCATTTTGGTATGAAGATCCAAGCATAATGTATTGGATAACTATCCCATTTTCTTGAAGATACCTCGTAAATGAACCAGGTTCTTGTCCACTTTTAATATATCTACCATAATATTCTTCACTTCTATCAGACCTTATGATCTTAATTTTCTTGTTGAATTGTTTCTCTAATTCAATTCTGAATATTTTGAAAGCATTTAGTGCTTCGTTCTTGTTATAAAACAAGTGGAGATACATATATCATGAGTAATCATCTATAAATGAGATGAAGTATTTCTAACAATATGAGTCCATATCTAGATTATCCAATATGTATGAATTCTCTTGGCACCTTTCTTTGATTTGTTGGTCTACTTTCCTTTAATCAGTTCACATAAGTTTCAAAATTAGTAAAATCTAAATTACTAGCTACTTAGTCATTTACTAATCTTTTAATCATTTCTATGGAGATATGTCCTAATTTTAATGCCATAATATGAAGGAATTTTCATTCCTAACACATTATTTTGTTCCAACATGAATATATGTTGCATTGTAACACACATAAGAAAAATACAAATTACCAATAGAGTATTACTTATAGAAAAAATTCCATAGTAAATTAGCAACAGAAATTGTTATCCATAGGTAAAGTTGTCGAGAAAAAACGTAATATGTGATGGAAAAAAATCCATTAGTAAAGGAGGAGACCAAACTTTGCTGACGAAAGTTAGCGATAGAATAGTGAAAGTAATCGTAAAAATGTGCACGAATGGTTCCCGAAAAAAATGCATATGACATTTACCTATGAAAAAAAGTTTCGTAGGTAATTTCCCATCGAAAATAGATTTCCATAGGGAAATTCCCTACAGAAACACCATTCGGTAGGGAATTCCCCTACGGAATCATTTTTTTATTGGGAATTTACTTACAAAAATATAATTTCATAGGTAAATTCAAACAACATCGGGTTGTTGTTTTAATTGGAAGGAGAACGATGTCATTTATTCAACCACAAATGATGTCATTTCCTTATCAATTTTAAATCACCCCAACAAACTCTCCTCCCCCTTTATCGAAGGTTTGAAAGTTTTAACATTTTTCCGCTTCCCTTACCATCATGTTCTTCAGCTCTGTCCACCATCGTCGTCATCTTAGTCTCCGGTTAATCATCCATTGTGGTTAGTTATTCCTCCTTTGCATTTTTTTTAATTTTTCTACTTGTTGTTATTAGGGAAGTTTTTTTTAGGTCAGTTTTGGTTGATTTCGTTTGTGTTATCTACGTTTATTTCAACTGTTAATGGTTATGTATGGTTGAATGTGTTCCTGTTTGTAAATGCCATATACCAATGTTTTTCTTAATAGTTAGGGTTGAATTTCTTATGCTTATAATGTATTTGATAAAATGTATCTAATGAATTTATGAATACCGAGAGATAAAACCAATTTAATTTATGAATACCGATGAAATGTTTTTTGTTGGACCAATGGTGGTTGACAAATTAATTCCACTTATGTTTTGATAATAATAAAATGTATGTAATTGGTTAAGAAATTGTTTCAGGTATTTTGGGATTGATATTCAATGAAAGAATTGTACAAATCAAGATGGGCAAGTGTTTAATCATTGAAGAATCAAGATGGAAGTTTCTATAAGTGAAAAAGGCTTAAATAATGAAGATTATAGAAGATTTGAGTGGATATTACCGTTGAAGCTTACATAAGTCGACTAGAACATCATATGTCAACTAATATATGAAGATATGTCAACACAAGTCCACTAACGAACACAAGTCGACTTATCGTGGACCACAAGTCGACTTACACATCACAAGTCGACTTATGTAAGAGCGGAGATGCAAGTTTACGTAAAATGTTGTCACAAGTCGACTTATACAACTCGACAAGTCGACTTATGGTACAAGACATTAATTCCAACGGTCCAATTAGCCAAAAATGGAAGGGAGATTATTAAGGAACGATCATTTCAATCTAGCAACGGCTAGAATAAGTCCTAACAGCTATATTTCTTCTTATATAAAGGGTGGATGATTGATGAAGAAGTGACACAAGTTCTAAAGCCAAAATACTCTTATCTTGCTCCAAATTGCTCATCATTGTTCTTACTTTGTTTACATTTGTATTGAGCACTTGTTTTAGATCTTTATCCTATTTCTTTTACAAATTGAGTGACTAGTGGTAGGTCACGTGTGAGGTAGCTTCGAGCCGAAATCAAGTGGTGTTGGTAGGATTTGTGCGGGAAGACAAATCAAGTGTAAAGGTAGCTTGGCCGAAATCAAGCGGGATTGTAAGAGTTCACACTGAACTACAAAGTGTGTAATAAAGTAGTTTCCAAAATCCTAAGTGGGAGCTTAGGTAGAGGACGTAAGTCTTAGCACCGAACCTCTATAAAAACAGTGTTTGATCTTCTTCCCTACTCTTTGTATTTAAATTTGTTTAAATTACTATTGTGTGAATTAACTTCGATTTTATTGTAGAAATTCTCAAAAGATTTAAAGATCTATTCAACCCCCTTCTAGATCGCTAACATTTTCACTATTTATACTGTACATTAATTATAGTCTTACCTAGGGATGGGGATTGAAAATAAAAATGCAATTCCTAAAATTGATATTAAGTCTTAAAATTAAAATGAAATGCCAAAGTTACATCTTAGTGCTTAAAATAAAATAAAATAAAATGGAATACCTAGAATGAATATAGCTATTGGAATCTAAAGAAAAGGCTTAAAGTATTTCCATAAAACTTGAAATGAAAAATGATATGCCTATAGTTAGTTCTCAGGACTTAAAACTAACCTAAAATGAGATGGAATCCTTGGAATGAATATTAGGGCTTTAAAATGGAGAAAATGTTTGAAGTTGTATCATAGGACTTGAAATAAAATGAAACACTTAAAGGTGGATCTCGGGCTTAAAAATAAAATATTGATAATGAATTTCAAAGCTTAAAAATAAGATAAAATAAAATAAAATAAGTAGAATGAACATTAGAGCTTTGAAATGGAAAAAATGCTAAGAGTGGTGCCATAGGATTTGAAATGAAATTGATATATCAAGAGCTAGGTTATAAGGCTTGGGAAATAAAATGAAATAAGAGATTAAAAATGTGTCTATAATTCTTAACTTGGTACCTAAGGCTTCAAATTGATTTTGGATTTAATCTAGAAGCGAGAAACCATGGGAAATTAGTGATTAGTTCCTAGAGCTCAACTTAGCTTTAGGGTTTGTAGGCTTATGGTTTGGAATTGATTTCATAGGTTTTATGGGAAAGCTTTGACCTAGATGATTTGTGGATTCTATTTTTGGCTTACCTCTCTTCGATAAAGTGAATTCACCTTTCACATCATGCACTAACTTAAAACTTAAAGAAATAAAAAATAAATTTACTTTTATGACCATTTTACTTATAGGCCTATACTAAGTAATTAGGAACTAAGTATGAGACCCAATTATTTAGAAAACATCACTTAGTGTAGACTTTTGAGAACTAAAGATCCAAATGAAATTTTATTTACTAATTTTCAAAACATGATTGTAATTATACTAGAATAATATAAAATAAAACATACAAATTATAAAAAAATCAAATCATAAGAGGTATAATAAAGTTAATCTATTAAGCTTAAAGCTTGATATCTGCTAATTAGAGTTTATATGAAGACAATTCTTTCTTATATTAATTCTAGGTTAAGTGTAAAATTCGATATGTGATTATAGATTTCAGAGCCTTCACTCTATTGGGGTCAAAAGAGATATTAATTGTTAGGCCCCGAATTTTTTTTTATGATGTCATTAAGCATGGATTGTGATAATTATGTGTTTATGGCTTAGTTTGATTAATTTGAGAATATTAGTGGATAATTGCGGTTTATTTGAGTTTAATGTGGTATAAATGGATATTATAGGTAAAAGTTTATGAGGCATTTTGGTCTTAGACGTAAGATTTTAAGACTTAAGGCTTAAATGAAAGGGCAAATGGACATTGCACAATTAAGTAGGATTAAAGGAAAATAGAAGAAGAGAAAAGAAAAGAAAAGAGAATAGAAAGAAGAAGAGAAAAGGAGAAGATAGTCGTAGGGAGAGAGGAGAAGAAGAAGAAAAGAGGAAGCTAGGTTTCGACAATTTTCGAAGGATTTGAAGCTTTCATCAGGTATGTTAGCTCTGCTACTCTTGTTTGGGTTGAATGAAACCCTAATATGGTTTAGAATGAGTAGGAAACAATGGTTTAGGGTTTATGGGAAAAATAGGTGAAATCTTTTAGGGTTGATGATCACGTTATTGTTATGAATGATTTTGAGGTTAGGAATGAAGTTTAGGAGGTGTTTTAATGTTTAGATATGTTTATAATTGAAAGAGGGGAGGATTATGGTTGAGAAAAGTGAAAAAAATGAGTTTCGGAGCTTTCTCGCCGTCGCACGTCGCGACCTGCAGATGAGCACGTCTCGACGCGCTCCATTTTCTCGTCGCGGCGAAAGGCCATTTTCCTGCTGCGACATTCTTTAGTATTTTGGGCATAACTTTTGATGTAGATGTCCAAATGAGGTGATTAGTTTTGCGTTGTAAACTAGAGACATAGGGCTACAAGTTTCATGAAGAAATGAAGTTCTGAATCAGTCTCTAAGAATCTTAAAATTTGGATGGAAGTTGAGCATGAAATTCTTGTTTCAGTTTTGGTTGTAGTTTGAATGGTTAAAGTTTGATTTTCCGATTTCTACCCCAAATTGATTGGAATTTTGGTTATTTGGTTAAGGAAAGCAAGAGGATAAAAGGAGAGACATCTGATAAGCAATGGAATTCAGGTGGGTTTCATGTTTATAATTTAGTAATGAGCCACTAAAGTTTACTCCCAAAACAAGAATGATTTCAATTACTTCATAAATATCGTTTTGTTTCTATTGAATGATTTGCAAAATTTCTACATATTTCAGCATATGAACTTTTTTGATGAATTTCAAGATAAAGATTGAAATGCATTGAAATGCTTTATGTTATTCCTTGAAAAATTCGTGGCATTTTGTATATTCGGAAAAGAAAGAAAGAGCATGAAAAGCATGAAAGCTTTGAAAAACAAGAACATGCTTTGAGCATGGAACGATTCGTTATGTGCTTTGTTTGGGTAAGAGAGTTACGGATGGAGTCACATGCACGTCGACGTATAGCCTTCTCCCGGCTGCCCGCTTGAGGCCTCGAGATCCTTGAGAAATCGGACTCATTTTGTTTACGGATTAAACTTCAGTTTATCCGGATCGTTACTACGGAACTCTCGAGCCATTTGGTTGTGCATTGCATCGATGAATTGTCAAGTATGTGCATAAATTGAGCATTTGTATTGATAATTGAATGAACATATTGTGTTGATGTGATAACATTTTCACTATGAAATGACACTTTTCAAATATGAGTTTGAACTCAAGATTTGGATTTGACCGAGAATATGGGAGCAAAGTGTTTTATGAATTGATTATGACTTTTATATAACAAACAAACTTTTCAACGGTTTTGCTTGTTCTTTGCTATAAACCTGTTACTCATAAGTTATAAGCTCACCCCCCTTCATTCCCATCCACAGTGATGAGAAGAAGATCTATTTGAAGGAAGTGAAGGTTTTGATTTGTATATGTATCTATGTTGTATTGTTTAAGTTAGATTGGTATTGAGAATTTTGGGAACTGTATATTTTGTATATTCGGATTTTGATAGTAATATTGTATTGTGGCTTAGAATGCCATAGAGCTTGATCGATTGAGTGGAAATGTGGTATTCGGAGAAAGTTATGGATTGGATATGAATATGTTTGATTGTGATTTATTGTTGATTTTATTTTATGGAAAAAGAGAACATCGAATGGTATGAGACTCTAAGCTTCACGATTTCTTTGGATTGCGCCACGCTTATGGTTCAACGGTTGGACTTTGAGAGCGGGGCTCATCATGTATGGTAGCAGAGCAAGAAAGGATTTCAAGGAACCGTGCTTCAGTATGATGATATGTGTGCCAAGTTGGATCGCATTTGCAGTATCAAAGCAAGAAGATGAATCAGAAACTTCGCTTGAGTACGATATCGTCATAAGGTAATCGTTATAGAGTTGGGCTCTGAAGCGGGTTCCAACATTTTGGTATCGAGCCAAGATTATGATCTTGCATGGGCGCTTATGTTTGTAAAGTGTCCGAATGGTGGTGAGAATGTGATTTTCTTTGTGGAGGAATTTTCATGAATTACGTGAGGAACCAAGGTGCTTGTTTGATTTAGATTGACAAGAATGTTGATTCATTTGAGGAATGTGTTACGAAATTTGAGATTTGAATTTCGTGATGAATTGGGGTAAGTTGATGTTGAATCTCCATGCGTGAGATAAAAGTTTGAACGATGGGATGAAGAATGTGGAAGATCAATAGGTTGAGTATGAAATGATGATTGGTCCATATGGGATTCCTTACGAAATGGGATCATTAGCTAGTGAACTGTGTTAAGGAATCTTGAGTGGTGGATATGATTTGTGGTGGTTGGGTAAACGGGACTGATAATGATTCAAGGCAATTGTTCTGGAGGATGTAGTATGGAACATGACGGCGATATTGTACTGTGGTGTTATGTTTTCGAAAGTGATATAGATATGGATTGTTTGAGACATATAGGGATATGAGTATACACGATGAGATTAGAGTGTTCGAGTAGAGTGCAATGGAAGCATAACTTTGTTATGATCTTAAGACGAGGAAATTGGAAACCGAAATGGCTGTTTGATAAGACGACAAGAGTGATGATCCGCAGTACGAGGACATTGGTGGAATTGAGGTCAGAAGTTCATGATGATTATGCATCGACAATTTCGAATTTATTGAGGATCTACGTGGAAGATGAAGCGAATAGAGGGAAATGAAGTAGACATAAATGACCTTATATGAGACGAATGAAATGATATGTAGTATGGGGACAATCGCAAATGTGTATAAGATCATGCGTGAATAAGATTGAGGAAAAAGAATAAAGAACTCCACTTCGTAGAAGGACGCGAGGAGTTATGAAAGGATTAGTTGCATCCGACTCTCTGACAAGAGAGGAGAGTACTGATGAATCAGTAGCTCCAGGAAAGAATGAAGCTTTTGTAAGGCAAAGAAGTGAGCCTTATGCACTCAATATGGTAATGGATCCATGATGTGATGATGATAGTAAGTGATTGATAAAGATTAGTTTGAATATAATGGGTGGTATATATGATAGTAGCAAGAAATTCTCGTTTGAAGAAGAACTTCAATAAGTTCGATTAAGCAGATCAGATAGTTTATATGGAGAATGATCAATGAAAGAACTGATCAGAAAGGAATATGTAATGATTTGAAAGTGAGTATTGGAATTCTATTCCAGCGGAGACTCAAGTAAAAGAGGTAGAAGATACTACTGAGAAGGTATGTATTTTTGATTTGATGTAAAGGATCCGACTATGAGGGTGGATTCCTAAAAGTGAGGAGGCATCAATTGCCAATATGAGGAGTATATAAGTTCACGTTATGTTCTGGGTAAGTATGTTCGGGAATTGTAAGATAGCAAGTAAACTAGAGTGTATGGAGGAACGAGCATAAATGAGTAGACGTTAGAATACATCAATGAGAATTATGAGGAAATCTAAAGAATGGAGAAAATCAGTCAAGAAAGGTAAGACAATTGGAAATTGGAAAATAACAAGAGGTGATATTATCTCATGGAGGAATCAGTTAATTGAGAAATTGTTAGAACCAATAGTGGACATATGGAGTTTTGACAATATTTGCTCAAGTTAGTATTGAAGATTAAAGTGATCCAAGTGAAGTTTCATGATATGTTAAGTGTATTTGAAGAGTTGAGAAGAATAGCTTGATTACTTGTGGCGAAATGAGCAAATCGTATGTGGGACGAAGGTAAAGAAAATTTTGAGGAATTATATTACCGATATTCTTTATATCATCTGGACTTGGAAATTCAGTTGTATGGTATATCAGGATGGTTGCATAAGAGATCAGAATAAGATTCAAAGCAATAAAGTGAAGTGAATTCGTGTGCATGGAGACTATTGAAACCTCATAAGTTGAGTGTTGATACATGAATTGAACAGTGTTGCTATAGTGATTGCTTGAAAGCTGGAGACATTATATGTACATAAATATTTTGATTGTGTGTAAAGTATACAAATTGTGAACTGCCAGACTGAGACAATGGGTCATGCTGAGCAAATGAGAGCAAAAATGATAAAGCTAATGTTGTAATCAGATGTATTGCATAGAGAATTCAGTAGCCATGAAGTATGAATTCAGATATAGAGGTTATCCGATGTAGTGCAATAAAGAGTGCTGAATGGAATCGAATTCAAGGCAAAAGGATGTGCCATTAGTCACGGAAAATGTAAGATCAGTTTTACATGAACAAAGTGCAAATTGAGGATTCAGGAATTGTGAACCTTATTAAGAAATTGAAAACGAATGTGCATTTTGAGCTCGAGTAGGAAAAAGGATACCTGGTGATTGAGATAAGTAGTATGTGTCCCGGCAGGGATGATTGAGCAAAGTGGCTGTCAGAAAAGTATAAGTGGTGATTTAAGCTATACGTTCTAGAATGTTAAGTGACGGAAAGTTTGTATTGTCGACGATTTTAACTATCGGAGATATGCTTCAAGTTTATAGTTTGGAGTTCATATGGACATGAGACCAAGGTATGATTCTATTTGACCTTAAGCATCACAATCGTTGTCATCGTGATTGTAATCGAACTTCGTATGAGGAGTTTGATGATAGAAAGAGTCATTGCTTTCGTATTATGTTGAGTAAAGCCATTGAAGACTAGAATTGGAGATGCTATGGACAGATAATATAAAGTGATTCAAGAAAGATGGATGAATTAGGTGGTTCCGTGCTAAGGACATGGAAAACAGTGAGATAATCGTAAGGGTTAAAGGTACTGATACTAAGTGATGTGAATTAGCAAGTGAAAGATGATTTGTCTCTGAGGGTATCACCTTTCAGGGTGTGCTCATGGGGTACAAGGTGTGTTCAAGTTATGACAAAGGATTTGCTAAGCCCAATATGATTGGACTGCATGAAATGATTATGAGTTAGTGCTTCTGACAAGAGATGTCTTGGATTCGAAATGTGATATTCGTGAGTATGTTAAGGAAATATTGATATGATATGGTATTGGTTTTATCGACACAGAAAGTGGAAAAAGTGTAAGTGATCTGAAGAATACTGAGGAACGAGTTAAGACGGTAAATGGTCAAATAAGGGGTTGAAAGACCGAGTGAGTCATTGACCACGGTCGAGTTGGAAGAAAGTGTTAGAGTAATGAAGATTGATGAGAATGGGGAACATCCTCGCACTCTGTTCGATCGATAAAATTTCGAGGACAAAATTTCTTTTAAGAGGGGGAGAAATGTTAGGCCCCGAAATTTTTTTTTATGATGTCATTAAGCATGGATTGTGATAATTATGTGTTTATGGCTTAGTTTGATTAATTTGAGAATATTAGTGGATAATTGTGGTTTATTTGAGTTTAATGTGGTATAAATGGATATTATAGGGTAAAAGTTTATGAGGGCATTTTGGTCTTGGCACGTAAGATTTTAAGACTTAAGGCTTAAATGAAAGGGTAAAATGGACATTGCACAATTAAGTAAGATTAAAGGAAAATAGAAGAAGAGAAAAGAAAAGAAAAGAGAATAGAAAGAAGAAGAGAAAAGGAGAAGATAGTCGTAGGGAGAGAGGAGAAGAAGAAGAAAAGAGGAAGCTAGGTTTCGACGTTTTCCGAAGGATTTGAAGCTTTCATCAGGTATGTTAGCTCTTCTACTCTTGTTTGGGTTGAATGAAACCCTAATATGGTTTAGAATGAGTAGGAAACAATGGTTTAGGGTTTATGGGAAAAATAGGTGAAATCTTTTAGGGTTGATGATCACGTTGTTGTTATGAATGATTTTGAGGTTAGGAATGAAGTTTAGGAGGTGTTTTAATATTTGGATATGTTTATAATTAAAAGAGGGGAGGATTATGGTTGAGAAAAGTGAAAAAATGAGTTTGAGTTTTCTACCGTCGCGCGTCGCGACTTGCAGATGAGCACGTCATGACGCTCCCATTTTCTCGTCATGGCGAAAGGCCATTTTCCTGCTGCGACATGCTTTAGTATTTTGGGCATAACGTTTGATGTAGATGTCCAAATGAGGTGATTAGTTTTGCGTTGTAAACTAGAGACATAGGGCTACAAGTTTCATGACGAAATGAAGTTCTGAATCAGTCTCTAAGAATCTTAAAATTTGGATGGAAGTTGAGCATGAAATTCTTGTTTCAGTTTTGGTTGTAGTTTGAATGGTTAAAGTTTGATTTTTCGATTTCTACCCCAAATTGATTGGAATTTTAGTTATTTGGTTAAGGAAAGCAAGAGGATAAAAGGAGAGACATCTGATAAGCAATGGAATTCAGGTGGGTTTCATGTTTATAATTTAGTAATGAGCCACTAAAGTTTACTCCCAAAACAAGAATGATTTCAATTACTTCATAAATATCGTTTTGTTTCTATTGAATTATTTGCAAAATTTCTACATATTTCATCATATGAACTTTTCTGATGAATTTTAAAATAAAGATTGAAATGCATTGAAATGCTTTATGTTATGCCTTGAAAAATTCGTGGCATTTTGTATATTCGGAAAAGAAAGAAAGAGCATGAAAAGCATGAAAGCTTTGAAAAACAAGAACATGCTTTGAGCATAGAACGATTCGTTATGTGCTTTGTTTGGGTAAGAGAGTTACGGATGGAGTCACGTGCACATCGACATATAGCCTTCTCCCGGCTGCCCGCTTGAGGCCTCGAGATCCTTGAGAAATCGGACTCGTTTTGTTTACGGATTAAACTTTGGTTTATCCGGATCGTTACTACGGAACTCTCGAGCCATTTGGTTGTGCATTGCATCGATGAATTGTCAAGTATGTGCATAAATTGAGCATTCGTATGTATAATTGAATGAACATATTGTGTTGATGTGATAACAATTTTCACTATGAAATGACACTTTTCAAATATGAGTTTGAACTCAAGATTTTGGATTTGACCGAGAATATGGGAGCAAAGTGTTTTATGAATTGATTATGACTTTTGTATAACAAACAAACTTTTCAACGGTTTTGCTTGTTCTTTGCTATAAACCTGTTACCCACGAGCTATAAGCTCACCCCCCTTCATTCCCATCCACAGGTGATGAGAAGAAGATCGGGTGAAGGGAAGTGAAGGTTTTCGATTTGTATATGTATCTATGTTGTATTGTTTAAGTTAGATTGGTATTGAGAATTTTGGGAACTGTATATTTTTGTATATTCGGATTTTGATAGTAATATTGTATTGTGGCTTAGAATGCCATAGAGCTTGATCAGATTGAGTGGAAATGTGGTATTCTGGAGAAAGTTATGGATTGGATATGAATATGTTTGATTGTGATTTATTGTTGATTTTATTTTATGGAAAAGAGAACATCGAATGGTATGAGACTTTAAGCTTCACAATTTCTTTGGATTGCATGCACGCTTATGGTTCAACGGTTGGACTTGAGGCGGGGCTCATCATGTATGGTAGCGAGCAAGAAAGGATTTCAAGGAACCGCGCTTGATGATGATATGTGTGCAAGTTGGATCGCATTTGCGATATCAAAGCAAGAAGATGAATCAGAAACTTCATGAGATGCGATATCGTCATAAGGTAATCGTTATAGAGTTGGGCTCTGGAAACGGGGTTCCAACATTAATCATACCATAATGATATGAACAATGATTAATAATAATTAGTTAAGAGTGTTTGAGAAAATTTAGCTCACTCATCCCATTTTGACTCAATTTAGTTTTCAAAATATAAAATATGATGGGGTTCAAATCCTTCAAGTCATCATTAACAATTTATTACTTATTAGGGCTATTAAATCCCTTTATATGTCAACATAGCAAATTCATATCAAGATTTAGGAGATTATAAAGATAACACTTGATTATTCCTCTTAAATTTACAAATCATCTATTGCCATGAATGACTGTATTGTTGAGATAATTTTTTGTTTAATAAGGGATAAATATCATAAAATAGACAAAACTCTGCAAAATTTTGTAAATTGTAGTTCACTTAATTATAACACTTTATTGTGATGCGGGGAAAAGTCTATGGACAAAAACCTATACTATGTTAGCTCTTTTACACACACATTAAGAAGCATGATGGTGTAACCTTCATTAACACCCAATGTAAACAACTTAATGTAAATAAAATTTATACTTTAATATTAATTTGATAAATAATATTAGTTAACAATTATTACTTATTAACATAAACAATTATAATTATATGACCAAATACTGAAAGCATTGATCGATAGTCTCATAACTTTGAAATTTTGATGAGAGTCGGACATATCTTCATGTAGTTAGTGGTAGAGACCGTCGTGGAAGGATTTTGACTTAGGTTCATTTTCAAACATATACTATTAAGTAATTCTCCACATCTAGTACAACTTCTAGTAGGCAAGCGCATCCATGAGAGAGTTGTTCGAACATACGGTGGAATCTTGGTAACTCGGTTACTCTTGTCAATGGAATACATAGCCTAGTTTAGTAATAAGGTAGATGAGTTGAAGTAGAGGCGTTACCTCATTGTAGCAATCAGATCATCCGCCTTCACCAAATATATAACTTAGATTTATGACGTTTGATACTTAAGTTAATGTATTTGATATTTTGCTATTCTTAACTTTTATGAATTCTTAATTCACTTTTTATTTTCAAGATACTTATTGTTGTACATTATAAGTTTTATATTGTATAAGTAATCAACATAATTTTAAATTATATTATGAATCAAGATTATATTATTTAAATAAATTAATTTAGAAAAAATCAATAAATTACCAATGAAAAATTCGGTAGGAAATGAGAAATGTTAGCTCTATAGATAAATTTTCTAACGAGTTACAATATTACATGGGTGAATTCTTGATGGAGAGCGTGTTCGTAGGTAAATTACCGATGGAATGTTATATTCCATAGGTAAATTACCAACATAATTATATATTCTGTAGGTACATTACCAGCGGATCAAAACTTGTCATCGGTAAATTTTTGGCGAGATATTGTTGCTCGTCGCTAAAATTACCTCTGAAATCATAATTCGTGAGGTAAAATTTCCCAATGGTTATTTAAATTTCATCGGAAAATTCTTGACGAAATACTATAATTTTGTTAGTATATTTCCCAATAAAACTGTAATTCGATGGGGCATTTTACTTACGACTATTTCTTCTCGACTCTTTTCATCGGTAATTTCGATTATTAATTTGTTTCTGATAGAAAGTATTTTCATCAAAATTTTAATCGCTAAAACTAATTTTTCTTGTAGTGACGGTATTGTCTTATATATTAAAATGGAAAGATCATCGAACAATGTCTCGTTTCCAACAAATTCAATTTTAAAGATTTTCTGAAAAATAAAAGGAATATATAAAATGTACGAGTCTTAAATCTGAAATCAATTTCCTAGAGAAATTGGGAATATAAAATGTCTTTTCTAATTTTAAAATAAAACTAGTACTTAAAACTAAATTGTAATCTGACTACCTCCATATGTGAATATATCTTGTTTTCGGATAAAATATATTGCTCATTTCCCACTGACTTCCTTAGGTTTTGCAAGTCCTACAACTTATTTGTAATATCGATTATACAATTAGAATCAATCCACCATATCTCATGACAAACTTTAGCTATATTAGATTCAAAGCAAACTAGTGAGATTGGATTGCCTTTCTTTTCAAGTCATTCCTTATGTTTGTCACAATCCTTCTTCTTGTGTCCTTTTTTTTTTCTTACAAAAGAAGCACTTGGATTCCTTCTTATGTCAACTTAGGAAGGTATTTAACCTTTTCCCCTTTAGTTGGTTTTATTTTCTTTTTCCATGAATAACTAGATGTGTACTTTGTAAAATCTCCTTTATTCCATTAACAACCTCCCTTCATCTTGAAACATATGGTCATTAATTTATTTATTGACCACTTATCCTTATGTGTATTATAAAAGATTTTAAAGGATTCGTATGGTGGTGTAAGGGTGTTCAAAATGTAATGTATAAGGAAAGAATCAGACATCTCAACCTTGAGTTTCTTTAACTGAGCTGCAATGTACTCATCTTCATGGTATGCTTACGCACACATCAGACACCGATGAGCTCCGTGGATGAAAATTTCATAATCAAAGTTTTAGCAAGTGCTTTGACTGAAGTATCGAATTGCTCATCAATAGCCTTTAGCAAAACACAGACATTATCATGTTGTTCTAAAAAACCACGAATACAAGTAGATTTTTTTTTGTAAATCAGTAACTTTTATATAAATAAAAAATAAAAAAAGTTATGTACATCACAAGAGATTATCTGTATTAATCTCTTAACACTCAAAAGACATAAGATAGTGTTAGAGTAGTGCCCTGAAGGCAATCACATTTAGCGCATTTTGTACAAAGTTGTGTACAGACTTTATGAATAAATAAAGAAAGGCATATTTCATTAACTTGCTGTTCATTATTTATGAATGGATATTGATCTATAAGCAAATTAATGAAGTCCATGATATATGATATAGCATGAAGGAAATTATGATGTGATCATACTATCGAGATTCCTATCATGTGCAATTATGTCAAGTATCTAAATTATCCTAGTCATAGGATTCTTGAGGCGGACATCGTGTCTGGAAAGACTAGCATCTCAAGCTCCTTCATTTGATCAGCGGTGGATCTCGTGTGTAAATATGAGATATTTAGGGTTGAGATGTGGATGCTTACTAGAGGAGTAAGTACATTGGATGACTGCTATGAGATCATCACATGGATGTCCTATTCTAATGTCGTTGATAATCTCATCATAGCAATGGTGCAGTATCCTTAGACTTGAGGTGCTCAAGGATATCTTGGAATCTTGATTACGTGCTTTGACTCCATTCCTTGTTGCCTTCTGAGAGGTCGCTCATAGGCGGTGATTGGAGTGCGACTTGAGGTATTCAAAGTAATTGAGTAGCCAATAGAGGATTCACCACTGTGATAGCGAAGATGATACCCATGGCCTCTTATCGGGGTCATTACTTGGAAGTCTCTAGCAGGAGCATATATGTCATGAAGAATGTCTTCATTGACATATTAAAGTAATGAGTCCCAGGACGAGAACTGAAATCACTTGGACTAGTTTTGACGTAGTCAGTCTAGTAAGAGTTGACACATTGCCCATACTCATAACCAAGTGGGGTATAGCATGGTGAAAGGGCGAAGTGCACGGTAATTGTCTATGGAAAGGTTAGTGATATGGTTCATGATGAATACATGTTCATTAAATCAAACCAATTACTTTCGGTCAATTGGGAGTCATGATGTGTTGCTAGATACCGCTCATGACTTGCTTAGATTAAGTGTTAATCTAAGTGGCCAACATAACCGGAACCTAATGGGTCTGCACATAAGAGTGTCTCGGAGAATTAGTAAAATAGTTTTGGACGAGTTTCAATATATGGAGAGTAAAATGATTAAATGGATCCCGATGAGATCGAGATATGTCCCGATGAGATCGCGACATCGATATTGCTGAAAAACATTTCCGGTGGGTTTTTTCATACCGGGACCCGGTAGGCCGGTAGGACCGACCCCAGTGTGACTGGACCACTTCAACATTTATATAATTAATTAATTAATTAATTAATTAAAGAATTAATTAATATATATATATATGTGTATACGTGGAAAGGAGAAAGGAAGCTTCTCCTTTCATACTTAGTCATTAATGCATTTAATGACAAAAGACAAAATAAAGGAGATGAGAAGAGGATGATCGTGATTTATTGAATAAGAAGGAAAAAATGAAAGAGTTTACTCTCCTTCATTGATGATGATCGTTGGCTTTTGGAAGTAGGAGCAAAGTTTGAAGAAAAGTGTTTTTCCTCTCTTCTCCATCAACGATTTTCATATTCTCCAAGCTTCTCTTCCATTGTTATTCTCCAAGCTCTCCAAGGACAAAGGTAAGAGCTAGCACTCTTTAATTTGTTCTAACTATTCCTGGGTCAAAGGTTTTGTCCCGGTTAGGTTCTCCGATCTCTGCGTGGATACCGTTAGAGACGGTCTCCTTTGGCCGTTATAGTTTGAGTTTGTTGTATAGACACATGGATCCTGGCTTTCGGGAAGGTCCCGGAAGAAAAATTTTTGTTTTCCGCACCGTGGGCATGTGATGCTCACACCGGGATTTTCCCACAGTGGTATCAGAGCCACTTGTGTAGTATATAACGAAGAAACCATGACTAGGTCGGAGTTGCCTATTGCTTGTGACGATGATGCATGTTGATTGCGTGAATTTCGAATTCAGTGTAGAAATAGTTTTTTCAAAATTTTCTTGCCCAGATATGTTCACAAGATGTTTTTGCATATGTCTGTGGAAGCTTGGAATTTATCAATGTGATTTGATATGGTTTTGCTAATTTATTCCCCAATGTTCTGGTTGCTGTCTTTGTGCACATTCAATGAACAGGCATGCTTATAAATTCGAGAATAAATTGTAGAAAAAAAAATTTTCGGATTTACTTTCACCAAAATGTCTCTAAGATGTTTATGAATGTCTATGAGAATGGAAAAATGTTTTTGAGGTGATTTACTATTTATTTGAGAATTTATTGTGTGCTGTTGGGAATAACTGTGTTGAGGAACTCAGATTCTACATTGGCTTTGTTGCTGAGGTTGGTTGAGTTTTTGATGGAAATAAATCCTGAAAACATTCATGGAGCATGTTGTGAACATGTTGTAACCTCTGTAATTTTCTCATAATTTATTGAAAATTTTTCAATGATTTTTTCAAGCAAAAGACAGAACTTGGCACTTTTGAGAAAGTTGCTGGAGCTGTTTTGTTTGGAATGATAAATTGTGTATTTCTCAATTCCAATGCCTTGGATCATTTTTAATGTGATTAAAAAAATTTTATATTGATGTTGTATGCTTTCCAAATTGAATTTCTTGAAATTGGGCTTCCAAATATTTATCGGATGTCAAATGTGTCACATTAGCGTCTCGTTAGTGTATTTCGTTGTCTTGATTATTTTGGCCGTCACAAATTTTGTGACCAGTGCCGAAGTAATCTTGATAAAGTTTAGACTACCTAGAGATACTTAGGGTGATAGTTTGATATTCTCAAATTATTTGGAAATCTAAATGAATAAGAGTATATTCATTGATTTCAAGTACATTTATACATGGTAAGCATGATACAATGAAAGTGTTTCATTGGTACATCATAATAAAGGATATTACACTTGGTATTATGAATTGGAACTACGGATTGAGAAATTAGCGATTAGATAGCAATTCCACATGGATAAGTCGACTAATAAAGATACAAGTCGACTTATCCGCCTATATAGAGAGCGTAAGTCGACTTGCACAATGGTACAAGTCGACTTGTTAGTACTGCAATTGCATAAATCGACTTACACATGCATAAGTCGACTTACACACTAACATAAGTCGACTTACACATACACAAGTCGACTTACAACATGCTAAAGGTGGGATGATGGATGATTTTAGGTATTGATTCAATGTGATTGATGAAATGCCCTAAATCATTCCATATAGTCATAGTGACTATAATCCTACGACTTGGAGGAGAAGAAGATGAGACACGAAAACCCTCACACATCATATGAAAACTAACGCCTTCCATTAATATGGGAGAACCAGAGTTCTTATAGAGTTGGGTTGTTGGGTAAACCCAAGCTCACTCTATCTGGATATGTTGAACCATGAAAATAAGATTTTCGGATTAATGGGTCGGTTTTCACTAAGCGTTAATTGTTGAGTAAACTCAAGGTCAACGTGGATGAGGCGAAATTGGGCAGTTTGCATCAGATGTACGCGCATCAAGAGTTGATAACCCAATGTGTGTGCATACATCACGAGTTGATAGCACTAGTCGATAGTTGCATATATGATGCAATTGGTATGACCGATACCTGCCGATAGATCTAAGGTGGCTTGTTGGGTAAACCCAATGTCATTTTAGTAATGTCGGATATCTATGATGCAATTGGTATGACCGATACCTACCGATTGACCTAAGGTGGCTTGTTGGGTAAACCCAAGGTCATTTTAGTAATGTCGGATATCGACCCACTAGGATATTTTGTCATAATGTTTCTTGGATTCATCTTGAGGGTTATGGATTCTTTGAAACTAGTGGAACCATATGCATGTCATTCAAGTCCTTATGATCATGCATGTAATTCTACTCTAACATTCTTTCTCTCTTTCCCTTTAGGTTATTGAAGATGACTTCCGGTGTGAATTTAAGCTCACTAATGGACTCGAACAAATTAATCGGACTAACTTTCTAGATTGCACGAGAAATCGAGAATTGTTCTCGGTCGGAGGAACTGGAATATGTCTAGATGTTCCACTTCACGATCCACTGCTGTGATGCTTCGATGAGGATTAGAAAGCATATCGTAAGCATCTTAAAGGCGGTGACATGGCTACCTACATTATGCTCGGATCTATGTCACCAGAAGCGAAGCGGCATGAGTCTATGGATGCTAATACCATAGTGTTTCATCTTAGGGAAGCTGTTTGATGAGCAAGCTCGATGCGAAAGGTTCGAGACCTTGAGGCTACTCTTCACTACTAAGATGACTCGGGTTCATCTGCGATGCGTGTATGCACTGCTGAAGATGAATGGGTATATTGAGAGGTTGGTTGTCTTAGGTTTTGTTATGGATTATGAATTAAATGTTGACTTAATTACGGTTGGATTGTCGATAGTTATTCACGGTTTGTGTTAAACTATCGGATGAACCAAATATCTCGACAATCCTCGAGTTGATCAATGCTGCTTTCAAGGCAATGAGCAATCTATCAAGAAGGATAGCAAGCAAGTGCTTATGGTGGCATCCTCTTCTTCAGTTGAAAGAAAAGAATCTAAAGAAGAAAAGGTCTAAGAAACCAAAAGGAAGTGCAGCGAAGAAAACTAAAGCGCACCAAAGGAACTTGCTTCCATTGTGGCAGGCACCGCCAGCGAAGCTATAAAATCTATCTGGAAGAATTGAAGCGAAGAAGACATTAGATGCCTCGACTTCTTGGTATGTTTGTCATTGAGGTTAATCTGCTTGACCATAACATATGGGTATTAGATACTAGTTGTGGCTCTCACATATGCGATGATATCACGGGGCCTCGGGGACGATGAGCGACTCATGAAGGAGAACTAGACTGCGTGTGGAAAATGGAGCAAGTTCTTTGCATTAAGCCGTAGGCAACTTATTTTTGTCACTCCCCACTGGGCTTGTAATTAAATTGGATGAATGTTATTTTGTACTGTATTAACAAAGAACATATTATACATTTCTTGTTTAAATAGAGTTGGTTTCCATGTGACTTTTAGTAACAATGGTTGTTCTATTAGTTTGAATGGAATGCTTTATGGTACGATACATTATGCAATGGAATTTACATATTAGATATGTCACATCCAATTATGAATGTCAATGACACGAAAAGACATAAGCGAGATAATTTAAAATCAACTTACTTACGGCATTGTCGCTTGGCCATATAAATGAGAGGCGCATAGCTAAGCTCCATAAGAGTGTTAGTTTAGGGTCATTTGATTATGAATCATATGACACATGCGAATCTTGTTTATTAGGCAAGATGACTAAATTACCCTTTAAGGGAAAGGGTGAGCGAATATGGAGTATTAGACCTAATACATTCGGATGTATGTGGTGCGATGTCTATCCATGCAAGTAGTTGTCTTTACTTCATTACCTTTATCGATGATTATTCTCGATATGGGTACTGTGTCGATGAGATACAAATCGAAGCATTTGAAAAGTTCAAACAATTGAAATGAAGTAGAAAACCAACTTGGGAAAAGTATCAAGACATTACGATCGGATGATGGTGGGAATACTTAGACCGAGTTTTGGATTATATCGGAGATAATGGGATTTTATCTCAATGGACTCCTCCTTACACACCACAGCATAATGGTGTGGCGAGAAGGAGAAATCGAACCTTATTAGACATGATACGATCAATGATGGGCTTTAATAAAGTTACGAAATTCTTTTGGGGTATGCACTTGAGGCATTTGTTTACTTGTTAAGCAAAGTTCCATCAAGGCAGTTGATGTTACTCCATATGAGATGTGGACTAACAAAGACCCTATCTTACTCATTTGAAAGTTTGGGGTTGTCCTGCTTATGTGAAGCGGACACGATCGGATAAACTTGATGCAAAGTCGACAAGTGTTTGTTCGTAGGATATCTAAAGAAACAATGGGATATCAATTCTACCTTCTTTGAGGAACAAAAGGTGTTTGTTTGAAGCATGCTGTCTTTTAGAGAAAGAGTTTCTTTTACAAGAAGGCGGTGGGAGCAAAATAGAACTTGAAGAAGTTCGGGATGCTCGAGCAGAGCCTTGAATCATTGCTGAACTGAAGCTGTGACTCATACGGATGAAATAACATTCAACCTTCTACAACACACGAAGTTAAATAGAGTCACGTAGGATACGCTCTGTTCTCGAGAGATATGAATTTCGTGAATGAGCAGAATGACGTATTGCTTTCATAGAAGATGATGAGCCTACCACCTATGAAGAGTGCTGAAGAGTTGAGTCGAGAAATGGCTTCAAGCCATGCGGTGAAATGGATTCCATGTATGAAAACCAAGTATGGACTTTGGTTGAGGCACTGAAGGAATCAATCCCATAGGGTGCAAATGGGTTTTCAAAAGAAAGCGACATGGATGGTAATGTAATTACCTATAAAGCAAGTCTTGTGGCTAAAGGTTTCATCAAAGACAAGGAGTTGACTACGGCACGAGACCTTGACCCGATAGCAATGCTTAAATCCATTAGAATACTCTATCCATTGCCACTCATTATGATTATGAGATATGGCAAATGGATGTGAAAACGACTTTCTAAATGGAAATCTAGTGAGGATGTGTATATGACACAACTGAGGGCTTCACCTCTATGATGGCGAAAAGGTATGCAAGCTTCAAAAATCCATCTATGGATTGAAACAAGCATCCAGGAGTTGGAATATCCGTTTGATGAGGTAATCAAAGAGTTTGGTTTCTCACGAGAATCCGGATGAACATTGTGTGTATAAGAAGGTTAATGGGACTGCAATCGTATTCCTTGTGTTGTATGTAGATGACATATTATTGCTAGGAAGCGATGTCTCGATCTTCTGATCGGTCAAGATTTGATTGTTCAAACAATTTTCCATGAAAGACCTTGGTGAAGCAACTTATATCCTTAGGATAAAGATCTATAGAGATAGATCAAAAGGTTGCTTGGTCTTTCACAATCAACGATACATAGACAAGATCTTTGAAAAGGTTTAGCATGGAGCAATCGAAGAGGCTACCTTCCGTAACTCATGGGATAACACTCTCGAAATCTATGTGTCCTAAGACACAAGATGAGAGGATGCGTATAGTATGATCCGTATGCATCTGCGGTAGGATCTATCATATCGCTATGTTATATCGAGACCGATGTATCATATTCTCTAAGTGTTACGAGCGGATACCAATCGGATCTGGTGAGGGTCACTAGGTGGTGTCGAGAATATCCTTAAGTACTTGCGAAGGACTAAGGATGTTTTCTTGATATATGGAGATGGAGATCTCAAAGTGGCGGGTATCTGAGATGCGAGTTTTCAATCTGATAAGGATGATTCCAAATCTTAATCAGGTTACGTATTCACACTAAATGGCGGGGCAGTTAGTTGGAAGAGTTTCAAACAAGAGACAACTACAGATTCAACGACCGAGGCAGAGTATATTGCGCTTGGAAGCGACAAAGGCGGTTTGGATCAAGAAGTTCATTCTTGAACTTGGTGTGGTTCCTAGCGATGATGGGCCCATGCGGTTGTATTGTGACAACAATGGGGCTATTCTTGACGAAAGAACCAAGGTCTCATCAACGATCGAAACACGTACTCCGCGGATATCATCGATCGGGAGATCATAAGGCGAGTGATGTCGGATCGAGAGAATTCCCACAGAAGCGAATATTCTTGATCCGTTGACAAAGCCATTATCACAAAAGAGTTTTGATTCTCATGTACTGCTTTATGGTATTAGATATCAAGGAGATTGGCTTTAGGTCGAGTGGGAGATTGTTAGAGTAGTGCCACGAAGGCAATAGCCTTTAGCGCATTTTGTACAAAGTTATGTCTGAGACTTTATGAATAAATAAAGAAAGGCATATTTCATTAACTTGCTGTTCATTATTTATGAATGGATATTGATCTATAAGCAAATTAATGAAGTCCATGATATATGACATAGCATGAAGGAAATTATGATGTGATCATACTAAGAGATTCTATCATGTGCAATTATGTCGGTATCTAAATTATCCTAGTCATAGGATTCTTGAGGCGGACATGATGTCTGGAAAGACTAGCACATCTCAAGCTCCTTGATTTGATCAGCGATGGATCTCGAAAATGTAAATATGAGATATTTAGGGTTGAGATGTGGATGCTTACTAGAGGAGTAAGTACATTGGATGACTGCTATGAGATCATCACATGGATGTCTATTCTAATGTCGGTGATAATCTCATCATAGCAATGGTGCAAGTATCCTTAGACTTAAGGTGCTCGAGGATATCTTGAATCTTGATTACGTGCTTTGACTCCATTCCTTGTTGCCTTACTGAGAATCGCTCATAGGGTGGTGATTAGAGTGCGGCTTGAGGTATTGAAGGTAATTGAGTAGCCAATAGAGATTCACCACTTACGTGATAGCGAAGATGATACCCATGGCCTCTTGTCATGGTCATTACTTGAAGTCTCGGTAGGAACATATATGTCATGAAGAATGTCTTCATTGACATATTAAAATAATGAGTCCCGGGCGAAGCTGAAATCACTGGACTAGATTTGGCGTAGTCGATCTAGTAAATTGACACATTGCCCATACTCATAACCAAGTGGGGTATAGCATGGTGAAAGGGCGAATTACGGTAATTGTCTATGGAAAGGTTAAGTGATATGGTTCATGATGAATACATGTTCATTCTTGAACCAATTACTTTCCGATCAATTGGGGGTCGAGATGTGTTCTTAGATACCGCTCATGACTTGCTCAGATTAAGTGTTAATTTAAGTGGCCAACATAGCAAGGAACCTAATGGGTCACGCATAAGAGTGTCTCGGAGAATTAAGTAAAATAGTTTTGGACGAGTTCAATATATGGAGAAAAAGTTAAATGGATCCGATGAGATCGATATATGTCCCGATGAGATCATGACATCGATATTCTTTGAAAACGTTTCGGTGGGTTTTCCCATCTGGGACCCGGTGAGTCGGTGGGGCCGTCCCCGTGTGATTGGACCACTTCAGCATTTATATATATAATTAATTAATTAATTAATTAAAGAATTAATATATATATATATATATATGTATCGTGGAAAGGAGAAAGGAAGCTTCTCCTTTCATGCTTAGTCATTAATGCATTTAATGACAAAAGACAAAATAAAGGAGATGAGAAGAGGATGATCGTGATTTATTGAATAAGAAGGAAAAAATGAAAGAGTTTACTCTCCTTCATTGATGATGATCGTTGGCTTTTGGAAGTAGGAGAAAGTTTGAAGAAAGTGTTTTCCTCTCTTCTCCATCAACGATTTTCATATTCTCAAGCTTCTCTTCCATTGTTATTCTCCAAGCTCTCCAGGAAAAAGGTAAGAGCTAGAACTCTTTAATTTGTTCTAGCTATTCCGGGTCAAAGGGTTTGTCGGTTAGGTTCTCCGATCTCTGCGTGGATACAGATTAGAGGCGGTCTCCTTTGGCGTTATAGTTTGAGTTTGTTGTATGAACACATGGATCCTGGCTTTGGAAGGTCCGGAACAAAAATTTTGTTTTCCGCACCGTGGGCATGTGATGCTCACACCGGGATTTTCCCACAGTGGTATCAGAGCCACTTGTGTCGTATATAACGAAGAAACCATGACTAGGTCGGAGTTTCGTATTGCTTGTGACGATGATGCATGTTGATTGTGTGAATTTCGAATTCAGTGTAGAAATATTGTTTTCGAAATTTTCTTGCCCAGATATGTTCACAAGATGTTTTTGCATATGTCTGTGGAAGCTTGGAATTTATCAATGTGATTTGATATGGTTTTTCTAATTTATTCCCCAATGTTCTGGTTGCTGTCTTTGGGCACATTCAATGAACAGGTACGCTTATAAATTCGAGAATAAATTGTAGAATTTTTTTTTTCGGATTTGCTTTCACCAACATGTCTCTAAGATGTTTATGAATGTCTATGAGAATGGAAAAATGTTTTCGAGGTGATTTACTATGTATTTGATAATTTATTGTGTGTTATTGGGAATAACTGTGTTGAGGAACACAGATTCTACATGGCTTTGTTGCTGAGGTTGGTTGAGTTTGTGATGGAAATAAATCCTGAAAATATTCATGGAGCTTTTTGTGAACATGTTGTAACCTCTGTAAGTTTCTTATAATTTATTGAAATTGTTGTAATGATTTTTTCAAGCAAAAGACAGAACTTGGCAGTTTTGAGAAAGTTGCTGGAGCTGTTTTGTTTGGAATGATAAATTGTGTATTTCTCAATTCCAATGCCTTGGATCATTTTTAATGTGATTAAAAATGTTTTATATTGATGTTGTATGCTTTCCAAATTGAATTTCTTGAAATTGGGTTTCCAAATATTTTTCGGATGTCTAATGTGTCACATTAGCGTCTAGTTAGTGTATTCGTTGTCTTGATTATTTTGGCGTCACAAATTTTGTGACCATGCGAAATAATCTTGATAAAGTTTAGACTACCTAGAGATACTTAGGGTGATAGTTTGATATTCTCAAATTATTTAGAAATCTAAATGAATAAGAGTATATTCATTGATTTCAAGTACATTTATACATGGTAAGCATGATACAATGAAAGTGTTTCATTGCTACATCATAATAAAGGATATTACACTTGGTATTATGAATTGGAACTGCACGGATTGAGAAATTAGCCGATTAGATAGCAATTCTACATGGATAAGTCGACTAACAAAGATACAAGTCGACTTATCCGTGCTCGTAGACAGCGTAAAAGTGGAAACGCACGATAGTGCAAGTCGACTTGTTAAGTACAATGCATAAGTCGACTTACACATGCATAAGTCGACTTACACACTAACATAAATCGACTTACACATACACAAGTCGACTTACAACATCAAGGTGGGATGATGGATGATTTTAGGTATTGATTCAATGTGATTGATGAAATGCCTAAATCATTCCATATAGTCATAGTGACTATAATCCTACGGCTTGGAGGAGAAGAAGATGAGACCTAAAACCCTCGGACATCATATGAAAACTAACGCCTTCCATTAATATGGGAGAACCAGAGTTCTTATAGAGTTGGGTTGTTGGGTAAACCCAAGCTCACTCTATCACGGATATGTTCGAACCATGAAAATAAGATTTTAGGATTAATGGGTCGGTTTTCACTAAGCGTTGATTTGTTGAGTAAACTCAAGGTCGGCGTGGACGGAGGCGAAGTGGGCGGTGTGCATCGGATGTGCAGCGCATCAAGAGTTGATAACCCAATGTGTGTGCATACATCACGAGTTGATAGCACTAGTCGATAGTTGCTTCTTTGATGCAATTGGTATGACCGATACCTGCCGATAGATCTAAGATGGCTTGTTGGGTAAACCCAAGGTCATTTTAGTAATGTCGGATATCTATGATGCAATTGGTATGACCGATACCTACCGATTGACCTAAGGTGGCTTGTTAGGTAAACCCAAGGTCATTTTAGTAATGTGGGATATCGACCCACTAGGATATTTTGTCATAATGTTTCTTGGATTAAATCTTTGAGGTTATGGATTCTTTGAAACTAGTAGAGAGCCATATGCATGTCATTCAAGTCCTTATGATCATGCATGTAATTCTACTCTAACATTCTTTCCTCTTTTCCCTTTAGGTTATTGAAGATGACTTCGGTGTGAATTTAAGCTCACTAATGGACTCGAACAAATTAACTGGACCTAACTTTCTAGATTGCACGAGAAATCGAAATTGTTCTCGGATCGGAGGCGGGATATGTCTAGATGTTCCACTTCACGATCCACTGCTGCGATGCTTCGATGAGGATCGAAAGCATATCGTAAGCATCTTAAAGCGGTGACATGGCTACTGCATTATGCTCGCATCTATGTCACGAGTTGTAGAAGCGGCGTGAGTCATGGATGCTAATACCATAGTGATTCATCTTGGGGAGCTGTTTCATGAAGCAAGCTCGATGCAAAGGTTCGAGACCTCGAGGCTACTCTTCACTACTAAGATGACTCGGGTTCATCTGCGGTCGATATGCTTGAAGATGAATGGGTATATTGAGAGGTTGGCTGTCTTAGGTTTTGTTATGGATTATGAATTAAGTGTTGACTTAATTACGGTTGGATGTCGATAGTTATTCACGGTTTGTGTTAAACTATCGGATGAACCAAATATCTCGACAATCCACGAGTTGATCAATGCTTTCAAGGCAATGAGCAATCTATCGAAGGATAGCAAGCAAGTGCTTATGGTGGCATCCTCTTCTTACGGTTCAAAGAAAAGAATCTAAAGAAGAAAAGGTATAAGAAACCAAAAGGAAGTGCGACGAAGAAAAAAAAGAAAGCGTACCAAAGGAACTTGCTTCCATTGTGGCAAGGCCGCCCTTTGGGCGAAGCTATAAACCTATCTGGAATAATTGAAGCGAAGAGGCATCGGATGCCTCGACTTCTTGGTATGTTTGTCATTGAGGTTAATAATGTTTCGACCATAACATATGGGTATTAGATACGGTTGTGGCTCACACATATGCAATGATATCACGGGGCCTCGGGGACGATGAGCGACTCGTGAAGGAGAACTAGACTGCGTGTGGAAAATGGAGCAAGAGTTCTTTGCATTAGCCGTGAGCACTTATTTTTATCACTCCCTCTCGGGCTTGTAATTAAATTGGATGAATGTTATTTTGTACCTGTATTAACAAAGAACATATTGTTTGTTTCTTGTTTAAATAGAGTTGGTTTCCATGTGACTTTTAGTAACAATGGTTGTTCTATTAGTTTGAATGGAATGCTTTATAGTGCTTGATACATTATGCAATGGAATTTACATATTAGATATGTCACATCAATTATGAATGTCAATGACACGAAAAGACATAAGCGAGATAATTTAAAATCAACTTACTTACGGCATTGTCGCCTTGGCCATATAAATGAGAGACGCATAGCTAAGCTCCATAAGAGTGGTAGTTTAGGGTCATTTGATTATGAATCATATGACACATGCAAATCTTGTTTATTAGGCAAGATGACTAAATTACCCTTTAAGGAAAGGGTGAGCAGCGATCGGAGTATTAGACCTAATACATTCGGATGTATGTGGTCGATGTCCATCCATGCGAGTAGTTGTCTTTACTTCATTACCTTTATCGATGATTATTCTCGATATGGGTACCGTAATACGATGAGATACAAATCGAAGCATTGGAAAAGTTCAAACAATTCAAAAATGAAGTAGAAAACCAACTTGGGAAAAGTATCAAGACATTACGATCGGATGATGGTGGGGAATACTTAGACCAAGAGTTTTGGATTATCTCGAGAGATAATGGGATTTTATCTCAATGGACTCCTCCTTACACACCACAAAGTAATGGTGTGGCGAAAGGAGAAATCGAACCTTGTTAGACATAGTACGATCAATGATGGGCTTTGAAAGTTACGAAATCCTTTTGGGGTATGCACTTGAGACAATTGTTTACTTGTTAAGCAAAGTTCCATCAAAGACAGTTGATGTTACTCCATATGAGATGTGGACTAACAAAGACCTATCTTACTCATTTGAAAGTTTGGGGTTGTCACTGCTTATGTAAGCGGACACGGTCGAGATAAACTTGATGCAAAGTCGACAAGTGTTTGTTAAGTAGGATATTCTAAAGAAACAATGGGATATCGATTCTATCTTCTTGAGGAACAAAGGTGTTTGTTTGAAGCATCTTTGTCTTTAGAAAGAGTTTTTTACAAGAAGGCGGTGGGGCAAAATAGAACTTGAAGAAGTTAGGGATGCTCGAAACGACGCAGATCAATTGCTGAACACAAGCTGTGACTCATACAGATGAAGTAACAATTCAACCTTCTACACTGCACGAAGTTTGTAGGTCACGTAGGATCGCTCTGTTCTAGAGATATGGATTTCTCGTGAATGAGCAGAATGACGTATTGCTCATAGAAGATGATGAGCCTACCACCTATGAAGAGCTACTAAAGAGTTGAGTCGAAATGGCTTCAAGCCATGCAGTGAAATGGATTCCATGTATGAAAACCAAGTATGGACTTTGGTTGAGGCACCCGAAGGAATCAAACCCATAGGGTGCAAATGGGTTTTCAAAAAGAAAACCGACATGAATAGTAATGTAATTACCTATAAAACAAGGCTTGTGGCTAAAGGTTTTCGTCAAAGACAAGGAGTTGACTACTGGCGAGACCTTGACCCGATGAGCAATCTTAAATCCATTAGAATACTCCTAGCCATTGCCACTCATTATGATTATGAGATATGGCAAATGGATGTGAAGACGACTTCTAAGTGGAAATCTAGGCGAGGATGTATATGACACAACCCGAGGGCTTCACCTCTATGATGGCCAAAAGGTATGCAAGCTTCAAAAATCCATCTATGGATTGAAACAAGCATCCAGGAGTTGGAATATCCGTTTTGATGAGGTAATCAAAGAGTTTGGTTTCTCACAGAATCCGGATGAACACTGTGTGTATAAGAAGGTTAACGGGACTGCAATCGTATTCCTTGTGCTCTATGTAGATGACATATTATTGCTAGGAAATGATGTCTCGATGCTACAATCAGTTAAGATTTGGTTATCTAAACAATTTGCCATGAAAGACCTTGGTGAAGCAACTTATATCCTTGGGATAAAGATCTATAGAGATAGATCAAAAAGGTTGCTTGGTCTTTCACAATCAACGATCATAGACAAGATCTTTGAAAAGGTTTAGCATGGAGCAATCCAAGAGAGGCTACCTTCCGTAACTCATGGGATAACACTCGAAATCTATGTGTCCTAAGACACAAGATGAGAGGATGCGCATGAGTATGATCCGTATGCATCTGCGGTAGGATCTATCATATCTGCTATGCTATGTACGAGACACGATGTATCATATTCTCTAAGTGTTACGAGCGATACCAATCGGATCTGGTGAGGTCCTTTGGGTGGTATCGAGAATATCCTTAAGTACTGCGAAGGACTAAGGATGTTTTCTTGATATATGGAGATGGAGATCTCAAAGTGGCGGGTATCTGAGGCGCGGTTTTCAATCGATAAGGATGATTCCAAATCTCAATCGAGTTACGTATTCACACTAAATGGCGGGCGATTAGTTGGAAGAGTTTCAAACAAGAGACAACTACTGATTCAACGGCCGAGGCGAGTATATTGCCGCTTGTAAGCAAAGAAGAAGGCGGTTTGGATCAAGAAGTTCATTCTTGAACTTGGTGTGGTTCTAGCGTTGATGGGCCCGTGCGGTTGTATTGTGACAACAATGTGGCTATTCTGTGCGAAAGAACCAAGGTCTCATCAACGATCCAAACACGTACTCATGAGATATCATCGATCGAGGAGATCATAGGGCGAGGTGATGTCCAGATCGAGAGAATTCCCACGAGCATAATATTGTTGATCCGTTGACAAAGCCATTATCACAAAAGAGTTTTGATTCTCGTACTCTACTTTATGGTATTAGATATCAAGGAGATTGGCTTTAGGTCAAGTGGGAGATTGTTAGAGAAGTGCCACGAAGGCAATCGCCTTTAGCGCATTTTGTACAAAGTTGTGCGAGACTTTATGAATAAATAAAGAAAGGCATATTTCATTAACTTCTTGTTCATTATTTATGAATGGATATTGATCTATAAGCAAATTAATGAAGTCCATGATATATGACATAGCATGAAGGAAATTATGATGTGATCATACTCATGAGATTCCTATCATGTGCAATTATGTCAAGATATCTAAATTATCCCTAGTCATAGGATTCTTGAGGCCGGACATCGAATCTGAAAAGACTAGCACATCTCAAGCTCCTTGATTTGATCAGCGGTGGATCTCGAAAGTCAAATATGAGATATTTAGGGTTGAGATGTGGATGCTTACTAGAGGAGTAAGTACATTGGATGACTGCTATGAGATCATCACATGGATGTCCTATTCTAATGTCGGTGATAATCTCATCATAGCAATGGTGCAAGTATCCTTAGACTTAAGGTGCTCGAGGATATCTTGAATCTTGATTACGTGCTTTGACTCCATTCCTTGTTGCCTTCAGAGAGTCGCTCATAGGGTGGTGATTGGGTGCAAGTTTGAGGTATTGAAGGTAATTGAGTAGCAAATAGAGGATTCACCACTTCTTTGATAGCGAGAAATGATACCCATGGCCTCTTGTCGGTCATTACTTGGAAGTCTCTGGTCGGAGCATATATGTCATGAAGAATGTCTTCATTGACATATTAAAGTAATGAGTCCCAGGCGAGAACCCAAATCACTGGACTAGATTTGATGTAGTCAACAAGTAAGAGTTGACACATTGCCCATACTCATAACCAAGTGGGGTATAGCATGGTGAAAGGATGAATTGCAGTAATTGTCTATGGAAAGGTTCGTGATATGGTTCATGATGAATACATGTTCATTCATCAAACCAATTACTTTCAATTGGGGGTCATGATGTGTTGCTAGATACCGCTCATGACTTGCTCAGATTAAGTGTTAATCTAAGTGGCCAACATAACCGGGAACCTAATGGGTCACACGCATAAGAGTGTCTCGGAGAATTCGTAAAATAGTTTTGGACAGAGTTCTAATATATGGAGAGCAAAAGGATTAAATGGATCCTGATGAGATCGAGATATGTCCCGATGAGATCGCGACATCGATATTGCTGAAAAATGTTTCCGGTGGGTTTTCCCATACCGGGACCCGATAGGCTGGTAGGATCGACCCTAGTGTGACTGGACCTCTTCAACATTTATATATATATATATATAATTAATTAAAGAATTAATTAATTAATATATATATATATATGTGTATACGTGGAAAGGAGAAAGGAAGCTTCTCCTTTCATGCTTAGTCATTAATGCATTTAATGACAAAAGACAAAATAAAGGAGATGAGAAGAGGATGATCGTGATTTATTGAATAATAAGGAAAAAATGAAAGAGTTTACTCTCCTTCATTGATGATGATCGTTGGCTTTTGGAAGTAGGAGAAAAGTTTGAAGAAAAGTGTTTTTCCTCTCTTCTCCATCAACGATTTTCATATTCTCCAAGCTTCTCTTCCATTGTTATTCTCCAAGCTCTCGAGGACAAAGGTAAGAGCTAGCACTCTTTAATTTGTTCTAGCTATTCCGGATCAAAGGGTTTGTCCTTGTTAGGTTCTCCGATCTCTGCGTGGATACCGTTAGAGACGGTCTCCTTTAGCCGTTATAGTTTGAGTTTGTTGTATAGACACATGGATCCTGGCTTTCGGAAGGTCCGGAACAAAAATTTTATTTTCCGCACCGTGGGCATGTGATGCTCACACCGGGATTTTCCTACAGATAGTGCAAATAACAACAACCTAGATCAATAGAAACAGCACTACCACCAAAACTCCTCCCCTATTTCCTACTATAACACTTAAAAATGTACCCTTCCCTTTATTGGCATATAATTAGTCACACACAATCCAGTAATTGCAACCTTTCAATACATATATATAAATCCAAGAACCAGACCACAATCAATTTTAGTAAAAGAGTGAAAATTCAATTTTGGTCTTTATGAACATCACACTTAGGCCATTAGATTGCTCCCAACATTTATAAAAAGCAATTTAGCTAAAGTGTTGGCTTCAGTTATGTTAGGTGATATTTTGTTCTAGATTGCATAATCAATCTCCATCCATTATAGATGAAAAAGAATTCTCTCTTTCCAAATCTGATAGTTTTTACGCCTCAATTTTGGAATTTCATAACTTGTATAAGAGAAAGTATGATTTGAGCAGGTTGTATAATTTAAACATACATAGTACTTATTAATAAATTATAGCTAACAAATAATATATATGTTTTAACAACGAGAACATATATTAAAAGTCATAAAAGTTGCTGTGGACTAAATTTTTAATTCAAGCAAATTTATATTAAACTTTATGATAAAACTATCAAATCATATTCCATTTCACGATACCTATAGGAAAAATAATTTCATATTTTATACTAATTATTATTCAAGTATAATAAATTTACATATGGGATCAATTTTATTATATTAACTATTACAATTAATGTCTTTATACTAAATATGATCCTAAAATTAATATATAATTTTTGCTTAATTAGGGTTACTGTGGCTATTCCCTAATTAATTAAAATTGTATGGATCATTTGACTTTTGTTTTTTACCTGATTCATCCTCAACCGCTTATATTAAATCAAATGTTTTAAATAAAAATTAGACATAATTGGATCTCTAAACAATTCATAATGTTAGTTTTCACAAATACTTTGAAAATAAGATTATAAATAATTCCTTAATCCCTCTCTTGAAAGCAAAATCTAAAAAAAAAAACAATGTATTAGAAACACCATTCAAATATCAAAGACATTCTTAACAATATAGAAATGCCCCTAAATTATCTTGACGTCGCAATATAAATAGGAAATAAATACCAAGAATTCAAACAATATAAAGGCAGCGAATAAACATGCTCTTATCTCAAATGTGAGCTAATTCAACATTAATATATGCTATAATCATAAATAAATGGATACGAAAGAGATCGATGTACCTCCTGCCATTGTTAGTATTGCTTAGAAGGGTTTGAATGCTCTATGTTTTGGAGTTCTTCTAATCTCTTAATCCCTTACACTACAAGAAAAATGTAAAATTGCGACAACAAAATATCGACGATATGCAAACCGTTGGAAATATCGACCGAAAATGCGTAGCCGTCGCCAAAATTGGTTGTGGAATAAAGGTGTTGCGATAGAAAACCACTCGGTCGCTGAATATTATGGAGGAAATGTATCGACGAACATTTCGGTCGGTAAAGGCGTCAGCGAAAACGTCGAATACACGCCCTTCACTAAACGTAAACGACGTCGTTTTGGTTTTAATTAAAACTCCTCTGCTCCTTCCTCCCTCTCCTCACGCAGACATACCCTCCTCTCTTTTCTTCCTCCTTCCTCTGCTTGATTCTTCCTCCTTCCTCTTCCTCCAAGCATGCCGTCGGTCGCCGTTCGCTGCCGTCGCTCCTCCTCATCGTCTTCGATAGGTAAGTACCTTCTCCTCCCTCCCCTCTTTCTCCGATATATGCATGTGAATATCCGAAAGGTATTTGCGTTTTTATGTGTAAATTAGAGCTCTTTTATATAAAGCTAAATTATTAATACTGTTATTATAGTTCTCTGTAAAGGATTATGGATTATTACTAAGCTTTTAGTTTTAGGTTTTATTTTTTCACATTAACGAAGGATTTGGAACAATAATGGAGGAGATTGCAATAAGTGTTCTAGTTCTTTATTCCTTTCTTTTCTTAATGTTAATATTATTTTTAACTTTTCTATTTGTTATTTGCGTAGTTAAAATCCTAGTTAGGAATAGGGATGTGGCTTATGATAGATCTTTTGATTATTAATGCATGATTTAATTATATGTTAAGTTAGATTTAATATATTTTATTCTTAATTGTTGAGTGTTTGACTAACTATAATATATTAAATCTTAAGAATTGCAAGAAAGATTGAGAGGTGAAATATAATATGAATACTGATAGTACTAATTATTCAATCTCGTGGAATATTCTATCTATTAGCTATATCAACATTGGCATGAATATGTATGCTATTTGGCATTATGATTTCCTTGATCTAAGACAGAGTGTTATGAATCATTGTCTGGATGTCTTGCTTAGTTTTTTGGAAAATTATATCATTTATTTCTTTTAAATTGTATACACAATATAATTGAAACTAATGGTATTGTCTTTGGTCCTATTCATTATTCTTAATTTATTCTTGATAGCTAACTAGGGAATAAAGGAGCCCTTTGGAAGCTTATGTTTTAATCAAACTAACTTAAACGAAGGTGCCTTTAATTTGGAGATATGAAAAACTTTTTAGCAAGTTTTGGTAGTAAACTTCTTGAAGGGATGTCTTATCCAAATAATTGAATCGTCTATGCCTATATTAGGTTTGTAAATTGGTAAGCTAGTATGGACACTGGAAAACCTTTGAGATTGACCACCAAATGATAAGTGTTAATCATACTATCTTCTTAACATGATTTTGAGAGCATTTTACTTGTGTTTTGATGACTTCTATAGGATTTGGTGGTCAATTTAGTTTATGTTTTATTTTTAGACCTTGTTTTAACTACCCAATGAAGAAATAAAAAGTCAAACATATTAGAGTCAAGTTAGAGTAATTTTTAGTACAATTCTTAAGGGAGAATTTGGAATGGCAACATTTGAGTCTAACTAATCACCTAACCTCTGAATCTAAGCAAGCATGATCTCTTTAATTCTTATTCATGTTATTTTACTAGCTAATCTCACATGTTATCTACTAGCTCTTGAAATGTTATAACTTATGGTTTGTCCTTTATAGGTTATGGTCCCCTATTATGTGTTAATGGAGATATGGATTCAATTTTGTAATCTTAGGCCTCATTAACGAACTTACCACTTTATTTTCAAAAAAAAATTCAGAACATGATTTAAAACATGGATCTATGTTCAATCCATGTTTATGGTTAAGGAAAATGGGTCTAATATAGGTACATATTAGGGACTTATATTGGTAGTGATGTTTACATAATTTGAGAGTTTCCTATAAGAAGAGCAACACTTTGTTGGACTTGTGTTAGTCATGGTGTTTTGAATTTCTAGGATTTTATCAAATACAAGAGATATAGATATAGCTGAGGCAATAGCTCGACAAATGGAAGTCATTAGAGAGAAAATAAAGCATTTTAGGACAAAAAAGAGCAATTTTAGAGAGAAAGAAGGGGTTTCCATCAAAGTTCAATTCTGAACATCAAATTTTCAATATCCATGAGAATGAATTCTTTTCTTCTAGATATTTTCTTAATTATTATTTTCTTTATGTTGTTATAAACTAAATTATGATTGATCTACACGAGATGAGCTATAGAACTATTTTTGGGATTTATTATTTGATTTTATGAAAAACCCAATTTATCTTGAGAATTATTCATAATTACTTCTTGTGTTTGAATTAGAATTTGTTAGCATTTTGATTCAATTTGAATTTCATATATAGTTATTTTGAAATCATATATATGAATAGATTATTGTTGGACCCCGATCTTTGAGTGAAAATTTGAATTATGAAAATAAAATTTAAGGAGTGCTTTGTATCGTCTTGTATAAGAGATGACTTAAAATTTAAAGAATATTGAGAAGAAAAGAAATGATCCGATTTTGATATCTTTGGAGTTTTGAGTGGATTGGTATGGTTTATGAAATCAAGTAGATGAGTTGATTGAAATTAAGTTGAAAATCATGACTAAAAAGAGAAAGAGTGAAAATATGAAAAATTGTGAAATTGTGAAATAGTTGACTTTTTGACCTTTGAAAGTTGACTTTTGATTTAGGCAAAATTTGATAAAATGGTCTTCTGGAAACTTGTAGTTTATGTTAAGAGCTTTTTGTAGCCATAAAGTTTGTAATTTTTCGATATCGGGAGTGAAAGTTATGATCAGTCAAAGTTTATGTTTGATAGGGTTTGACTTTAATTATGATTGAAATTTGACTGAGAAATTAACCTAATTAGAGGTTAATTGAGCTTTGATGTTCTTCATTAAAATTGAAGGGTTTGTTTTGATCTTTATTTTGATATAAAGTATGCAATTTTTCGATCTCGGAATAATAAGTTATGATTTTTACAAGTTTATATTGTGGTTTTAGCATGATTATTAGAGGATAGTATCTTTGACCGAAAAATGGACTCCCGTAGGAGTCAAATTGATTTTTATGTCCTTCGTGCAAGATGTAGAGCTTCCTTCAAGCTTTCTATAGAGACTAAGTTTGTCAAAATTGGAGTTCGGGATTAAGAGTTATGAATTTTGGAAGTTTTATGTGAAAAAAAGAAGAAGAAAATGTATCACCCGTTGCTTAGGCGACGCGTCACCGTGGTGACGGTGGCGTTAGCTTTCGCGTCACTGTGGCGACACGCGTCACTGTAGCGATAAGCGTTGGCTCAGCGTCACCAGGGCGACGCGCGCCGGGGCTATGACGAGCCTCGCCCGCCCACAAGCGCCTTGTTTCGCTCCATCTGGTACCGCTTTTTGTTTCTCCAATCGACGCCGTTTTGATTTTTCTTGCTTGTTATTTCCTCAATCAGTCCTTTGTTCACTATTTTGCTTATATCTTTCCGTCCGACATCCGATTGAGTTGATTCTTGCGGCGTTGGATTCGTAAGACAATTCCCTACATTCTCATGAGAAATTTGTGAATTTTTGAGATTTAATTGATGGTGATTAATTTAATCAAAGTGAGTCGGGAAATGTTTCGAACATAGTTCAGTATTTTGTGAAATTCGGGATCTGTAGAGATCCGATTGAAGTGATTCTTGAGGCGAAATAAAGATAAGACAAGGGGCTACAAATCATATGAAGAAATGAAATGTCAATTTTGCCCCTAAGACTTTTAATTTTTGAATTTAAGTTCGGATTAGGGTGTAATTTTCGGATTGGGAACACCTGAGAGTATTTTGAGCATAACTTTTGATCTGGGAATCTAAATGAGATGATTCTTGTTTTGAATTAAACTACAGACATAAGGCTACAATTGTTATGAAGACATCAAGTTTCAATTCTGGGATTAAGAATGTGAATTTCTGGACGGAAATAATCGTACATGGAAAATGTGTTAGAATATGGATATACCCGAACTGTTTTGCGCATAACTTTTGGTATAGTGATCCGAATTGAGCGCGGTTGGTGGCGTTGGATTCGTATGATTGAGAGGAACATTTCTCTAGAAGGAAGTTTGGACAAATTCCTTCAGCTTGATAGTGCGAATCAGATCCGAAATAAATCATGTCATAAAGTAACATGTGAGGGGCATTTTGGTCTTTTTGTCAAATTTTAAATGACATGGCCCTTAAAAATCAGATGATGTCGTGGGAGAAGAGAAGAGCCACGATTATTCTAGAGAAAGAAGGAAAATAAGAAGAGAAGAGAAGATTGAAGTTTGGATGAGAGAAAAAAAGGAGAAAAGAGAGAAAGCTAGATTTTGAAATTTAAGAGTCTTAAAGCTTGTTTTGAGTAGATTTCAAGGAAGAAGGATGAAAGAAGGTGGAAGCTCCCTCTAAAGCTCCATAAATCCGAAGTTTGAAGGAGAAAGAGGTAAGGAAAAATTTGGATTTTGAGTTTTGATAAGTTTTGGTTTAGAATCATTAGAAATGATGTGGGTTTACTAATTCCATGATCAATTTTAGAGAATACATGTTGAAATTGATTTAATTTTGGATGAAAATTTAATTGGGATTATGCCCAAATTTTATAATTTGGGGTTTTTGGAAATTGTTAGTGTAGAATCATGAAAAATACTATGGATTGATGATATGTGAAGTTAATTTTGAAGAAATTGTATTTTATGGTATTGAATTTGTGAAAATTGGTTTAGGCCAATTTTAAGATTTGGGGATTTTTGAAATTGAGGATTTAGATGTCTTGGAATTAGTGTGAATTGATGAATTATGACATCAATTTTGAAAATTAAGTTATTTATGAGATTGAATTTGAGTGTATTGGTTTAGGTTGAATTTTGAAATTGGGGATTTTAGAAATTACGATTTTAGAAAGCTTGGAAGTATGATGTTTATGAATTTCCGATAGTTAATTTTGGGAATTTTGCAATTTATGATGTGGAATCTGGATTTTATGGCTTAGGTCAATTTTAAATTGAAAGAAGGAAAAAGCGAGGATCAATTGGAGCTTGAAATCAAGTTTGACATTTAATTAAAAAGGGTAGCATATTTATATTTTGATTTATAGGCAATATATGAATTTTCAAAAATGAAAGAAAGCAAAAGTTTGGATTTTGATAAATTATTGTAAACGTTTGAAAATAAGAATTGATTAAGAATTTTGAAATTTTGATTTCAACGCTTTCTGAAAATTATTATAAACTTAAATTCATTGTTTTAGGCGATTTGATAAATTGATAGAAATTTCTAAAATGCATTTGTTGTGTATGCATTGACAAATTATGCGAATTGTTGCATTGATTGATTGAATAAATTAAATTGTATGAAGTATTTGAATTGTATGAAGTATTTGAATTGTGAGTTTGTTAGTATTCGATGAAATAAAGTTAGAAAGGCAAGATTTTGAAAAGTTCCTTCTGCATTACGAAATTTCGTTTTTGATTATGTGTTATATGGGTTTGGTAGGTCCTTTGTCGTCGCTGTCGCCTCTATTTGTATAGCCTTCGCCTCGCCGCCCATTAGTGTACGGACTCCGATTCGAACTCCTCACGGCTACACCGGACCGATTATGCTGGAAAGTGTAGTACGTTCGCTCACGATCGCAGGACCGCTATCTTGAGAATGTGCGATCACGCTCGCTTTGGACCGAACTGCACCATTCGATATGTTATGTGTTTTCAATTTTGTCTCTGAATGTTGCATTCATATTTATGAAAAATTTGAAGTTTGAAAAAAATGAGAAAAGTGAGATTATTGTGAAAAGTTTGAAAAATATGAAAAAGGGTTTGAGGAAAAAGTTTGAAAAATATGAAAAAAAGGGTTTGAGGAAATTGTTTGAAAAATTATAAAGTTTGAAAAATTAGCCTTTTGGCAAAAAGTTTATGAAAATTGATTTCTGCTTATTATTCGATTTATAAATGTGTTATCATGAGCTTTCGAATCACCCTCTTTCATCCCCATCTCCGTGTTTCGACGGAGATCGGATGAAAGAATGTGAAGACTTTTGGGTCCGTTTTTGCATCGTTAGTATGGTTGTGGAAATATTGAGATTTGGAATATTTTGTAAATGGTTTGAATTTCCATTAAGTGATTATGATGTTTTTCAGAATGTATGAAGATTATGACTGAATGTTTGAGAGTAAGAAATTGTATATGATTTGGAAATTTGTATATGAGTTTGGTATTGAATTGAGAATTATGGAAGTATTAGATTTAGGTTTGCGATTTTGCTGGTGTTTGGATTCCTGGACGGAGAGTCCGATGATTACGAGATCTGTTTGGCTTTTAGAAGTGTATTTCTTTACCCTTGCGCAGTTTGGGTTAGGATTAAAGCGGTAGTTATCTTTGAAATTTCGATAAAATGAGAATAAAGTGTAATTTGAGATTTGTATAAGATTTTGTATGATTGCTAAGTTTTGGGTTTAAGATTGAATTTCCTATGGAAATTATATGGATGTGATTGATGTAAGAAATGAGAATAAGAAAGAAAAAATTATACTGGATTTTGGAATATGTCTTAGTTTAGATCTCCAACGCGACGCTTATTGTTCTTTATTTCCTGATGTCGGATGTGTTTGCTTTGGTTCGATCTGTTGCATATCCGTTTATGATTCAGATCCGATTCGCTTATTCATTCGCTTCGATGTGTTTTCGCTTCGATTCAGATTCGATTCGCGTTCGCTTTGCTTGATTTACTTGATTTCGTTTTCGCTCAAATCTATTCGCTTGATTCGATTAGTTATTGGCTTCCGCATTTTGTTTCCGCTTCGATATTTCGATGCGAAATTTCCGTTCCCATTCGATTCCATTCCCTTCGTTCTCTTCATTTTTCGGTTGGGATCCGGTTCCCGGATCGGGTCCCAACAATTATGGCATAAATAAAAAGAGTTACGTAAAATCTTAGAGATAAGACCACATAAATCTTTTGGGCTAGAGCCAAATCTAAAACAATATTAATCCATAGAGCAAGTTAATGCATTCTTAAGGTTTTGATTAGAATGTGATTTCATTCGATCAACTTAAGGATAAGTTTTTTGTTTCTTGAGAAAAATTATGGAAGTAACTTTTGAGTTTATACCAATTGAAGAAACTAGGTTTAATAATTGAATCAAAATAAATTTAAATATATAAGGTTCTAAACGGATTCTATATCTGCATCTTGATTATGAGTTTATTGCTTCATTCTTATTTATTACTTTAGTTCATTATTTTAGATTAGTAATTTTAGCTAGTTATTACTTCTTTCAAATTAACCATTCTTTGTTATAATAAATAATATAAAGAAATTATTACCAATACTTATATTCCTTTAATATATGTTAGATATACATAACTTTCAACATTATTTTCATAGCATATTACTTATATTTTGGTTGCTTTTGAAGAATTTAATACTTATAAGGATAATTATTTTATTTTAGATCTTATTTTAACCTCTTCAAGAAAATTTGGAGAAGGATTATGTCCATTTGAACTAAACTTGGAAGAATTAAAGGACTTAAGAACACAACACTTAAACTACACTTTGTTTGGGCCATATTCTATAGTGGTTAATTATGCTTCTCATTCGTAGCTCTACATAGCTCTATATTACCCCTAGATCAAGAAACATAACACCTATACATATCCCTATATTGGTCCGACATTGGTGGTAAAAGTTTCTAGAAAACTTATATACATAACCATGTTAGGATCGTGTAACACATTAAAGATTATGGTTTTAGATTTTAAGAAGAGGAGAGAAAAAAAAAAAAGATAGAGAGTTTTTGGCTAAGAAGTAGTTGGAAAACATTAGGAAGTCATTTGGAAGCTATTTTACATTGTTTTTTGATCAAGATCAAACCAACATTAGAAGAAAGACAAGATTTTAACAAAGATCTATTAAAGATTAAAGATTCATTACTCATGAAACTGATCTCTTTTTCTTATTTTCTAGTTTTTATTTCTTGTTTGATTATGAACCAAATTGGGTTATAGATTTAGGTAGATGAACCCTAGGATGTAATATTTTTGATTGATTCTCTGATTTTATGAAGCTTTAGTATTCTTAAGATTTATCCATATTTTTGTGGCTATTGATTCATTTCTATATTGCAATAAATAGGGTCACAGAATCATTTTAAATATGTCTAAATTTTAAAATAGATGTACTTGGGTTCTTAAGGGGGCCTTACTCAGTTTAAGATCAAATAATTGTGCTAGATCCCATTACAAAGAGCCAAGAATAAAAGATATAAAAAAACTAGCTTTTGTTTCTATTGATTATGAGTCCAGATATTTTAGTAAAATATTGCATTTTAGGATATGATAGTTTAGATAGAAGCATTATCCACACCGTACATAAGTATTAAATCACCTGTAAAGGATAAATTGATTCAAATTCTTATACTTGTAGTGATATTTGAAGGGCGTCTCTTATGAAATATTGAAAGAGATAAGCCTGATTAGTACTTCAATTGTAACATCTCGTTACTGATAGCAAGGGTATTTTGGTAATTCTGGGTTAGACTGATAGGTTTCATTGCATTCACTGATTGAACATGCTACTGGTCTCTAATTATAGAGGAACTGGTTTCTTGCATATGCATTTATTCATAGGTACATGCATTCATGATTTTTCGGCATTTAATTGTGAGTATAAATTGATTGGATTGTGAACTGACTGGACTGACTGGATTGTAATTGATTGAGAAATTAGGAGTAAATGAACTCGAATGACTGATTTAGAATAGCCTAAGAGGACTGTAATTGATAGTGATTTATAGGAAATTTTCGGATATTCGGAGAAAATGCCCTGATCAAAATTTTGGAGTGACAGATGATTGATCAGATAATCGAAAGAATGGTCCAATGGCAAGGGAAATATTAGGGTTATACTGTTAGGAAATTAAAATGTTGAGCTATTGAAATTTAGAGACTGAAATTTGGACTGATTTGGAGACCTATGTCTATAAATAGATAGGTTTGAAAGAAATTGGGAAAATTGGTCTAAGGCATTTCGTTTCTTCTTCTTCCCCTCTACGGTGATCTTCGATTTCTCCCAACGGTGAGATCCTTCGATTTTCCTTGTGGTTTTCTCCTCATTGTGTAAGGCTAACTTGTTTATTGTGATTGATGAAGGATTGAGAAGCTATAGAGTGGATCATCGTTGATTTTGAAAGATTTTAGGGTTTACGGTATTTTTGAAAGATCTATGGATTGGAGCCCCATTGGTAAGTTTTAATGGTTTTAATGTTGTTATTGATGGTTTTTATGGCATTTATGGCATTTATTATGGTTTATTGAGTAGTTGGGAGAGTTAATGGTGGTTTTATAGAGAGAGAAATAGCTGAAAACGATTGGAGAAGACGAAGGATTCGTACACGCCGCGACTGTTACATTGAGCCTCGCCATGACAATTTTAATTGCTTCCGCCGCGGCGAGGAGAAGAGGACGTCGGGCGAAGCGCCATTTAATTGACGCTGACGACGAGTCTTCTTAGCCTCATGGCCTTGAATTGGATTGTTCGCGACGAAGGACCATTTCACGCCGTGGCGAGGGCCTCGTCAATGGCGAAGGGACTGCTCCATTGAATTAATTTCAAATTATTAGGCATAATTCATGGTGTAGACCTCGATTTAGGTGATTCCAGATTCAATACGGACTAAGGAAAGAGGTCTACAATTGGGGATAATTATAGGAATTAGAATTGATTTAAGTGACATTGATTTATAGAGAATAAAGTCGATTATGGTTCATAGTATGACCTAAATATTGAATTGAGACAATTGGAGTTTTAATTGGGATTCTCAATAGAGGTTTTGACCCAATGGATAGGAAATTACTTTAGGAAATATGAATTGAGGAAATTGAACTGAATTTTAGGATTGGATCCATTATTGTCTATCAATTGAGCGAAGAGTTAGAATGGGACATAAGAGTTCAAAATTGGGTTTTAGCGCCGGAAAAATCGTGAACATGCGTTGTACATAATTTCACTAAGACATATGCATTACTGAACTATTTGATTGAGCATCTAGTAATGGGACTGTATTTTACTGTTATAGAGGCGTCGTTGGATCGTCATTCCACGGACATTGCCGGAACTTCCAGCAATAGCTTCGGTTACTGGTGAGTAACCTAGTTGGTTTCTCAAATTCTCGATCGCTTAAATGCTCAACGTGAATTACTTGCCAAATGTGAAACCGTATGATTACCAAATATACATGATTGGATGGTATGCCTCTCAGTATTAGATCGTGAAATTACATGATCACTTTCATCAGATCGACTGAATTATCAGATGTTATTCTTGAGAAATACAATCTGGGCTTTTATAGCCATACATCAATCACCAATCTTTGAATTATCGAACATCGCATTGCATGCATAAATGCATGATCAGATAATGGAATGTGACCCAAGTTGTTATTATCACTGAAAAGAGCCTCGAGCTCAAACACTGTACTGACCGAGCCTCGAGCCCGAGGGGAGAAATCCCTGACGCGTCCCCACTGAACACTGACTGAGCACTTGGGCACAATACTGAATAACTGGAAAGAGTCTCATATGCATGATATACATGACTGATTGAATTGCCAAATTGTGTGATGATTACTGAACTGTGTGATGCCATGATTTACTGTAAATTGTGATGTGATATTGTAAACTGTTCTATGCTACTGTAATATTGTCACCGATCATCGCATAATCGTTATAAACTATCAGAAATTGTTATATAATACTGTTAATTAAATATTACTATGCCGTGTTGTACGCAATTTACGTAATGCATGATTTGAGTGAACCATCGATGATGGTTTCTCACTGAGTTCGCAAACTCACCCAAAATTGCAACCTATTTTTCAGGACTGTTAGAGTAGATTCCTAGCTCCGGAGATAGTCTTTTCCTGCCATGCGAGCGTGCTGGCAAGAGAAGCGATGGCACACAGGTCGATCAGCTGGGTTGGATTTTGAGGATGACTTAGGATAGATGCTTATATCAGTTCCCTTTTGGTTTTGTTTAGGGGACTGATAGACTTGTCTATTCTTCTTTTAGATGACTGTATTGAAATTGCTGCTATGATAAGATTATTTTGGATTTTTAAAAGTTACTGATTTCTGATATTATGGTTTTAATTATTGCGATGCCATGTGGATATTATTGGGAAAATGTTCTGGTAGTGCACCTTTATCGTGGGATACGTATCGGAGCGACCTTCGGGTTTCCCGATGTGTACCCTACGGTGAGGGGGGCGCTACATCAATGACCTGAGGAAAAATATAAGGTGATAGAGGCCAACCTTTTCTAGTCCCTCTATCGCCTTTAAACATATGGATGGCTTGAACATTAATTAGGATGCATAAGGAGATCGTAGACAGTCATTGGTTGATCTAATTGGATATGATTAATGCATGGGAATCTAATTGTAAATTTTTCTTTCCTTGTGGGCATATCAGTTGCATTCGTTCCATCACTTTAAAATTACGCTTTTCGTGGCCAATTAGTAAATGGAACATGCATCATATATAGAATTGGATTAGAATGCCTTTGTAAGGAATCGATCTCATTAGAGGCTCCAGTGTTGGAGGCCTTAGCCTGATTCCTATCATTCTCAAGAGAGTTGATGTTGATAAGTTAAAAGAGAATGATAGAATGCATAACACTGAGCCTCTAATGAGATCGATTCTCATAAAGGCATTCTAATCCAATTCTATATATGATTCAAGTTCCATTTACTAATTGGCCACATGTTTAATTTTAAAGTGATGGAACTAATGCAACTGATATGCCCACAAGGAAAGAAAAATTTATAATTAGATTCCCATGCATTAATCATATCCAATTAGATCAACCAATGACGATTTCAAAGAACATTTCTCGCATATCAATTGAGGTGAGTGCTTATGCTTTTGTTATCGGGTTTACGCTCTTGATGAATGTGCTTGTATGTGAACTTCTCATAGCATATTCCTAAATCGCTTATTGATGTCTTGCACGCTGTGAAACATTGACAACACACATGTAAAATCGAATTGAATTTGCGTGTGATTAAGGTTGAGATAGAAATGTGTTTCTTTTGCGGGGACCCTTATTTTATAAGGGGGTGTCCGAATTATAGGAAAAATGATGCCAAAATTTCAATAGGATCCTCGTCGTAGATGGTGTTTAAATTAGAACATGAGATCGTTAGTTTATTTATTTAAGGATGATAAATGTCATGCATTGAGTATAATATGTCATGCCTTGCATAAAATATTTCCAATTAAGGTATGAATGATTTTATTGTTGGATTTCATTGCAGCTCTATCATCTTCATCACCCGTGACGTTCTTCATTGCCCGTGACGTACTTCAGGAACATTTCTCTGCATTTTACGCAAGGTCAGTACCTATGCTTTTGTTACTAATTTTATCGCCTGATTCATGATCTCGCAATTAAACTTCTCATAGCATGTCCCTGAATCTTTTATTGATGTCTTGCACGCTGTGAAACTTGACAACACACATGTAGTATGGAGACTGAATTTGCGGTGTTATTACTGGTTGAGATAGAAGTGTGTTTCTTTTACAGGGGGACCCTTATTTTATAAGGGGGTGTCCGAATTATAGGGGAAATGCTGCCGAAATTTCAATAGGATCCTCGTCGTAGATGGTGTTTAAATTAGAACATGAGATCGTTAGTTTAACTATTTGAGGATGATAAATGTCATATATTGAGTATAATATGTAATGCATTGCGCAATATATTTCCAATTAAGGTATGAATGATTTTATTGTTGGATTTCATTACAGCTCTATCATCTTCATCGCCCGTGACGTACTTCAGGAACATTTCTCTGCATTTCAATTAAGGTCAGTGCTTATGCTTTTGTTACTAATTTTATCGCCTGATTCATGTGCTTGCAAGTGAACTTCCCATATCATGTCCCTAAATCTTTTATTGATGTCTTGCATGTCGTGAAAGAACATTGCTTAGATAACATGTCGCTTTACGTAATAATTTATGCATGACGAAGCCTACTCATGTAATTGTTAGACTAACCTTAATTAATTTGAGCCATAATTTGATGGATGCTTTGTATAATGAATATCTCTTAACCCGTAATATGGACATAATTTGATATGCTTATGTGAAATTGTATATGAAGAACGAATTGATGGGAATAGGTTTTAACAATAATGTTCAATCTTGTATGAATACTCCTTTGGCAATAGTTTGATATTTAATATCCTTTGAATATCACATTGTGGTCAACCATTATCGATGACATATATGACTACGATCATATATGTTGTGTTCACGATAAATATTCCAAAGAGCTTAGCTCGGACATGAAACGTGAAAGTCGATGTTTAATCACATGTTTGTAATTATATGGTTTCGATATATGGCTAACATAGATGCCTAACTTTGGATTCGATGTTGTAGAATTACGATCCTCCGCTTATGAGTTTCAAATGATAGATCTTGGATGTATAGACGCTTAACCGCCGATGGTTTCATTAATCCGAATTTGTTGAGGGAGTTGATGCGTTCATTCATTATGCATGTTCGCAACCTGCAAATATGGATGGGTCAAAGATCAGATGTCCATATAAAAAGTGCAAACACAAATGTTTCCTTTTTATTGATGAAGTTCATTTGCATCTGTTGAGAAAGGGTTTGTTCCGAACTATTTCCAGTGGACCCGACATGGGGAACCCTTGGTTGCTAGCACCTCAAGGAGAACTGAAGAACATACGTCTATAAACTTAAATGAGAATGATGTTGAGGATGGATATGGAAGAAATTATGTTGATGGACCGGAAAACTCTTACAGACAAATGGTGCACGATGGGCTCAGTTATACATTTGAGCCAAATGGGGAAAATGTTGACAAAGAACCTAACCCACAAGCAAAACAATTTTTTGACTTACTACAGTCAGCTGACCGAGAATTGTAGCCAAATTGTGAGACAATGACTCAGTTTTCATCAATTGCTTGCATATTGAACATAAAGAGTGAAGGTCATATTTCGGATCGCAGTTTTGATAAAATTCTGGAGTGATACAACGAATCATTGCCTGCTGATCATACAATGGTTGATAGTTTTTACAATATGAAGAAACTTATTTGTGGTCTTGGTTTGCCTGTGGAAAAAATTGACTGTTGTCGAATCGGATGTATGCTGTATTGGGGAGATGATATGAACTTAGACCATTGCAAATTTTGTGGTCAACCTAGGTTTAAGCCCGAAAAACATTCAACGAAACAGAAATTAGTTCCATGGAAGAGAATGTATTATTTTCCTCTCACTCCTAGGTTGTAGAGGCTTTATGCTTCTGATGTGACTGCGTCTCACATAAGATGGCATGCTGAAAGTGATCAGGAAGATGGAGTAATGACTCATCCATCAGATGCATTGGATGGAAACATTTTAATGACACCCATGTTTAATTTGTAGTTGATAGTTGAAATGTTCGGTTGGGATTGTCAACGGGTGGATTTCAACCTTTTGGTCAATCTGGTCAGCAATATTCTTCGTGGCCAATTATCATAACTCCTTATAATTTGCCTCCTTGTATGTGTATGAAAGAGGCGTATATGTTCTTGACAGTGATTGTACCAGGGCCAACAAATCCAAAGCAAAAAATAGATGTGTTCTTACAGCCATTGATCTCTAAATTGCGACAACTTTGGGACTATGGTGTTCAAACCTATGATGTATCTCATAAATAGAATTTTGTGTTGAGAGCAGCTTTGATGTGGACTATTAGTGACTTCGACCTTTGCCATGTTATCTGGATGGACAACCATTTGGGAAGTTGGCCCGTCTTATTGGGCAATGATTCGATCGTTTTATCCGCCAAACGGAGGAAAATATGTTGGTTTGACAATCATAGGAAATTTCTACTTGCAGATCATCCTTTTAGGCGTAATAAATATAAGTTTAGAAAAAATCTAATGGTAAACACCGTTCTCCTCCTATAAAATCCGGTGAAGAGATTTTGCAAGAGATTGAGGAATTAGGTCACTGAAAAGTAATGTAATTAGAGGTCGATGAAGTAAATTCAACCATTAGTCAAAGATTTGGTTGGCAAAAACGAAGCATTTTTTGGGATTTGCCATATTGGAAAACGAATTTGATTCGTCATAATCTAGATGTGATGCACATTGAGAAAAACATTTTTGACAACTTGTTCAATACCATTATGAACATTGAAGGGAGGACAAAAGACAATGCAAAATCTCGAGCGAATTTGTAACTTTTTTGTAACAAAAAAAAGAGTTACATAAAGATCTTCGCACTGGTAAATATCCGAAAGCATGTTACACTTTGGACAAGAGACAAAAGGAGCTTCTATGTGAATGGTTGAAAAGTCTTAAGTTTGCTGATGGATATGTTTCAAACTTGGTGTGGATCTAAAGAAATACAAATTATTTGGGATGAAAAGTCATGATTGTCATGTATTTATGCAAAGGTTGATCCCAATTGCATTCCGGGAGTTGTTACCTTCTAAGGTATGGGAAGCTATAACAGAGTTAAGCTTATTTTTTAAAAGCTTAACCTCAGTTGAAATCAACATTGGTGAAATGGAAAAACTAGAACATGAAATTCCCATAATTTTGTGCAAGTTAGAAGGCATTTTCCTCCAAGCTTCTTTCGACAGTATGGAGCATCTACCGTATTTAAAGACATGAGGCAAAACTTGCCGGTCCAGTTCAATATTGTTGGATGTATCCATTTGAGAGGTAAGTGGACAAATATTACTGCAATAACCATTTACAAGCTTTATCAACTACATTCTAATAACTATTTTTCCTTATATATGTATTTGCATCACTTGAAAAAAAATGTTAAAAACAAAGCTAGAGTTGAAGGTTCCATATGTAATGCCTATTTAGTGGAGGAAGCTAGTACGTTTTGTGGGTATTATTTTGAGCCGCATGTTAACACAAGAGCAAGAAAAGTTCCTAGTAATGACGATGGGGGATGACTGAGTCATTCTGATGGAAACTTGTCCATTTTTTCATATTCTGGATGAACATATGGACGTGCGACAAGAAGAATGTTAACTAAGGAAGAAATTGAGGCTGCACATGGTTATATTGTATTAAATTGCGAAGAGGTTTTGCCTTTCGTTCAGTAAGTTGCACATGAATATTTCTGTATTAACCTTTGTGTGTTGTTCATCACTAAAAATAGTCATTATGTATTTAGATTATACGAGATATTGTTACGGGAGATAATGTTGGGTATAACGCATAATGATTTAAATAAAGAAGTTGGAAAACACTTTTCTCGATGGTTCGAGAGATATGTAAGTTTTCACTTACAAGTCATCTTAATTATTATTAAAAGGTATATTTTGTGTTTCTCATGAAACTAAAATCACTTGATTACAAAAATTTATTTTTGTAGGCTTTAGAAAATCCAATCGAGAATAAGATGATTTGTGATCTTGCAAAGGGACCTCTACGAACTGTTAAATCGTATCCGGTGTATTTTATTAATGGATACAACTATCATACAGAATGTCATGGACATAACATGTCAATAATAAACAGTGGGGTTTCAATACAGGGAGAAATGATGGATTACTATGGAAAATTCATTGAAATACTAGAAGTTGAATACCTTGCTTTGCCAGTCAAACGATGTGTGATATTTAAATGTGACTGGTATGACCCGACATCAAATGTTGGAGTAAAGGAACATAGACGATACAATTTAGTTGAAATCAATCACCGAAGAAGATTGAGACAATTTGAACCTTTCGTCTTAGTTGTGCAAGCTAAACAGGTTTATTATATCCCTTTTCCAAGCTTACGAAAAGATAAGACAGATTGGTTAGCGGTTTGCAAAGTTAAACCTAGAGGTATTTACGAATCACATGGAAGAGAAGATCATAGTCTTGAAAGTGAGACATTTCAGGAAGATGTGACTTTTATCAATGCATCTGTTACGTATGACGATAATGAACTTTTGAACGATCCATCAAACGAATTTGCCGATATTTCATATGGAGAGGATGACGAGGGTCTGAGATCTAATGAGGAGCCGGAATTTGATTCTTATTCTTCTGAAGAAGAAGATGATTGTAATTTATCATTAAGTTTTGATAGCGAATGACTTGTGTTTGTAATTGCATATTTTAACTTAAATATTAACATTATTTTCATTTAATTATATTATGTTAGGTATTTCATTGAATTTCTTTGGAAACGAATGTCGACATGGCGATTGGTTCCGGACGGTAAAAATTCTTTCCATTGGGAGGAATGTGGCAAAATTGTCCCAGCCCATGGAATCAAAACTACAGAACATCTCGCTCCATCATACGGTACCGATCGTTTGCCTTCTATGGCCGGTCTGTTGCTTGAAGGTTTTTAGTATGATCTGCACGTCGACTCTTTCCGTGTTATGAACATCTCATAACATTTATTAAAGTTATCATACATATTCTCATTTCATTGCAATCTTACATGTTTAAGCTTCCTTTAAACTTGAAGAGGACATGTATGCCGATAAAGGTGACAGCTTATAACGGAATAGGAAGATCAGGTATTGTCGACAATTCTACTATTCCTCAAACCTCGCCTACACAATTACGTATGCATTAATATATCATTTTTGTTACTTATATGATTTTTTAATATCACGGTTTCAACATTTCTTCACTGATTAGGTTTTAGGTAGATTTGTTCCTGTTAGTAGTTCATCCGGAGAATTAGTCTTCCATTCTAAGACTGGGAACTCATTCACTGTTTCCTCAACAAGTATAGCTATAGCTTCAAAACTATTGCAAGAATGTGATCAACAACGTACAGCAGGTGGGCGAAGTTTCACTATTTCCATTGGTGCGTTTGAACATGCAAGAACCCTTCTCGGGAATCCAGACATTGGGGACTCTTTTACCTTTACCGACTCCCATGTTATATGGAATCAAAAAAAATGATTATATCAATGTGCTTTCGTACTGCCATACATTATTACACTAAGCTTTCACATTGATTTATTGTTGTATCTGTAAGACTTCGTTAAATAGTGCATATTTATATTATTGTTAAGGTTCATTTATTGTTGATAACAATATGTTAACCTTCATATATTGCCATAGTTTCTTCTCTATGTGTTGTGTAAAATATTGCTTTCAAATTATTAATTGTACATGTAGAGAATTGGGCAAAATTGAATTTCAGGAAAAGAATGGGACCGAAGAGACAATGTGAAGTCATGCAACCGAGGTTTCAAGCCATGTTTGGGGGAACTTACAGTGAAGGTGGTTCATCACAATCAGCCGTTCCTACTGACTCACCTCCTCCATCTCTCGTGCCAGGAGTTGCAGTTGAGGCATCACCGACTGCTTCTCAGCCTACACCATCCCCTTCTGCAACGCATATATCGTCCAACACCAGCATCGGAAGGAGAGGCGTCCGTCGACCGGCCGAGGGACTGATGGAAGAAAGTTTGTTTTTATTGTCAATGACCAGTAAGTGAAATCAAAGCACTTCACAATTTGCTTATTATTAACTTTTACTTTTATCAATTTTTACATAGGATAACATAATTTGGCATGTTAGGTTGGTTCCGTCTGGACCAACTTCAAGAAATATGACTTCCTCGTTCAAGCAAAGAATTGAACCAGAGGGTATGTGTGGAAGAATTTATCTGACACCACAAAGCGATTATACTTTCAGGAGTTTGAGGTACAAATAATAGTTATTTTCTTGTTACATTGCTTTATATTCACAATGTTCATAAAAATTTTAACATTTTGTTATTCTTACTCTTCTTATTTCAGAAAGAATTTTACTGAGATTCTTATTTCGACGCCAGCATGTATCAACAATGGGAAAAGAAAGTTCGTATACATTATTGCGATTTAATTAATGCGATACGCAAGGTTGGTGCACGACCGCGTTATATTTCGGAAGAAATTTGGACTCGTTAGACTGAATATTGGACATCACCTGTGGCAATGTCCATATCAGAGAGTAATTCGGCCAACAAACGTGGAGGACCGGGGGGTGCGAGTCTTCCAGTGCATACGGGAGGATCAATTACCCACTACGAGCATGCACATAGACTAGTAAGTATCTACTCTCTCACACCAATTTTACATATATTTTGCTTCGCTTTATTGAATATAGTGATTATGATATAAATGTCTGGTGCCATATATGGCTGTGTGAAGTTGTTTTCTTTGTTGAACAGGGGGTAAATATCATATATATAAAGGAAACTCTGGTAAAAAAAATTTAAATTCTAGTTAACATATGACAATTTAAGTTATACATGTAGGAAAAGTCATTGGGCACGAAGCCTACACCTATCTAGGTATTTTTGCACACCCACACGAAGAAACATGATGGTGTCACCTTCATCAACACTCGATGTAGAGAACTGAATGTAAGTGAAATTAACATATTTTAATAATTTCTTAACAATTATACCTTAATTACTAATGTAAAGATTGCTTCCTAATAGGACCAAATATAACAAAATATTCAATGACAATCTCAGGAGGAACAACCTATAGGCGAGACTCGAGACATATCTTGATGTCGGGGTGGTAGGACCGTCGTGGAAGAATATTCAGCCTGGCTCATATGCAAATACATTATTATTCGCGCTCTTCCTTTTCTAAGTACAAAGATCATCTGCTCGGCCATCGTAAATTCATGACGTATCGGAGCTCCGGGCCACAGTGGACACATTGAGGGAGCAGCTAGTTAATCAACGTGAGGAGCATATGGAGGAGATAGCTAAGATGAGAGACGAGATTAGTCTGCAGATGAGAGAACAAATGAGAGCGAGAGATGACTCGATGGTTGAGACAGAGATGAGTCTGCAGATGAGAGAGGAGATGAGTCTGCAGATGAGAGAGAGTTGAGTCTACGATGAGTGAGAAGATGAGGACGAAATGGAGCGGTATCAAAGATCGAGAGTCGATGGAGCAGTGCAGCTAAGAGGAGAGAGGAGATGGAGCGCTTACTAAGATGAGAGTGGAGGTGGGCAGATGATTAAGGAGAGACAACCACGTGGAGCGGATGGCTCACAGAAGATGCAATCATAAAGAGGGGAAACAGATTGAACATCCATGATCACCACGACGTTAGCTTATCATTGTCATTTGTTTTCAATTAAAAACATAATATTTGTTCTTTCTTATTTTTTAATTATTAAATTAAATTCTTTATATGTTTTATTATTTATTAATTTTCTCATTATTCAAACTATATATACAAATTAATATATTATGAACAAATAATATAACGTAATACAAATAAATAAAGTATATATATAATATAACATTGTTATAACAACAAAACAACGAAATAAAAAATATAATAAGTTTTTACCGACGGAAACTTTTCTGTTGGAAACGATAATGACATTTACCGACGGTCAAAAAAACCGTTGGAAAAATTGGTTGAAGGTACTTTTGCCTCACTGACGGAACAAAAGACCATAACTAAATTTCTCCGACGGAATCTCACTTGCCCCTTCCGTCGTTATATAAATACCGACAACAAATTGTCGTCGTTAATACCGTCGTTAAATATCGACAAAATATTTCGGTCGGTATTTTTACCTACGAGAACTTCACCGATCGATTTTTTCGGGCACCAAATTCCGTCGGTGATTAATTTCACTGACAGAAATGTGCCATTTACCAACGGTAATTTCCGTCGATAAAATGATAATTTCTTGTAGTGTTAATTGATGGCATATCTCACAAAAGTTAAGAGGAGCTTAGGGGCCTAAAACTATATTTAAAATAAATATATTGATATGCTCCCATCAAGCATGTCGTCAATTAATGGGCAATTACCATAAAATTGAGAATTTATTTACCCACTAAAATAGTGAATGTTGGACTATCTTATGTGTTATTAAAATACCCAAAAATAAGAATTATCTTACAATTAAATGACATATTAAAATTTTGTTTTCTCTTTTGCATAGGATTCATCTTATAAAGCTCACATAATACTAATGGATCTTATTTTCAAAATCGATCCATTTTAACATTTCACAAATTTTCAAGTTCTTCCTCAATTCTCATGACAATGAATTTAGTTTCTTCTGTGAGTTCCATAGAAAGTTTTAGAAGTTTATTAGTGATAGAAATATTAAGTCAAAAATATATATTTTAGATCGTAATTATATATCATTTATTTAGAATTTAGCCTATTTCTAATATTCAATTAATCCTATTATTGAACAAGATATTCTTGAAATTTCTATTGTCAAGGGTTATAAGGCTCTGATCTTATCAAAATGAGAGATGCAAATATGGAGACCTAACATATATAGTTTTGGGAGAATATTACTCAAATTGTTGTTAAGAACTTATTAAAAGAGAATTTTATTTCCCAATATTTATGAGGAACGCAGCTTCTTGATTCAAAAATTTTAGATGTACATTATCCAAATATACTTATTAGCAATATTGACAATGATATTTAGAGGCCGAGTTATCAAAAATGCATGCTCAAATTTTTCGTTTATCATGAATTGTTATGCCTCTTCACCTTTGCTTAGGGTAAAATATGAAAAGTCCTTTGGAAGCATGAAGACATCAAAAGATAACATATTCAACAACGCAAAAGTATTGTGAAGATGACTAACTTAAAATTTTCAATTGTGATTGAGAAGAAGAGTGATGATAGGGATGATAATGACATGAAGAAAATTGATACGTGGTTATTCACATTATTGAATATTTTAACTACACATAGTAAGAGCTGTGGATTTTCAAATGTTGATATTCATTAAAGTTATATTCCTATCAGATTAAAATGAAGTAAAATTCATACTTTTAGTCATCCAACAAGAATGTAAATGTGAACTCGAGTTGGGAATTGGCTTGGCAATTCTTTATTGAAAAAGCATCAATGAAACATGATCTTCCATTTCGTACCATGCCACCTTTCTTTTGTGCAATAACTTGTTAGCGAAGAGCCTAATTATCTCTCGGGATAATAAGTGACCATGCTTGTATTAACTTCGTCATCGGTTTGAAATTTGTGTCGGACCTAAGAAAGATGAAGATTTTTTTATGTTTTTACTATTACCGATTTTGTGCCAATAGACACTAAATTCATTGAGAATTACTTAATTTTACAAGTAGGATTCACCAATTGGAGATTTAACTCAATTAATTTGAAATACTGAATTGTTCTATACTCTTAAAATTTTAACGATCTCATATGTAATTTATTACAAACGTTAACAATCTTTTTTTTTTTTGGCCAAATTTAGTCTTAGGTTCTTTTTTTAATCTTTAGCTGCTTGTGAAATTAGGGTTAATTTTCACCAATAATAACAAATTCACCTTGAGCACTATTGTCTAGATGAATAGAGTGTGAACGATTATATTAAAAAATTACACTAAATAAATTCCCAAGAATGACTGGAGGGGTCACAAATGGTTCCATTTAAAACCCAACATTTTAGACAGAATTCATGTAATTTGATAGTACAATAAATTACTACAACTATGTTCGACAATAGCTATTAAATATACAAATAAAAACATCATAATTTAACAAAGTTCAGCTAATTATACTTACTTCCTTGAACACTACTAAATTAATATTTCACTATTTTCAAAAAATAATACAGATGAAATATTACAAAAGAGAGGAAATTTTGCCTTAAGGAAAGATAAACAATTTTGGGATGTATTTAACTAAGAAGGGGAGGCTCCTTTTATGGCTTTAGGAATCTCCATTCTCACAAATTTTTGACATGGGATTGTAGGATGAGCCACAATTTTTGACTACTCAACAAATCTCCACCTTGACGAATTCCACTTTTTCAAATCTCTCACAAAACTCAGCTTTAGTAGTGTTTTCAAATGCATTCACCACCTTTTCAACATATCAACGGGATTCTTAGTGGTCTTAATCTTCTGGATTGCTACTCTACCTTCTTCCATAACCTCTTGTACAAAGTGATAACGAATATTGATATGCTTCATCCTTGTATAGTAATCCTGGTTCTTTACTAAAAGGATAGAACTCTGACTATCACAGTGCACTTTAATGTGCTTCTATTGAACCCCTAATTTATGAAACAATCCTTGAAGCCAAATTGCCTCCTTAACATTCTTTGTAACTGTCATATACTCTACCTCCGTAGTCAACAAAGCACTTGTTGACTATAAGGTAGACCTCCAACTGACTGGTGCCATTGTAAGAATAAACACATAGCCAGTAGTTGATCGATGCTTATATAAATCACAGGCATAGTCGAAATCATAATATCCGACTACATATTAACCATCTTAATTATCTCGCTAAAATGTCAAACCAACATCTACAGTGTTCAAAACGTACCGTGTAATCTATTTCACAACATGCCAATGTTCCTTTCCTTTCCAGGATCATGCATATATCTGCTTACAAACCCAACTGCCTGTGAAATGTCAGGCCTTGTACACATTATAGAATGAATCAAGCTACCAACAACATTTGCATATGGTACTTTTGACATGTATTCTCATTTTGCATCATTTCTTAGAGACAAAGATGCACTGACCTTGAAACAAGGAGTGAATGGAATATTGACAAGCCTTGACTTTTCATTCAGGCTTAAATGTTTTAGTACCTTTCTCAGATATTGTTTCTGAGTTAAACAAAGTCTCCTCAATTCTTTATTTTTTCTTATCTTAATGTCGAGAATCTTCTTGGCTTCACTTAGATCTTTCATTTCAAACACCTTGTTCAACTGAATCTTCAATCTCTCAATTTCTCTTACATTCTTTAAAACTTTCAGCATATCGTCAACATACAGGAAAAGATACATGTAGGATCCATCTTGTAGCTTATGAAAATATGCATAGTGATCATATTTGCTTCTTGTGTACTTTTGCTCCATTGTAAACTTGTAAATTGCTTGTAACACTACCTTGGAGATTGCTTCAATCTGTACAATGATTTTACAAGCTTGCATATCATATTCTCTTTTCCAGCAACTTTAAAACCTTCGAGCTGAGTCATATAAATTTCCTCCTCTAAGTCTCCATTTAAAAACGTAATTTTTACATCTTGTTGAACTATAGTGTTACCAAAGCCAACAAAATTAAAATAGAGGAATGTTTTACAAATGGAGAAAAAACTTCATTTTAATCAATTCCTTCAGTTTGAGCATAGCCTTTGGCCGCTAGGCTTGCTTTATAGCGAACATTATTCTTGTCAGGAAATCTATCTTTCTTTGCATATATCTATTTGCATCCAATTGCCTTCTTTTCTTTTGAGAAACTAGCTAACTTCCACGTTTGATTCTTATGAGAGAATGTATTTCTTCATTCGTAGTTATCCTCCACTTATCTTCTTCTAAACTTCCTTCCTTATAAGTGGTAGGAATGTCATCAATTTCAATTGGAGATGTACAAGCCACCATATCAATATAACGAGTAGGTACTTGAATGTTCCTTTTTGGCTTTCTCAATGCAATTGGTAATTATTGCTGTGGAGGTTCTTGGGTTGGAATCTCTTCTTCATCTAGCTCCTCTTTTACCATAAGAGTTTTTGCATCTACTTCATCATTTGTTAGGGTAACAATGCTTCCTTCAAACTCCACATGTTTTAAAGTGCCATCTGTTTGTTCAATATTTTCAGTTGTCACTTTTATTAACATGGTAGATTCATCAAACGTAACATCCCTCCTGAAGATTTTTTTCTTTGACTCTAGGCACCAAAGACAATATCCTTTCACATCAGAGGTAATCCCTATGAAAATTGCTTTCTTTGCATCTAGATCCAACTTTAACTCCTTAATAAGATAGCATGTAGTGGAACTAAACACCTGCAAGGAATCATAATTTATAGCAGGTTTTCCAAATCATTATTTCAAAGGTGTTTTACCACCAATAGCAGTTGATGGAAGGAGATTGATAAGATGAAGTGCATATGTAACAGTCCCAGCCTAAAATTCTCTACCTAACCTAGAATTGGACAATATACACCGAACTTTCTCCAGTAATTTTCGATTCATACATTCTACCATCCCATTTTGTTATGGTGTATCCTTGAATGTGAAGTGTTTGACAATACTTTCGTCTTTATAGGCTTTTAAAAATGGATCACTCCTGTACTCCCCACCATTATTTGTACAGAGATTTAATCCTTTTGCCTATTTGAGCTTCCACCATCTTCTTCCATTTAAGAAAAACTTCCAGCACTTCATCCTTAGTCTTCATAGTATACACCCATACTCTCCAGGAAAAATCATCAACAAAGGTCACATAATAGTGTTTTCCTCCTAAAAAAACTATTTTGGAAGGTCCTTATATATTAGGATGAACATAATCCAAAATACCCTTTGTATCATGGATTGAAGTGTTGAATTTCACTATTGTCTACTTCCCTTTGACACAATGCTCATAGAAGTATAATTTGCAAGCCCAAACTCCTTTCAACAATCCTTGATTTATTAATATCTTCAAGGATTTTTTACTTGCATGTCCTAAGCATGTATATTACAACCTGGTTGCTTCTAGCTCTTGATCATCATTAGAAGCTACTGTTGTTGTTCCAATAACTACATTACCTTGGTAATAATATAGGTTTTTGTTTTCTTAAATTCCTTTCATTACCATAAATGTACCAAAGCTAACTTTTATTACTCCATTTGATGTTTTTATAGTGTAGCCCTTTAATTCTAGGACTCCCATAGAAATGTGATTCTTCGTCAAACTTAGCACATATCTGACATCTGTCAGAGTCCTGGTTGTTCCATTATGATTCCTCATGTAAATTGAACCAATCGCATTTGTGGTGTAGGGATTGTCATTTGTTGTGTAGACAACTCCACCTTCTAGCTCTCTAAAATTAGAGAACCAATCCCAATTGGGACACATATGATGTCTAGAACCTGAATCTAGCAACCATGGAATAGAAGGGCTTATTGAGGATCCAAAAATCAATGAAAAATCTGAGTCTGCATCTTCACATTCAGATTCGCAACAACCTTTCTCTTATTAGGTTTGTTTTTATTCTTCAACTTTGGACAATCCTTTTTACAGTGTCTTTTTTCCTGAAAAAAGGCACATTCATCTTTGCTCAATTTGAGCCTCGACTTCGATCTGCCTTTTTCTTCCTTTAGTCTGGCTTTGTGAACGGCCTTTAACTGCCAAAGGTTCTATTGCTCTACTTGTACGTTCTTCCTTTGTCTTCCTTTTCAATTCATGACTGTACAAAGCAATTGTAACTTCACTAAAAGACACAATAACTTTCGCTTAAATTAAAGTAGTTTCAAGTAAATTCAAATTCCATAGGAAGGGATCACAACAACATCAAAGCCAGATCTTCATCTTCAAATGTCACATCCAAATTCATTAAACTAGTAACTAACTTATTAAAACTAGTGATACTCGAAACATAAAAGAAACGAAACAGTCTCTTCTTCAAATGGAGCTTATTCTGACTGTTTTTCTTTAAGAATTTTTCTTTCAATGTATTCCACAATTTAGAAGCAGAAGTTTCTTTCGAGAAAGTATACTTTTGCTCTCTGGAAAGACACAATCGAATTGTACCACATGCCAAACGATTTATAATCTTCCAATCTTTCTCCTCAATATCATTTGGTTTCTTTCTTCAATAACAATGTCAAGACTTTGCTAAAAGAGAGCATCTTGAACCTCGCTTTGCTATATGCCAAAATGAAACATGTCATCAAAAATCTCTATTGCAAATATTGCATCTGTCTCAATAGCCCTTACCAGAATAGATGAGGAAGAAGTTGTTAGTGCAGTCATATCTTTAATTTATGCCATCTCTACTATAATTTCTATTTAATAGTTGTCAATGCGGAATTCCAATAGCCTAATTAAGAAAAGTTTCTCTGATGTGGAAGAGTAGACAACACTGCAACCACAAAGCATACTAAGAAAAAACCTTGGCTCTAATACCAAATGTTTTGTGAAACTCGGGTTAATTTCTACCAATAATAACAAATTTGCCTTGAGCATTATTGCCTAGGTGAATAAAGTGCGAACGACTTTATTGAACAATCACACCAAATAAATTTCTAGGAAAGACTGGAGGATCACAAACGGTCCCACTTAAAACTTAATTTTCTAGATAGAATTTTCCTAGATATGTAATTTAATAGCACAATAATTCACTACAACTATACCCGACAATAGTTATTAAATAAACAAATAAAGAATACTAGAATTTAACAAAGTTCAGCCAGTTATGCCTACTTCCTTGAATACCACTAAATTCATGTTTCACTATTTTCAAAAAATAATACAAGTGAAATATGACAAAAGGAGGGAGGGAATTTTGCCTTGAGGAAAGACAAACAATTTTGGGATGTATTTAACTAAAGAGGGGAGGCTCCTTTTATGGCTTTAGGAACCTCCACCTTTCCCACAATTTTTCGATGTGGGATTATGGGATGAGCCACAATTTTTGACTACTCAACATAACTAACATGTTATTCCAAGCGTTTAATTTCAAACTTTGACCCTTTCAAAATTTAACATTCTTAAAGTGAAAAAAAAGTTCAATAATTCATGTTTTGTAGTTAATTTTATCACTACAATATCAAGAGATTTTTCTGTTAAGATATATGTTAAGATATTTTGGGTATTATTTGTAATTGGACAGCTTTGATTATTTGAGGAATACTATTATAACGAGTATTCTACCTTATGCGGGACTCTTTAAAGATGAGGTTTATTTGAGATAAAAATCATAGTCATGATAGGATTTAATTAACAACCTAGTTTGGAGATAATGACTAGCTAAGGTAGCTAGATTTTTGGAGATTCCATCAACTATTTTGCAGTCGTATTGTTTCTATGTTTCACATAATTTTCTAGATTGTTTTGTGTGGAAAAAAGTGACTACAACATAATGACTTGGCAGCTGTAATTATGGGTACCTAACATTATTTTTGGTGGCTGATATTGTAGCGATCCTATCTAGATTTGTAGTTGTGATTTACTCCATTGGTTTCGTGAATTTTTTGGTCTGTCTAGATATAAATTTTTAATGAAAAATGTCTAGGAGATGTGTGATTTGCCAACTGTAATTTTGATGATCTTTCGCTATCTTTGGTAGCTAATTTTGGTGACTTGGGCAATCTTTTGAGGCTATATACTACATGCATTAATTGGGATTTTTGGATAGCTGCTTAATGAGTTCTTTATGAGGAACAATATGCAGGTTTTTGGTTATGTGTGCAGCAGTATTTTTGTGGGGTTTTAGTGGTGAAACGATCATTCTAACATTGATTTGTGCTACTATTTTTGGGATGTATTTTAGAGATAACCTATATGTTTGGCAATAAAATTTTGTTTGATATGGAGTCTCATATTAAATTCATCCATCAACTTTTAGGTTGTTATGTGTTGTGTGGGCTTTGAGGGAAAAATTAAAAAGTACACGATAGATTTTTTTTTTAATGTAATCCATGGTGTAACATATATGCATTGATTTTTTTGCTACTTTGCATGTGGACTTTTGGAGATCAATTGCTAAGTAAGGCAGCAGAATTTTTGTTGGAGAAAAATAAACAGCCAATTGATGAACATATAGCAACTGCGTTTTTCTCTATTTTTGTGAACATTACATGATCTATCCATCATTATTGGCAACTGCGTTGTTGGTATGTTTTTAGGATGAAATACATGTCCGATTGATAAGTATTGATGTTCCTATACATGGGATTTTTTGGTGATCTTATCCATCTTGGGCAGCTGCATTTTCTATTTGTTGTATGATTTTTTCTAGACTATCTTGGTGTTGTTTTTGGCTTAAAAAATATGTCTAGTACATACATGGGTTTCATGAGAAACTATATATTGTGAATTCTTATCTTTATTATTAAACATTGTTGTTGAAAATTCTCTACTGAGATTAGCATGATGTGGTCGTGTTATTAGGAATGATTTTCTTTCACGGGTTGTGAAGATGAGAGATAGTGTCAAGGGTTGGTGAGTTGGCTTTATAATATCTTGAGTAAAATGTTGTTGTTCCTTGGTGAAAGTGATGAAGCTAAGTGAGGGCCCCTCAGACTAAGCAAGGTGTGTTGAATTTCGTTGCTAAATATTGAGTATTAATTTGTTTATTTCATATTTAATTTTTCTATTTCGTTTGTGTTAGAAAAATTATAATTGTTTTATATTAAACAATCATGACTATAGTTCAAAACAAGCTGGTTTGAACCGAATTTTGTGAAACCACATATTTTAGAAATTTCATTTTCAATTATTTATTAGAGTAAATCAACGAGTTATTACCACCGTTATTATAAAAATAATATTTTAATAAAAAGATAATATCATTTGAGAATCCAAAATAAATATGAAAATAACATAAATTCCATTATTGAAAGGTAAATTAGACAGGTTCAACAATGTTTATCACTGAAAATATTTATATATCCGAGATAATTAAAATTAGTACAATTTCGAAAGAAGAAAGGCAGAAGATAAGATAGCCAAAAGGATTGGTCTTTTACCCAAATGAAGATCCTCTGTCTAATATTAAGATTAATCATGTTTAATGCTCAAAACGACGTTGTTTCAGATATTAGACAAGGTTGGACAATATCTAAATTTCTCAAACTGTTAGACAGAGTTGGACAATATTTAAAATACTCAAAACGATATCGTTTTAGGGTTTGTACAAGGTTGCATAGAATAATATTAGACAGAGTATCTGAACTTCTTTTACCCCTACCATTAGGCCAAGCCCCTAAGGTAAACAAAGGATCCTTTTGCATGTCATTTGGGATATTGAATAGGGTTGGAAAGTTTCTAAATTATTCAAAACATCATTTTAGGCATGGAATGGAGTTGGAAAGACAAAACGAACTCTTTTTACCCCTACCATTAGACCAAGCCCCTAAAGGTAAACCAAGTATCCTTTTGCTAATTATTAATTAGGTCTTTGTTTTTAATAGTATAAGCTGTCGTGCACGAATATGAACACAACCGATTAGTTGGCCACGTTTTTTCTTATTTGTAGTCAAAGTCTTGTTAGCATGATTTAATATAGTTTCTAGCTCAAACATATAATTAAAGCAAAAGTGAAAAAAAAAAACTAAATATCCACGAAAGTCATCATAAGACCATTTTATAAATTTTATACATTTTAATTGTACGATCTTAAAAATATAAATATAACCATGAGATTGTCTCTTTACTTACGAAAATATTGAAAATTTTCTTATTGAAATGTTTATAAAACAGAGAAAATAGAATATGATGTTATCTGTACTATTTTATTTAGTTATAAATGATAAAATATAATATCTGAAGACTGCAACTTATAAGAATAATAAAATGCCAAGAAAGTCTTAAACTTGGTAAAAATAATTGAGTCTTATCATTAGTGTTACCTAGTAACCTTAAACGAAAATCATTTAATACGTAACAAATTTATTGAGAAGAACAAATTCAAAATAGTATCATAAACATAATAGCTATTTGATTTAATTTTAAAATACGAGCATGTCATTAATTTAATTAAGGCCTTTAACCCAAGCCTAAGTAAAGAGATTGTTGCAAATTACAGATGAAAATAGCTAAACCAAATGATTCTTAGTCCACCATCGTTGGACGAACTTATCTAACCAATGAGCACTCGAGAAATTAATGAATTTAGCTCATGGTCACTTTCAAACTTTCCCATGTCTTCCTCTTTCAGATGAACCCATGCCTCTATGCCATCTCCATTTTTGGTGTCCAAGAACGTCACTAAGTTATGGTATGGCCAAGCAGCCGAACCTACCCACGTAGGGTTTCCCCAACCAAAGTCAATATCGTAAATTGGAAACCTACACCAACTTGTGAAGTCGAGACAAACTATGTCTCCTTTGCTCAGCCTCTCAGCCCTATCTTTCAACAAACCTAAGTGCTCGTCGCCTTGTAGGTTCTTCACGTAGCTCTCGTTCACATTTCTTATAGAATTCCTCATCTGCTTGATCATCCTACTGCATTCTTCCTCGTCGACATCGAACTTGTCGGAGACTGCTACTATGTACTCAACAAAAATATTACCGAAAATTTCTCCCGAGAAAGGAAGGCTCATCTTCGGACGCATGTTTATTGCATGCATCACTGCGTAAACTTTGTCCAAATCATCTTCAGCTTGAGTGGTGGCCTTGAACCTGTTCCATATGAAAGCTGTTAAGGCCTCAACTCTTGTAGGTCGTCTTGGATGCTCTATCATGCTGCTCTTTTCTGTATATTTGTCCTTAATAACCTCTATGCTGGATGAATCGAACACAAATCTTTTCGAAACAATTTTTTCCTTGACGATCTCAAAACCAGGGTCGAAACCTTCAATGTTTATAGGTGGAAAGAGAGTAGCAGAATCGAAATGAGGGGCAATTATGTTTTTGTCTCCACGAGCCATAGCTGCCCAAGTGTTTAGGAACATAAACGAAGACATAGCATCTCCAATCCTGTGTGAAATACCTATCCCAATAGAAATCCCACCACACTCGAAGTAGGTGACTTGGAAAAAAGCAAGCGAGTCGATGTTGACGTTGTCGATTTCAAAACGCAGCAACTTGTTGATCTCATTGCAAATAGGGTCTTGCAGAAAATCCAGAAGTGTGCATTTAGCTTTAGCTTCTGTGAAATGAACTCCATCATCGTTGCATTCTACGTGATCATTCCCTCTTATGCGTCCTGCCAATGGATAAAACATGGCTAAGGCCTCGGATAGAGCTTCCTTAACCTTATCACATCGTTCTTTGTTGCTAACTTTCCCATCTTTAAGGTAAAAAAGTACCCAAGGCATGAAAACCCAAGGCATGGTCTGGTCCAGAAAGGAGAGTTGGTGATGGCTAAGGTGAGATGGGGTTGGAGAAGATGGCTTAACAATATGTTCAGATATGAATTCTACCTGCAGCTTCATCTTCACAGACTGTGATGATTAGCAACACTAGTATTCAAACTGAGCTATGGCTATTGGTTACTTACTGTGTTGGATGGTTATGGCCTGACCGTGAGCAAGTATTATATACAGTCGATTATAGTTTAAAAATCATATAAGTAGACTGATACATGTAAACACATGACTTACAGCTAGCTTTGTCATGTGCATGCGAACAAGTTAATTTTAGCTTATGGACACACGTTTATTAGTCAATACAAATCAGCTGATAACTTCTTAGTCCTTGTATAAAGTGGACAAAACCACTCAACAAACTTGTTTTGTTTCTATTTTAAATTATTTTTAATTTGATTAGAAACCAATAATTAAAGATAATAGTTCATATTTAATTTAGGTTTGTATTTTTATTGAATTCTTCTTATAATAGGAATTTCATCCTAGGCAATTTTTAATTTAATTTTTAATATTTCCAAACTAAAAGTTTATAGCCTTCATTTCTATCAGTCTTATATTTTAAAATAAAAGCTATAAACAAAGAAAACATATTGAGATTTCTATAATTCCTAAAGACAATTTTAAAAGACTGAAAAGAGAGATGGAGAGTAGTCTTGGACCGAGAAATGAAAATGGGTTTTTGGTTTTGGAAAAACCTTTTGGTAGTTCAACCGCTGGACACGTATTGTGATATTTAAATATGGTAAGTTGAGACTTTTCCACACACTTTTGGTGCATGCTCGAATAAAATAAGATTTCCCAACGCTCGAGGCGGTGGTAATGATATATGTATGCTGCCAACTTGCAGTTATTGATATAGACTATCGGGTATCGACTTAGGCCATCCTCAATCATTATACTAAATTTTTACACCATATTTAATATAAAATAGAATATTCTTATAATCTTTTTACGCCAAATTTTATGTTGCTTCAACCATTTTACACTAAATTTTTTCAAAGAATATATCACAATAATTTAGTTATTAACTAAATTAATTTGTATTTATATAACCACAATAATTTAATTATTAACTAAATTAATTTATATTTATAGAAGAATTTTATTTATTTATTTATTAAAATAAAAATAAAAATCATTATTCTTAATTAATTAATATATATTTTATATTAAATTAGTATTATTTACAAAATATATTTAATATTATTGCAACAACAAATTAATAACATACACAAATATAAACCGATTAAAATTTCTCATTTAACCTCTAATTATTTGAATTTCCATATCGTTTCCACAAATGTTCAATAAGTGTATTACGAAGTTCATAATGAGCTTCTTTATCTCTAATTTGCCTATGTCTAGCAAGAAATTCAAGGAGGAGCTGGCTTATCTAGTGGCTTTAGCCAATATTTTGATTTTGAAGGAAATGGGGATGACCTTCCAAATTATTAATTATCTATGTTAAATTAATATTTCAAGTGTTTTAGTTTTATTTTTAAGTTTGTTGTTGTTATTTTAGTTTGCTTATAATCTCGAGTCCGATTTCGTTGTAATTTATTTAAGTCTAGATGTAATTTCAAATATTTATGTTGAGTTTTAATTTTTTAAATCAATTGTGTGGTTTAAATTTATGTACTTTTTATTTCAAATTTACTTTTGTTCTTACATATTTTATTAATAAATTTATAACACTTATAAATAAGAATTAAAAATAAATTTAATATTATATTCAATATTAGTCTGCTTTTAAATGTATCAATGAGATCTTTGTAATGATATATTTTGTGTAAAGTAATAAATAAGTTAAATTTAATTATTTAGTCAATTATGTAAATAAATCAATTTGTGAAAAGGATCTAAAAGGAAAAGTTAAAAGTACATGGTTAAAGTTGTCTTTTTGTACTTTTGGTGCAATGAATAGTAACACACCAAATTTGGTGTGTTACTATTCATTGCACCAAATTTGTGGGTATATTTGGTGCCTTGGTTGGAGAAGATTTTTTGCACCAAAACACCAAATTTGGTGTTTTGGTGTCTTGGTTGGAGATGGCCTTAGGAACGATCTTATCTATTGTCCGCTATTTTCACGCTCTTCCATCCATTCTTTGCATGTATGGGCAACGGAGGAACAGACTTACGGGAACAAAAGAATGACTTATTGGTGGATAAATTTGTCATTTTTTATTACGTTGGATAACTATTAATCATATTTTTAGTTTTTTTATAATTTATCAATTAAGTTATATAATTTGATCAAGATAAGTATAACAATAAATGATCTAAATCAAGAAGTTGAAGTCTAGGAGGAAAACAAATTCTGCTTAGTGTAGACAGGACTTATATCAGACTTGTGATGAGGAAGTTTAATATGGAAGCTATATATAAAAGTTAAAATCTCTTGTAGTTACTCATATTATTCGTAAGTATATGGATCCTTTGACCCATTAAGAGCGCTTATGTATTGAAAAACTATAGAAAGGCGTTAACCACGTGTCGGTGAACGTTTTCCGTGAAAGGCCCAAAAGATTGGAGCCCATTTTGGCCATGAAAATAGCTTCGAAAGTCAAGATAGAATTGAAATCAGGAATTTTCCATTTTCTTCGTTTTTAACCCTTTCATAAACGACCGAGACACGTAATAAGTCTATGCTACGTGTTATACGTGGTACAAGAGTGGTTATATAATCGAATTTTCGAAAACAAAGGTTTTTTGTTTTTCAATTTTTTTGCGTATATGATTACGTAAAAGTATTATATATAAGGCTAACTATGGAAAACGAGTTAAAAATGGGCCAAAAAAGTGTGAAAAACTGGTCCTAGGATCACCGAAAATCGCCCTCTTGTTGAAGGGTGATTGCATTGTCAAGAGCATACACCACACACGCCCAACGGTGCTACAGTAACCGCCATAAGGCGATTTAGTTAGCATGTTTCCTCCCACGTGGCTCCACGTGGTGACGGACGCTGTATCACATGCAACACACAGACCTCACGCGACCCCTTCTCCCATGGGTGCGACATAACTGGTAAGTGCGTTGCACGTGCCCGCCATCTGTACTGACACACGGACGACAATGATTCGGACAAGTGGCGTTGCACGCGTCGTATAGTGAAGGCACGTGTACGAGTGGGAAGCACGTGACAGACACATTTGGCGCAGGTCATTACATGCACGTGCAACGCATCCATAACCCTTGCCACACGTAGGCACGACGCCTGCTGACATCAACGCATAGTGCTGTGCTAACGTTAATGCTACAGGGCTATTGGCGTCATGCTAACGTCAGTACCAGAAATTATTAAAAAAATTCAGAATTTCCATAAAGTTGCCCTAGATCCTTTTGGGTAAGTTTTCATATTGGGGGGATTTTTAAAATGATATTTCAATTTTCTAGATTTATTACATTAGTAATTGGATTCCAGAAAAGGTTTTAAAGCTTTTATACGCTGATTTTGAGTGTATTTTTGTAACACCCCACTCTCGTATGACCCAAACCCGACATCGATGGTGATATCCAAGTTCGTGCCCTGCGAGGGTGGTGTGCTACATCACTCGGTCAAAACTTCGATATAATTTTTTGTTTTAAAACACAACATACACTATCACGAAATCAAGTAACATAAACAATCACCATAAGTACAAGGACTTTGCCCTTTATAAATACAAATTAATTCAGTCGGTGACTTTACAAATTGACCAATCATTTGTACAAAACTTGAAAATACAATTTTATCCGAATTTATCAGACACTAATGCAGACGCGAACTGATCCCTGACCTCTTCTCTCACTATCATGCGGTAGCTATACGCCCGTTGCCTAACAAGGTATTCTTCTGGGTCTTGAAAAATAATTACAAATTTTAGGTGAGTTTTGCGAATTCAGTGAGTGACCATCATCGATGGTTCACCCAATCACATAACAAAAAATTTTCATACATCTCACATTATTTCATAGTACACATATTCTCAATATTTCACATCCACACATTTACAGAATTCCACGTTTACATTATTCACAATCGAAACATACACATCAGACTCACTTTTCAGTTCTTATTTTGTTGTGACCGAGTGCCTAAACTATCCCTTGTAGTACTCATTAATAACTGTCCCTTATCCATTGGTAGATACAGGGCTCATTAAACGTTGAGCCTGAGGCTCTGAATCCCTTATGAGCTTGAAGCTCATTTTCACTCGTTGAGCCTAAAGCTCTAATCGATGGCGACTCTGGTCACAACAACCCTTATATTTCATGCACTTATTGCATGTGATGCAGCAGTCACTTCCACTCACTTTCACATATTATCGGACCGTAGTCTGACACGTATCAATCACATCACTCGAATTTCATAACTTCACTTTGCTCAAAATATCATATGATCACAATCAAACACATGTGTCACAAACTATTACATCTTAAGCATGTAGTTCACAAATTTACAAACAAGTAGCACTTCTATGTCATAGCTCCCCAATACATCGGACCTTCTGTCTGGAATCTCACAATCAAAAACAATTCACAAACCCACCATTATTAACCACATTCAGCAATTATACAAAATGAAACGAAATAGAATAAAGGGTGAAATGAGACCATCTCGGTTTACTCACAAATAGCTTCCGAGCTAATGCCTGGAAGTCTTGACAATGTCGGTAGGTTGACGTTCCAAAAGCGCTTCTATAACAGTCAAGATATACAAACATTACCAAATGCACAATCAAAAATATTTAAAAATGAACATGTAGCAATTAAAATGTGTACAATGCATATTCGTGACATTCCCGGCGCTATACCAAAAATTCGCATCACAAAATTTTCCTATAAATATTAGAAACTCATAAACACCAAAATCACTTAATTTGGATCTCTATAGGTCCAATTATTGAGAAAATACGAACCATAAAAATCACTCAATTCGGATCTCTATAGGTCCAATTATTGAGAAAATACGGACCAGAAAAATAATTATTTGGTCCCCTCACTTTGACCTAATCAATCCACGTCAATTTCAACTCTGAAAATTCCCAATTTTACATAGAAATGAAATTAAAAATTTCACAAATCCGATGCCTCGAGAATCAGGTCAATCGAAGATCGGACGAAAAAGTTATGCACTAATAACATTGATAATTAAAACTAAATAATAATAATAATTAAAAGAAATGGGTCTCGCCCTCTCGATTTTGGACGAGGGCGACACCACCGGCTCGCCCTCGATCTCGCGAGGGCGATCTGTCGCCCTCAAGAGATGTGAGGTTCCGAATTTTCAAAATAATGTTTTTTCATATTTTTCAAAACCACTTATTAAACCTTCATTCTTCCACACTACACAACTCTTCACACACATGTCCAAAAATCACAAATGAGGTCTCATTGGAAAGATCATCGAAAATTCTATAAGTTTCATGAAGATTTTGGAATCTAATTTCACCACTAAGGGTGTCAAAAATGCCATCAAAGTATCTACCAAATCATAAATTTGCCAAAATAGTGCAACATTCTACTAAATCCATATCTTCCCATTCCCTTTCCCAAAAATTCCAAGTTTTATACCAAAAGAAAGATCAACACATATTCTACAACTTTCATGAACAACTTGGAAGCAAATTCAACCTCTAAACAAATCAAATTCTCAATCAAAGTTTCTGCCTATATAAGTCATTCTCAACAGTGACACAATCTTCCAAAAAGCATAACTTCCTATCCCATTATCGAAAAATTACATACTCTATATCACTGAAAAGATTAGAAAACATGCTATAATTCTCATGAAGGACTTATAACCAAATTCCATCCCTAACTAGATCAAATTCTCCCATTATTGTGGCTGCCCTGTTTAAGAGTGTTAAATCAACATATCACCTAAACCATATGCAAACTTGAAAAATTCATAACTTACAAACCCTATATCCAAAAGGAGCATATCATACCTAATTACAAAGCTAAAACATTTCTCTATAACTTTCCATAAGATCACTTAAGCTAATTTCAACCATAACAGTCCAAAATTAGTGTCAAAACACAGAAATCACCAAAACTCATACTTAGAGACATTACACACACCAAAACACAGTAATACATAAATTACCATCTGAAAGTTAACCAGCCATAACTTTCAACCTAAAAATCGAAAAATATCCCACTTAATGGCAATAGAAAGCTAACAAGAAACTCTTCAACTTTTATTGAGACCAATTTCACAAAATCTGTCTACTTTAGCCTAGAAAAATTCTCCAAAGTTTCAGGTCACAAATCATTCAATGCTAGAATCACCACTATTCACCCTGCACATCTATCTCACTTTCAAGCAAAATTCAAAACCCTTCAAGCCACAATTGGACAGAACTTCCTTCATAAGAATTCTAGCCAAACTTCTCAAGTTTAATTTAAGCTAAACCTCATCTCAATAGCATAAGCACATGAAAAGTTTTGATCAAAACATTGAAACATACACAAGTTCAATTTTCCAGATTTATAACCTAACTCACATGCTACATCTTTCATACCATTTCTAACCCAAATAACATTCAATTTACTCCATATATGCACCACAAACAAGTCACATCCTTTCCTTGAACACAAGTCCACAAATTTGCAGCAACTACACTTAACCATCTCCCATTAATAAACACTCATTTAACAACCTTCCTAACCATCCAAAACAACTTAATACTACATAACATCTCATCCATTAACTTCTAATTCATCATTTACCAATCATCAATCAATCAAAGAATCAACATATTCATATAGTCAAAGCACAACTTCATGAAATTGATGCACAAGATGTCACAATTATGCATTTAACTAACATCAAGCATAATCTTACCTATTTAAACTTCAACCCTCTTCAATTTCTCTAACTTCTCACAAACTTCTCAAATTTCCCTACCACCAACGATCATCATCCTTGAGGCTTAGGTTAGTATTTTCTTTGTGAACAAGGAGGAGAAAGCACAAAACATAGGAGGGTTCTTGTGTAGTGAAGATGAGTAGCAATTCTAGCTAAAAGAGGAGAAAATTCGATGAAGAAGAGGAGAAATGAAGGTTTGGATGAAGGAGAAAGAAATAAGGTATTTGTGAGTCTTAATTATGGAAGTATCGAGTGGCTAGAAAAGAAGGGCTTTAATTAAAACAATGAGGCATGGTAGGCAAGTGACACATGTCACTTGCCACATGTCAATACCTCAAAATTTTATTTAATTTTCTTTCAATTTCTAGTCCAATTTCTCCCAAAATCCCAATGGCTCAAAATTAAAAATTCCTAAAATCATGTATCTAAATTCCAGTGCCATTGGACAGTCATTTCTAATACCGAAAATCCAATCAATCCACCACTTGATAATTTTTTCGATCCGAAAATTTATCCCGAAAAATTTCAGAAAATTTTCTAAAATTTTCCAAAAATTTAAAACACACAAAAATCCACTCCAATTCAATTTTCAAGCACAAAAACATATTTTTCACAATAAACACATTTATAAACACATATGTCGGGAAATGTTATTAATGCATTTACAATCATGTGCATGTGCAAAAATTTCTATTCATGTATATATGGAGGCCATATTATGCATGATCATGCCGAGATAAGTTTACACACTCATAACCCATTCCAAATTACTATTTTATCCTTCCCATCAGTGATGGGATGTTACAACTCTTCCCTCCTAACAAAAATTTCGTCCTCGAAATTCATTTTTGATTAAGGAAGAAGGTAGTGTTGCTATTCTCTTTCCACTTGATCACTTCTTTCAAGACAGATCTAATAGGGCTATCAATTCCTTGATTACAAGTAACATTTGCTTAATTAATTCCTTGATGAGTTTTGTACATTGCTCAAGTTTTCACTTCCAATCTCAACAACACATATATCATATTATAACAATACTAACCATAAAGTAGCTCATAGATTCATAGTCCTATTATCGCCATAGTTTTAATTAGATTACATCTTGACAAAGGTGATACACTCAAGGACAAGTCATTTGTTTCACTTCTTATCGGTGTTAGTACACTTAACTTCCAAATCTTTTTCCATATAGTCACAACCTCGATGTGATCCCCAAAATCCATTTGTCTTTCAAAACCCACTTTATTCAGATTCCAACTTCATTTCACTAACTAACGGTATTCCCAAATTTGTTCCGACTTTTACCTAGGGTGACGATTCTTTTTGTCGTCTGTCATCTCTAATAGTATCACCAGGATAATAATGATTATGCCTGTAGTTACTTTGCACTATACATTAATCTCATATGCTAATGCACTCCCGATATATAAGCTTTATACCTGTCTTCAATAGTCAAGACTACAAGGAACTCAAACATATAAGCACTCAGTTCGATATTCTTAGCCGCCAATTGCTCTTTCAAGGTACACTTTCTAGGACATCTCTCTATCAGGTAGTACACATATTTTATTCTATCAAAATTCCTCAAATCCTCAATTTGGGCTTTCCTAATTGCAAATACTTTTCCATAGCTAATAAGATTTCCTTTTTCTCCATTTTACTCATCACTATACACTCTTTATCGCCTTAGATTGAGTAACACTGAATATACACATGTGTGGTACTGCTATGAAATGTTCTATTCGATACAGTTGATTGGAAGATTAGCTTTATTAGGACAGGTCACTCTGCACAATCCTTTCAATCCTTTCTTACCTTAATCTCTACTAATCTGTCTATTCATATGTATATCCAATATGTTTCTTTACACATCATGATTCCAAGCTTTCAAATCAACTACTATTGCAGAAATTTTCAAGTCATGTGTCTAAATTTAGCTCATGGAGCTATAATTATCCCTAGGTACACAAAATCACCTTATACTATTACAACCAATTCCCTCTTGATCTCGATTGGGAACCTTTATTGTATATACTACAAAATCTCCAAATCTGAATGGCATACTTAACACTATAGTTATTTTGTTTTCCTTCATTACTGACACGGCTTACCTATTTTTCCTTAAGTGGTCAAATGCCTTCTCTTTATTTTTCTAATCATAGTCACTAACTGGTATAAGGTTGCTTGGATCACTTTACCCTTCAAGATCATAATACCCAAACTCATTGTGCTTATGTTTAGTCCTTGTAATTCTTTAAGTAACTAATTCCTCAGTGCAATAATTTTATTACCTGTTATCCTCATTTTTTTACTAAACTTCCTTTTTCTCGGCAGATTTTAGTATTTCTTCCATGATTCCACTCGACTTATTCTAATGTCCGTTCATTTGTACCAATGCTCCACACATTTCATTTTATCTGAAAACATAACTTCTTGTGTTGGTAACACATTCATCAGATATAATTTGTGACTATAACGTGGACCAGAGTTCCTCTCACATTAGTAAGAGTGTCTCCTCGAATTTCTAAAAATCCACTTATATAATTGTCACAATAACCTTTTCTGACTCTTATGCTTGGGTCATTGCTATGGATGTAACTCCAATATTCACTTTTGACTCCCACTATTTATTCTCTTTTTTTTAAAGAAGACGGCACAACACAACTTTTCCTGGAGACCTGTCATCTTATTTCACAATTCCCTCCGTTGCGTCGATCGGTTCCTTTTTGAAGCAAACCCGATTGAATCAAGCGAGGGGCCCTGACCTCTGGACAATGGAAGAATTACCAGATTCCATTGTTGAATCGAGAGAAGAGCTTATGATCTCAGCTACTGGTCATGGAAAGCCTGCCTTTATTGGCCATAACTAAATTACCCGGCTTTCTTACCCTATTTCAGTGATTTCTTAGTACAAACCTCAATATTGTCACTCACCTATTGTCCATGAGTACTTATTGGTCATTCTGAATACCTCAGGAAAAATCAATTTCAACATCTATCTTAATAAGTTCTATGGTCAATGCATCCTTGACACTAAGGCACAATGAGGCATTAAGCAATTTCTTTTACTCTTCACCCCGGTAGATACCATCCAAAATCCTTACATCTTATTTAATAATGTATGTATGTCATGTCTTCACTTACTCACATTCGCTAATGCTACTTACTTTCCAATTGACTCTAGATAACATTTCTATCCTTGTTCACCTTGTGGTTTGGGTTTACCATATAATCATATGAAACCTATTTTGTAGGCCAATAACGTGCCTTGCACTTTCTTCCTCACCTTTACACACATATTGACAGTGATTCTACTCCAGTTTTCCAGTATTTACCTCTTCTTCTAATGCAACATCCTATCATGATGATTGAATTAGCATTTTAAGTGACTTCACTTTTCCCCTTTTGATTTTATCATCCTTTCCATAACCATATGCATACATACAATCCAAACCTAGGCGCATTTCTAATTTTCTCCTTACTACACATCATGTATTGTGTTTCATCACTTGTAAAATCAAGTTCCTATTATTTCATCGTCCCTATGTATATTCTCAATCCATTTAGAATTATAGATGTAGAATCATCAAGAATTGTAATCTCATTATCACAAACGTATTATTACACTAAATCTTTCAAATCCACGTCTATCCTTTCACAGTCATATTTCTTTTGATCGGGCTTGTACACTTTAATCTCATCATTTTTGCTTCTTCCTGACATCTTCTCTATCTCATTCGAAGGTAGAACATTTCGGTACAATATCGATATCTCATAATAAACACCAATAGCTATATCTATCTTGTCAAACCATGTACTTTTTCTCATTTCCAATCATCCTCATTTATCGGACCTACAAGTCAGAATCATAAATGCCTAGTCATCCCTGAGCTGAGCTTTTGATCAAACATAGACATATTCTTATGCTAAATCATAACTCTTATCACTTTTAACCACTATTCTTCTCATGTCCAAATTTGACCTCTCCAGGCTATCTCAAATTTCATTTTCTTTCAACTCGATTTATACACTTTAAGTCTCATTATTCATTTTGATATCACTTCTTTCTTAAATCAGCCCATGCCAATGTCTTCACATTCATATCACATTCGAGGGTTTATAAGCACAATACAATATGAATATCATTATCCATTTTTCTTTTCCCATTCCTAATTGCTCATAAACCTTCATTGGCTCATATTCTGACATATCATCATTTTTCTCACACTTAAACACTTAACACATGTTCATGCGTATGACTCATACTCATGCGACTCAGACTAGGGATCAGTTGCCACGGTATGCTATGAAATGACTTTAATGTATGTGACTTGACCTATGTTTCAGAAAATGTCCATATAAGTGTCGTACTTCTGGGCTTTGATACCACCTAAATATAACACCCCAGTCCCGTATGACCTGAACCTGACATCGATGGTGATATCCGAGTCCGTACCCTGCGAGGGTGGTGTGCTACATCACTCAGTCAAAACTTAATATAATTTTTTTGTTTTAAAACACAACATACACTATGCAGAAATCAAGTAACATAAACAATCACCGATAAATAAATGACCACCCTTTATAAATACAAATTAATTCAGTCTGGTGACTTTGCAATTTGACCGAATCATTTGTACAAAAATTCAAAAAATACAATTTTATCCAGAATTTATTAGACACTAATGCAGACGCAAACTGATCCCTGACCTCTTCTCTCACTCTCATGCGGTAGCTATATGCCTGTTGCCTAACGGGGTATTCTTCTATGTCCTGAAAAATAATTGCAAATTTTAGGCGAGGTTTGCGAACTCAGTGAGTGACCATCATCGATGGTTCACCTAATCACATAACACAAATTTTCATACATCTCACATTATTTCATAGTGCACATATTCGCAATATTTCACATCCACACATTTACAGAATTCCACGTTCACATTATTCACAATCGAAACATGCACATGAGACTCACTTTCCAATTCTTATTTTGTTGTGACCGAGTGCCTAAACTGTCCCTTGTAGGGCTCATTAATAACTGTCCCTTATCCATTGGTGGATACAGGGCTCATTAAACGTTGAGCCTGAGGTTCTGAATCCCTTATGAGCTTGAAGCTCATTTTCACTCGTTGAGCTTAAAGCTCGATCGGTGGCGACTCTGGTCACAATGAAATTTATATTTCATGCACTTATGTCATGTAATGCAACAGTCACTTCCACTCACTTTCACATATTATCGGACCGTAGTCGACGTATCAATCACATCACCCGAATTTTATAATTTCACATTGCTCGAAATATCATATGATCACAATCAAACACATGTCCTGAAACTATTACATCTCAAGCATGTAGTTCACAAATTCAAAACAAGTAGCACTTCTATGTCATAGCTCCCCAATACATTGGACCTTCTATCCGGAATCTCACAATCAGAAACAATTCACAACACCATTATTCACCACATTCAGCAATTATACAAAATGAAACAAAATAGAATAAATGGTGAAATGAGACCATCTCGGTCTACTCACAAATAGCTTCCCAGCTAATGCCTGGAAGTCTCGGCAACGTCGGTGGGTTGAAGTTCCAAAAGTGCCTCAACAGTCAAGATATACAAACATTACCAAATGCACATTCAGAAATATTTAAAAATGCACATGTAGCAATTAAAATGTGTACAACGTATGTTCGTGACATTTCCGGTGCTATACCAAAAATTCGCATCACAAAATTTTCATATAAATATTAGAAACTCATAGACACCAAAATCACTCAATTTGAACCTCTATAGGTCCAATTATTGAGAAAATACGGACCAGAAAAATAATTATCCGGTCCCCTCACTTTGAGCTAATCAATCCACGTCAATTTCAACTCTAAAAATTCCCAATTTTACATAGAAATAAAATTAAAAATTTCACCAATCCGATGCCTCGAGAATCTGGTCAATCGGAGATCGGACGAAAAAGTTATGCACAAAAGAACTAATAGCATTGATAATTAAAACAAAATAATAATAAATAAAAAGTTAAAAGAAATGGGTCTCGCCTCAAAACTACTTATTAAACCTTCCTTCTTCCACACTACAAAACTCTTCACACACATGCCCAAAAATCACAAGTGAGGTCTCATTGGAAATATCACAAAAAATTCTATAAGTTTTATGAAGAGCTTGAAATCCAATTTCACCACTATGGGTGTCAAAAATGCAATCAAAGTATCTGCCAAATCATAAATTTTCCAAAACAATGCAACATTCTACTAAATCCATATCTTCTCATTCCCTTTTCCAAAAATTTCAAGCTTTATACCAAAAGAAAGATCAACACATATTCTACAACTTTCATGACAACTTGGAAGCAAATTCAACCTCTAAACAAATCAAATTCTCAATCAAAGTTTCTGCCTATATAAGTCATTCTCAACAGTAACACAATCTTCCAAAAAGCATAACTTCCTATCCCATTATCGAAAAATTACATACTCTATATCACTGAAAAGATCAGAAAACATGCTATAATTCTCATGAAGGACTTAGAACCAAATTTCATATCTAACTAGATCAAATTCTCCCATTATTGTGGCTGCCCTGTTTAAGAGTGTTAAATCAACATATCACCTAAACCATATCCAAACTAGAAAAATTCATAACTTCCAAACCCTATATCCAAAAAGAGCATATCATACCTCATTACAAAGCTAAAACATTCCTCTACAACTTTCCATAAGGTCACTTAAGCTAATTTCAACCATAACAGTCCAAAATTAGTGCCAGAACACAAAAATCACCAAAACTCATACTTAGAGACATTACACACACCAAAACACAGTAATACATAAATTACCATCTGAAAGTTAACCAGTCATAACTTTCAACCTAAAAATTGAAAAAATATCCCACTTAATGTCGATAGAAAGCTAACAAGAAACTCTTCAACTTTCATTGAGACCAATTTCACAAAATCTATCTACTTTAGCCTAAAAAAATTCTCCAAAGTTTCATGTCACAAATCATTCAATGCTAGAATCACCACTATTCACCCTGCACATCTATCTCATTTTCAAGCAAAATTCTAAACCCTTCAAGCCACAATTGGACAGAACTTCCTTCATAAGAATTCTAACCAAACTTCTCAAGTTTAATTTAAGCCAAACCTCATCTCAATAGCATAACCACATTAAAAGTTTTGATCAAAACATTGGAACATACACAAGTTCAATTTTCCAGATTTATAGCCTAACTCACATCCTACATCTTCCATATCATTTCTAACCCAAATAACATTCAATTTACTCCATATATGCACCATAAACAAGTCACATCCTATCCTTGAACACAAGTCCACAGATTTGCAGCAACTACACTCAACCATCTCCCATTAATAAACACTCATTTAAAAACCTTCCTAACCATCCAAAACAACTTAATACTACATAACATCTCATCTATTAACTTCTAATTCATCATTTACCAATCATCAATCAATCAAAGAATCAACATACCCATATAGTCAAAGCACAACTTCATGCAATTGATGCACAAGATGTCACAATTATGCATTTAACTAACATAAAACATAATCTTGCCTATTTAAACTTCAACCTTCTTTAATTTCTCTAACTTCTCACAAACTTCCCAAATTTCCCTACCACCAACAATCATCATTCTTGAGGCTTAGGTTAGTATTTTCTTTGTGAACAAGGAGGAGAAAGCACAAAACATAGGAGGGGTTCTTATGTATTGAAGATGAGTAGCAATTCTAGCTAAAAAGAGGGAGAAAATTCGAGAAGAAGAGGAGAAATGAAGATTTCAGATGAAGGAGAAAGAAATAAGGGATTTGTGTGTCTTAATTATGGAAGTATCGAGAGTGGCTAGAAAAAGAAGGGGCTTTAATTAAAACAATAAGGCATGGTAGGCAAGTGACACATGTCACTTGCCACATGTCAATCCCTCAAATTTTCATTTAATTTTCTTCCAATTTCTAGTCCAATTTCTCCCAAAATCCCAATGGCTCATAATTAAAAATTCCTAAAATCATGTATCTAAATTTCAGTGCCATTGGACAGTCGTTTCCAATACCAGAAATCCAATCAGTCCGCCACTTGACAATTTTTTCGGTCTAGAAAGTTACCCCAAAAAATTTCAGAAAAATTTCTAAAATTCCCCAAAAATGTAAAACACACAAAAATCCACTCCAATTCAATTTTGAAGCACAAAAACATATTTTCACAATAAACACATTTATAAACACATATGTCGGGAAATGTCATGAATGCATGATCAATCATGTGCATGTGCAAAAATTTCTATTCATGTATATATGGAGGCCATATTATGCATGATCATGCCGAGATAAATTTACACACTCATAACCCATTCCAAATTACTATTTTACCCTTCCCATCAGTGATGAGATGTTACAATTTTTGTACACCGAACTGCATAGAGGAGACACTAAAGTTTTATGTCTCATGTGGGAGGTTCAATATTTAGGAAAGTACGTTAATAACTCTCATTGAAAATTTTTTAAATAAAAGTCTCAAATAAAGTTTAAAGACAATGTTTTCAGTACTAGTATGTGATTCTTTGACTGTGCATTTAGTTTTTGCATTTATAGCTAATTTTCACATACATTATGCCCATATAGAACGTGAGGATGACATAAAGATGTATCTCTTGTATTTGTGGACTTTCTAGGGTGATGATGAGCGTGTAGTCACCAAAGTGACTTTTCAAGTCAGTATTTTGGATTGTGCTGCTCACATGTTGGGGGATGTCTCTGGCCTTATGTTTGGTTATTTTGCCAAAAGTGTTGAACTTATATAGGGTTTTGAAATGTTTATAAAGGCATTCGATGGAGGAATGTTGTTGCTTAAATGATGTACTCACCCAAAGGTGGTAGTATCATGAGAGTTGAAGATTTGTACTCTGATCGCTTTTGTGTGGGGTCTAATTACATATATTATGTATTCATCCCAAAGGTGTTTTATAATATGTGTGATCAGATTCTCGGTATAGATGATACTTTAATGCTTTAATTATCGTTGTTATTATGCATTTATACTAATCTTTATATTATCTTTTTTATTTTGCAGTCACCTTTTTTGTAAATAACAATGCTGTCACGATTAAGATCTTAAATGGATTCAATTTTAAGAAGTGGAAGTTTGCCCTAGAGATGGCTTGTTGGGTCTCGATTCCTCCCTCTTCGTACTTAAGCTTGGTTATTTATTTTGAGGTTTAGTTTGCTAATTTTATTTTGTTAGAAATGAATTTGAAGTTTTAAGTGCTTAGTTAATGGGATTTAGTTAAAATTAGAATTTTGATAAGTTATTAGAGTTAAAAGAATAAGATGGTGTAAGGGCAATTTAGGTAGATCACTAATGCTTTTAAGGCTTAGGGCTTGCAAGGAGGGACATTTTAGTCCTTTTTATACCAATTAAAAGAAGCATAAATGGAATAGACCCTAATTGCCGTGAGTGGAGAGGAAAGCCACAAAAATTGCAAGGAAAGGAAGGGACTTAATAAAACTACGTAGTTTTGATATAGGTTGTAAGTTAAGAAGCAAGTTTCCCTAAGTCATTAAAGAGACTTACGAAACTTATAAGAGAATAGAGAGGGAGAGAAGGACTTCGGTGAAGTGGAGAAGAAGAAGAAGAAGAAGAAGAAGAAGAGAGGTTAGGGCTTTAACCTATCTTGCTTTGGAAAAGAGAATTGGAGTGATCTTTAAGTAAGAAAAAAGGAAGAGGAAGAGTTTAAGCTTCCATTAGAAGCAAAATCAATTTTCGTGGGTTGTTTCCTAAGGTAAGGGATTTCGAGATTCTTTGATTAATTTAGATAGGTTTTGGTTCAAATAGTTTAGTAAAGGCATGGGTAAGGTTATATAGGTTTAAATTCATGCTTTTATGTCCTAAGAATTGCCAATTTTTGATATCTCATATTTATATGGGATTTTGTGTTTGATGAAGGAGAAGTGAGGCAATTGGAGGTAGAGGAAAGACAAATTGACCAACCTCAAAGCTAAAGGAATTAAGGTGGGTGATTTCTTAATAATTGAGTTAATAGGCTTATTAAAGTTTTTATAAGAAATGTTAATTAATGCTTTCCAATGAAGTAAGATTTTTGTATTAATTATTCTTTGTGGTGATTTTAACTTTTATGAGACATCTTTTGTATGTAAATTCATGTTGGGAATATTTGTAAAATGGTTTGTTAAGTGAAAAAGACTTGAATATGTGATTTTGGCAATTACATGAAAGTGACTTTGGTAAGGGCCAATTATGGCTAATGTATATGAATTGTGTGAATTATGTGATATGCATGTTTTCTTTAGGTTTGTGGTGGTCCCTTAAGAGTCAAGTATACCTGTCTAACTATAAGCTTCTCCTGCCTGCCCGCTAGTGGCATTGGAACTCCTCACGGACTCCCATAAGTTCACGGCTACACATGACCGCTTCGCGGGAATGTGTAGTACGTTCCATTTCGGATCCACCCGAACCACTTTTACTGTGAATTTTTGATATGTGATTTGTAAGTAGTTTGATGTGATGAATTTTTGTGAAGAGATATGAGAAATTGAAAATGTTTTTTGTAAATGTGATTGTTCATTTTGAAATGAATGAATAAATACTGTTTTGCTTATTCTTAATTATTAAGTTGTTACCCACTGAGCCGTCGAGCTCACACCCCATTTTCTCCTCCACAGACGTCGAGCGAGAAACCGAGTCATCGCATTGGGATTGAGGCATTACTCCGATGCATTTTGCTTTTGAAGTCATATTTGAGAAAACAAAGCTTTAGATAGCATTTTGGACAATGGATGTTCTTTATACTTTTTCCTTTGATACTTTTGATGTATTCGGGCTAAAATTCCCTTTAAAGCTTTGTATTAACTTGTTTCCATGTAAATGTAAGACTTTTGAATTTGAAATGTATCTTGTGTATGTTTTCTAAAAATGTATTGTTGTATGGTTGAGATTGACAAAAAGAAAGAGTAAGTTGAGGTTGCTTTATGGTTTGGGAAATTATTAGATTCCTAGGAGTGTGTTGCTGCCATTGGAGTTGATACTTTGGGATATTTGGATTGGTTGGATTGAAGATTGTGTAGATTGTGGTTTTTGTGCAGGTATATGGAGTTTGGAGAAGAAAATTGAAGTTTGGCTAGTTGAATTTTTAAAAGAGGTGCTATCAAATTTTTGCAAAATTTGACAGAAACTTCTCTTAGGTTTTAGACCCTCTTAGAACTTGAATTAAGTTGGGGGGTCTTCTTGAAGATTGTATAATATGTTTAGAGCTTTCCAATGATATAAAATTTGCCACATTTGGACTAAGGATGAAGAAGTTATAAGGGTTGAAAGATTTCAGTTACTGTTGATAAGGGTTAGGTTTGTGCAGTACCTTTGGAAGGATTTTTCACCCCCTTAGAGCTTGATTTGATTTTTTCATCCTTCATAGAAAATGTAAATTATCCTTCTATCTTTCCAATGACGTATAATATGAAACTTTCGGAGTTAAGAGTAAAAAGTTATGAGGTTTGGAAAATTGCAGGTACTGTTCATTTGGTCAATTACACTGTTCCATTGGTTTTTATATAGGTAGTAACTTTGAGAGTGTTTTTACCTCTTTAAACGACTGAATTGATTTTTTCACCCTTCATGAAATTCGTAGATCATCTCTTTATCTTTCCAATGAGGTAAAATGTGACATTTTTTGGCTTTTGTGTTAAAAGATATGAATTTTCAAACTTCTGGTATAGTGTAGGACTTTTTCAAGTTTAGCAGAAACTTTGAAGCAAATTTTGACCCCCTTAAAGGCCAAACTAGTTTTTCAATCCTTCATGGAAGTTGTAGAGCTTCCTTTTATCTTTTTACTGATACTAAATTTGAGAAATTTGAATTTCGGGGTGAAGTGTTATAAATTTTAAAAGTTGGAGAAGTTTTATTTCGTTTTTTTTATAAGAAATTGCCTCGCACTCTGCAGAGTGCGAGGCGTCGCACTCTATAGAGTGCGAGGATTACCTCGCACTCTGCTGAGTCTGATCGTCGTCACTCAGCAGAGTGCGACGATATATATATATATATTTATTTTAAATTTTATTTATGATTTTCTTAATATAAGATTTTAACCTCTCCCACTGTTTTATTTGTCATTCTTCCCTTTGAACTCCGATTTTCAAGATTTTTGAAACGTGGGTTTTATAAAAAAAATTTCTACCCCTTTTTGGAAAAATTAGAGCCTTCGGGTTTTAGTTGGAACTTACGGATAAAAATCAAAGAGAGTCATTTATGTGACGTTATTGAATATAATTCCGTTTTTGGGCGATTTTGTGATCCATAGAGATCCGATTGAAAGGATTTCTAATTCTATTTGACCTAGAGACATGGAATTTCATTTTAGTTTAGGATTCGGATTTAATTGTGGGCCCTAAGCAGATAAAATTTTTTATTGGAGGAAAAGTAGGGTGAATTTATCAAGATTTGTTCGGGTGACATAAGAATAAGTCTGTTTTGAGTTTACTTTCGTGGTGAGGAATCCCTCCCTCGTGGGGTGCGTTCCCAAGTGTCACGTAGGACGTCGAACCCATGATCCACCGGGGATGGGTTCCAACATGGCTGACGTCAACATGGCGATGCCTATCGAGAGGCCTTCTCCACTTACCGATATCAGCTCAAAAGCTAATAAAGTAGCAATGACAATCTAAGAGTGGTCAAATAAGATGTGCTATTTGACCATCAAGAGATCGATCCTAGATCATCTACTCAGTGGATTACCGGATATGGTCCTAGAGAAGGAGTTTATGAATAGCATTTGCCAGAGGTAAAAAATGTCTTCTCATGCAGAGCAAATCACTTTGATTAAAGAGCTGTTTTCTATGAGGTATACAGGAGAAGGAGGTGTTTGAGAGTACATTATTAGGATGGTTCACCTTTAGAGTAAGCTGAAGGCACTATATGTACCTATTCCTCCTAACACATTTATAGTGAATCAGGCACTAAATACTCTCTCTCGAGAGTTTGAAATGTTAGCTACCTCCTACATCTCTCAGGATGAGGCCTGGGACATCAATGCCTTGATTTTCTGGTGTGCTGCAGATGAGGAGAAGATTAAGAGTTCTCCTCATATAGCCTTGTTTGCAGCTGCCAAAGGTAAGGGGAAGGTTAAGGCCTAACAACCTAAAGGTAAGGGTAAACCCAAACCCTCTCCATAGATTCAGACTAGATAGTCCAACATTGCTAAGGGCCCACATGAAATAAAGAATATGAGGTGCTTCTTCTGTAAGAAGAAGGGGTATAGAAAGGTCGATTGCCCGAAGTACAAGTTGTGAAAGGTTAAGCAAGAACTGTCAGGTAACTAGTCAATCTATATGATTCATGAATCCAATGTAGCTATAACCACTTCAAGTTCTTGGTGGTTAGATAGTGGAGCTTCTAATCAAGTTACTTCCACAATGCAGGGGTTCACACCTAGGAGAAGGCTGACTAAAGGAGAGGAGAAGTTGATGATCGACAACAATGAAGAGGTGGATGTTTTGTTTGTAGGATATGTAGGCTTGAACCTTGATAAGGGGTTTGTATTCGTTTTACGAGAGACATTTTATACCATCTTTTTGTTGGGCCCCAACTTTTTTTAATTATTAATTATTTATTTATTGATTTAATTATTATTCGTTTACTTTAATTATATTTTTTCATTTATTTATTTTGCTCTAATTGTTTAATTATATATATATATATTTGTTGAGTTTTGCAATTAGTAGGTAGGATTGGAAATTAGAAGTTGGGAATTAAAATGAAGGATTAGAATTGTGTTGGAGGAATGGGCTTTAGGAATAAATGGAAAAAGAAGGAGGAGGATTAGAAATAAGTGGATTATTGTGTAGTGGGCTTGTGAGGAGGAGAGCCCAAAGTGGCAAGTGAGCTTTAAGAGAAGTATCAAAACTATGTAGTTTTAAAGAGGGCTTTAAAGATGAGAATAAATGAATTAAGTAGTTAAGGAGAGGAAGCAAAGTTGTCGTAGACCAAAGGAAAGAAAAGAGAAGAAAAAACGTAAGTTAAGGAAGAAGAGTTTTTGGCCAAGAGTGTAACATCCGTTCTATCGCTAGCAAGGGTATTCAGTAAATTGGGACGGTGATAGGTTTCATTGCATTCACTGATTGAACATGTTACTGGCCTCTGATCATAGAGGTACAGGTTTCTTGCATATGCATTTATTCATAGGTACATGCATTCATGATTTTTCCGACATTTTATTGTGGGTATGAATTGATTGGATTGTGGACTGACTGAACTGACTGGATTGCAATCGATTGAGAAATTAGGAGTAAGTGGGCTCGAATGACTGATTTAGTATAGTCTAAGGGTGATTGGCTATTGATACTGGCTTATAGGAATTTTTTTGGAAATTCGGGAGAAAATGCCCGGACCGAAAATTTTCGAGTGACAGACCGATTGTGTTGGATCCCGTTACCGGAGTCCAACTCTTGAACCGTAAAATATAAAACTTGATCATCTTGCTTTGTAGGGTTTATTTCATTTAATCCTAATTTCAAATTGATTTCTCTTGTAAATCATAGCCTTATGACTCTTGTTTAATTTAAGACAGGGATCGCTTCAATCGGAGTTATATAACTCAAGATATCGACAAAATACCAACATGTGATCATATCTCGATCACGCTCTCTCGACTGACCCTTTACTTGATTTCATGTCAACTCTTTCAATTTAACTCCAAATGAAACCAATTCTTATGGGTAGGTACCTACATGTCTCATGAATCCATGGCTCAAAAATCACTTCATTTGGAGGTATGATGAGGAAGTTATGATCAAAGCAATCCTTCATATTAATATCCCGATGTATATTTGACATACTTTAGTAAAAACGCCATAACTCTTGCTACAGATGTCGGATTGATGTCATCTTTATACCAATCAATATGTACACATCCTAATCTACAACTCATATTAGAGGCCTAAAATGAAATTCGCACTTTAATTGGGTCGCCCATGATTTACTTCTGTCATGGCATGAGAAGAGACGAACAGAAAGTTGAGGCTCCTCTGATTTTCTATGGTCGCGCCCGCGAGGTATAGAGCTCGCGCCCGTGAGGAAGAAATGACCAGAATGATGAGATTTTTCCCCAAAGCCTCTTAACCCTCACCCATGCTTTCTAACTTATTGCTAACACCAAATACACTTGTAATCTTGCAAAATTCACTTACTCTACTACTAAATACTTCAAAACAACTCCAAACATCCAACTTATTTTATCATTCTATCAATTCTTGATTGATCTGTCCATCAAACCCTAGATTCCTACGCAACCATCAAAGTTATCCTCATAAACAAGACTTATGCATCCTGCTAACTTTCAACCATCATAACTCTCAACTTCTAACTTCTATTGTCTAACTAATTTAACACATCTACAAGACTTTGCACAATCAACCTCACACAAGCCTCATTCTCACCTTCATTACACATGCATGACCATCAATCCCAATCTCATAACATTTACCTACCTATATGATATTCATACCATCTCATGCATCATCTCAAAAGATCAAAGGTCATACAATCAAGCATTATACATTAGTGTTTAGAATTCACTTTTGAACCATAACTCATTCATTCCATCTCCATCAAATCATGTCATATTTCATACAATGCTTTAGTGGGCATTTAAGTTCAATTACATGAAACTTCAAAGTACAATATCATTCTCAAAATGCAACTAAAGCATTGTTTTACAAAATCATTTCAATCACAAAACCAAAAGAAAACTCTTGGAGTAAATGCCTTTAAGCTTGCTCCTCGGGATCTGCTCGTTTCACGGAGAATTGAGGGGTGAGCTTTATCTCATGAGTAACACATTTATATTTATATAACAAGCATGTCTATTTAGTTATTCACATTAAGCAATCTTTCAATGAAATCATAATACATGCATCATGCAATTTTCATCAATACATAAACATAATTTCTCACAATTTGAACATTCATAATTCTTGCAATTTCATGTAATCGCATATGAAACACATCAAATGGCTCAGTAAGTCCATATTCATGGCAACCATATAGTCTCATTTCATGAGCTTATATGGGAAAATCTTGAGGAGTCCAAATAATGGATCATCCTATGCCACAATCGGGCAGGCGGGCGAAGCCTTTTCATGGTCGACGTGCACGTGACGGTTCTTGGGACTATACCTTACCCACATAACATAACAATCATGCATAACAATAAAATTGGACTGTTCTTGTCCAATTCACTGTTTTCTTGAACTTCATTCAATACTAACTCAACCATCATCAAATCATCAACATGTATTATTTTCATTTACACATAACTCATGATTAATGTCATCTAACCACAACTAACACAAGCATTTATAGCAATCATTTATACTCACTTACAAGTAACAAACATTCATTAGTGTCATTTATCAACTTGCATTAATTGTTCATAAATATAAAGATAAATATGGAACCCACCTTTAAGACTTGCTAAATCCTTGGTTTCTTTGCTACAACTCTTGTTCCTCTTCTCTTCCTTCTCTCTTTCATTAAAACCAAAACCCATGTAAATCTCACTTGATTGAGAAACCATGTTACACCTTTCATGAAATCAACTTGAAATCACTATACCCATTCCATTCTTAGTCTTTCTAACCAAAACCCAACTAAAATCTCACACTTAAACAAAAGGCTTACCTTAAATCTTCAACAACACCAAGAGTTTCTTGGTTCAAGATGAAACTCTAGCCTTCCTCTTCACTTTTAACTCTTGGACTTTCTTCCAACTCCTCTTGATCTCTTGGAAATCACCACCACAACAAGCTTCTTCTTTCTCTCTTCTTCTTCCATTCACGACCTCTCCCTCTTCCCCTTTAAATTTTAAGTAACTCTCCTTCTTTTCCTACTAACTCACTTATTTCCTCCCCTTTTATACTCCTTAATAACATTACTTAAGCCCATAGGCCCAAAGCCCATTCACTTCTTCTCTTCTTCTTCTTATTCTCCCACTAACACAACTCACACTACTCAAGCCCACTTCTTCATTTAAGCCCATTTCATATATATCCTCTCTTCTTTCTTATTTCATTTTATTCATTTCATTTGGGCCCCAGGCCCAACTAGCACATTAAACTACATCTAACTCATTTAAGTCAACTAATACATTTACTAACATTAATTCTTAACACCTAACTCATTTAATGTCATATGCTAATCCATGCTAACTTTATTAAATACTATATTAATTTACCCCATTAATCTAACCATGTTTGATTTATCATAAATTTTTTTTGGGGGTAACAGATTGACTGTATAGTACTGAAAGAATTGTCCAATGGCAATGGAAAAGTTAGAGTTATCTTGTTAGGGAATAAAATGTTGAGCCATTGAAATTTAGAGACTGAAATTTGAACTGATTTGGAGACTTATGTGTATAAGTAGCCTAGGTTTGAAAGTTAGAAAATTTTCCTAAGGCAAAATCGTTTCTTCTCCTCCTCCGGTGTTCATCGATTCCTCCATGGGTGAGGATTCTTGATCTTTCCTTATGGTTTCTCCTTATTGTGCAAGGATAACTTGTTATTATGATTGATGAAGGTTAAGAAGGATTGAGAGTGGTTAATCGGTGATTTGAGAAAGTTTTAGGGTTTACGGAGATTTGGGGGATTTGTGGATTTGATCTTTGATTGGTAAGTATTTATGGCTTTAATGTTGTTATTAATGGTTAGTTGTTACATTTATGGCATTTATTGTGTTTGAGTGGGTAGTTGGGAGTATTTAATACTGGTTTTAGAGAGAGAGAGATCGGAAAATCGTTCGGAGAAGACGATCGGGCCTTCGCACATCGCGACGAGCACGCAGAGGAGTGAGGGCTTCGTCGCGACGAATAATGATTTATTCGTCGCAACGAGCTCGGTTGGACGTCGCGACGAGCGTGGATTTGTGCGTTGCGACGAGCGGTCTCCACGTCGCGACGAACGAGCTTGCCACGTCATGCGAAGGGACGTGGAGTCGCGACGAGGATGGAAATTCGAATGGATGAGTGTTAGTTTATTGGGCATAATTTATGGTATAGACCTCCGATTGAGGTGATTCTCGATTCATTATGAACTAGGGAAAGAGGTCTTCAATCGAGGATAATTTTGAGGATTGGAATTTCATTTAAATGGTATTGATTTATAGAGAATAAGGTCAATTATGGTTCATAATGTGACCTAAGTATTGAATTGAGAGAATTGGAGTTTTAATTGGGATTTTCAATAGAGGTTTTGACCCAATGGATAGGGAATTGCTATAGGGAGTATGAATTGAGGAAAATTGAACTGAATTTTAGATTGGATCAATTATTGTCGATCAATTGAGCGAAGAGTTAGAATTGGGCATAGGATATCAAAATTGGGTTTTAGCGCCGGAAATCGTGAACATGCATTGTATATAATTTTCATTGAGACATATGCATCACTGAGTTGTTTAATTGAGCATTTAGTAATGGGACTGTATTTAACTGTTATAGAGGCGCCGTTGGATCGTCATTCCACGGACATTCTTTGGGACTTCGGCGAGCTCGGAGTAACAGTGACTAACCTAATTGGTTTCTCAAATTCTTGATTGTCTAAATGCTCTATGTGAATTACTTGCCAATGTGAATTGCCTGATTACTTAAATGTATATAATTGGATTTCATGCTTTTACTGGATTGGATTGGACTACTGCATGACACTGAGAAATGCAATACTGGGCTTTTATAGCCATACACTGAATTACTGAATACTGCATTACATGCATAAATCATGATCGGATAATAAATATGTGACCCAAGTTGCTATTATCCTTTGAAAGGGCCTCGAGCTCTAACCTTTATCTTGACCGGGCCTCGAGCCCGAGGGTAGAAATCCCTGACGCGTCCTCCCCACTAAATACTGACTTAGCACTTGGGCACAATACTGAATAACTAGAAAAGAGTCAAATATGCATTGTATGCACATGAATGATTGTTTTGTGACGATTACTGAATTACGTGATGACCTGATTTATTGTAAATTGTTATTTGATACTGCAAACTGTTATAGGCTACTGCAAATTGTTATATACTAATTGTATTTTACTGTGCCATGTCGTACGCAATCTGCGTAATGCATGATTTGAGTGAACCATCGATGATGGTTTCTCACTGAGTTCGCAAACTCACCCAAAATTGCAACCTATTTTTCAGGATCGATAGAGTAGGCCCCTAGCTCCGGAGATAGTCTTTTCCTGCCATGCGAGCGTGCTTGCAAGAGAAGCGATGGCACACAGGTCGGTCAGCTGGGTTGGACTTTTGCGGATGACCTAGGATAGATGCTTGTATCAGTTTTCTTTTTGGTGTTGTTTAGGGGACTGATAGACTTGTCTATTCTGATATTGGATGACTGTATCAAGATTATATTGGATTTTAAAATTTACCGATTTCTGATATATTATGGTTTTAACTATTGCGATGCCATGTGGATTAACAGTCGGATTTTCTGGTAGTACACCTTTATCGTGGGATACGTGTCGGAGCGACCTTCGGGCGTCCCGATGTGCACCCTACGGTGAGGGGGCGCTACAAAGAAGAAAAGGGAGAGCCGTAGGAAGCTTGAAGGGAGGAAGAAAGAAGAAGAAAAAGAAGAGAAACTACTTGTTGGAGGTAAGTTCTATCCTTGCTTATGTTAGATTCAAGTCTGGGATATATAATGGAAGTTAGGGTTTGTGTAGAGATTGAAGAAAGATAGAAGAGAAGGGTAAGATCTATGGATTTTTGGGGACTTCTAAGCTAAGATTTTGGTTATTCTAGCATAGATGGCTTATGGGTAGGTTAGGTTAAAGTTTATTTTTCTTTGCTTGATTTTATGAATGCTATGCCTTTCTTTTAGAATGTATTCATTGAATGGAGTATGGTTTGATTGAAGGAAATCAAGAAAACCCCACTCAAGATAAGGAGGAAGGGCAATCTTGAATTTAGATTCCGACATTAGGTGGGTAACATTTTTATAGTTGTTGTGTGATGGGAAAATTCCCTATGTGTGTAATCCTTGTTAAATTTCGTACATGTTTAGTTGTGTATGTACTTGAAAGTGTGTGATGAAATGGATATATTTCCTTTGATATGAATGAAAAGTATTAGATTGTGATGATTTGACAAAAATGAAAGAAGCATACAAATGCCATTTGTGCATTTGAATATTGAGCATAAATTGATTGTGATTGGGCAAGAGAGAACCTATATTGTTAGTCTCATGCACGATGACCCAAAGCCTTATCCCGGCTGCCCGCTTGAGGCCACGAGATCCTGAGAAGTCGGACTCTTCTTGTTTACGATAAACTTCGGTTTATCCGTCTTGTTTATGGAACTCTCGAGCCAATTGTGTGCATTTCATCATTTTTTAGTATATGATGCATATTATGTGTTTTAATTGATAAAAGATCCCATGTTATGCTTTATGTGATGAGTTCGGTTAATTATGACTTATGTGATAAAGTTGGGTATTTAGGCATATTATGTTAATTGCAAATGTTATGGATTCTTGATTATGTATTGTATGGCTCATTACTCGATGGCTATGAGGGTGTTAGCCACTGAGCCATGTTTTGCTCACCCCATTCTCCCTCCTCATGTGCAAATTCAAGTTGATCGCTGAACCTTGCAAGGCATCGGGTATAACTCCAAGAATTCTAGACACTTTGTATTAAGTTAGTGACTAGCATTTTGGAATAGCTTTATAAGCATATCAAGCATTAAGCATCTCATATTTTGTATTTTGTACTTGATTCTTGATGAATATGCCGATATGTAATTAAAGCTATGATTGAACTCTTGAATGATTAATAAAGAGATTGAGAGCTCCAGTAGCCTCTTCATCATGTGAATTTATTGATTTGCGATCTGTTCTTGACCTTGAAAAGGGTATATGTATGAGTCTTTTGATCATTGAGTTGTTACAGTTCGAATATGATCATTTAGACTCCTTGAGGGTGTTAGGCGAGTTGTAGAGCTTTCCATGTTGTAGTATGAGCTATTTTAGAGTGTGTTATTTGGTAGCTAAGAGTTGTTAGAATTAAGTGCAGGTGCTGTCTAAATGGCAGATTTTAGCAGAGAGCTTTGAGTCCACTTTTGACCCTTATAAAGTTAGAAATTGAATCAGTGATCTTCATGGAAGTTGTAGAGCGTTCTTTTACCTTTCCATAGACATCAAGTTTGCTAAATTCGGAGTCCTGGGTCAAAAGTTATGGTATTTGCAAGTTAGGGTACTATTTATGAGGAGCTAGTCGATCGGTCTTGGAGTTAACTTTTGATTTCTTTAGAAGCCGAGCTTGCTCTTAGGTCTTTCTTAAAAATGGTAGAGCTGTCTCTTAGCTTTCCAACGAATCAAACCTTGTTTGATTTGGAGCTCGGAGTCAAAAGTTATAAGGGTTTGAAACCTGTTAGGTCGGATCGCTGGGTAGGTCGCTCGGCGAGCGCCCAGGCGCTCTGACCGCTCGCCCTTGGGCGAGCCGAGGCGTTTGGGGTCGGTTCTTGGCCGACCTACCCATAATTTTTTGCACAGACCTCCAATCTACCTCATTTTTGAAGCGATAGATTCCTAAGAAAATTTTCTATCTTTTTATACCTGATTTGTCAGTATTTCTTTTAAATTATAAAAAGTGGATTGAAACAAAGTGTGATGGTCGGTCGATAAAGTCTGAATATATTTCAATGATTTTGAAATATCTTGAGCTATAGAGCTCCGATCGGGTTGATTCTTGTTTTAAATTAAACTAGAGACGTAAACCTACAAGTTTTATGAAGGAATTGATCAGCAATCTAACCTCTAAGACTTTCAAACTCTGGAATGAAGTCGGTAGAGCGTCAGTTTTGATTGTTTTCTTCAGATAGTATTTTGAGCATAACTTTTTCATTTCTAATCCAAATTGAACGTTTTCAGTGGCGTTAGAATCGTTAGAATATGAGGAATAAATGTCCTTAAGAAGCTGATCCAATTTTCCTTTTGCGAGTTACCCAAATTGGGGTCAGTTTGTTGTCGGTTTTGGGTCTTCAATGCTTGTGTATTTTCGAATGTTGGGCCTCGGAGATGGGGTCCAACATTGTTTGGTATCAGAGCTTAGGTTCACTCCTAAGCTTAGGATGCATAGTAGGGACATTGCTTTGCTATGTGATTAAATTTTGCATTATGAATTAATTGTTTGTATTAAGTGACATACATATCATGCATACATATAGAAACTAAGATTAAAACGAATTGTAGCTAATCATAAATGTTTTCATTGAAGGAGTAAGATGCCACCTCGTACAAGGACACGAGGAGTTCTGCAAGGTTCAATTGCACCTGACTCTCCTCTAAGAGAGGAGAGCACGGATGAGTCCGTAGCCCCGGGAGTGGCTGAGGCTTCTCTAGGGCAAAGTAGTGAGCCCTCGACCTCGAGGGCGTGCGATCGCCTAGTCAGTCTGAGCAAGTGCCTGCTCTAGACCCGAGACTGTTCCAGGAATTTACCCAAGCCTTTGTTCAAGCTATGGGTCAAATGCCACAGGCTTCTGGTTCGGCCCCAGCTAAGAAGGGAGACAGTTTGACAAGTTAAGGAAGTATGGAGCAGTGGACTTCTATGGGACCACGGATCCTGAGGAAGTTGAGACCTAGTGGAAGACTGAGAGAGTGTTGGATCAGATGGAGTGTGAGGATGATGAGAGGGTGGTTTATGCTGCCAGTCTGCTCCAGGATGATGCCTTGCATTGGTGGGAGTCTACCGGGGAGTCAGTTGAAGCCGATAGGGTTGACATGGGAAGACTTCCTGGCTATTTACAGGAAGAAGTATCTGTCTGAGATTTACATCCAGCAGAAGCAGAGGGAATTTCTGAGTCTCACCTAGAGGGAGATGTCAGTTGCTAATTATGAGCGCCGGTTCACTCAGTTATCGAGGTATGCTTCGGAGTGAGGTTGAATGAGGCTGCCAAGTGCCACGCGGTTTAGTCGAATTACACCTCGCTATCGAGAGAAGGTGGTAGTCTGAAAACTTTAGCGACTTTCAGCAGTTGGTTGAAGCCGCATTGAGGTTGAGAACATCGAGAACATCAAGAGTCTTTATTAGCGAGGAAGAGAAGGGAGAGAGCGATTCAGAGGGAGGTGGTACTTATATACGAGAGAAGTGCCAAAACCTTCTGTCCAGTCAGGAGAGGAAGCGGCGGTGTGAGCCAACTTAGACCCATAGGACTTCTCTCATTTCTCACCAAGCCTCAGCGGTGGCGGCGATAGAAGGGAGGTGGGAATAGGCCACTATTCCTAGATGTGAGCACTGTGGGAATCTCCATATAGGAGAATGTCGCAGGTTGACAGGTGCATGCTTCAATTGTGGGTAGAAAGGACACATAGCCAGAGAGTGCCCTAGCCTTAAGCCGGCGAGAAGAGGGCGGTCACAGATGCAAGTTTCTAGGAGAACGAGACAAGTGGGACGAAGGCTATGACTGAAGTGGGTAGCTCCGAGGTACCTAAGAGAGTTCATCCTCTAGAAAGATCCAGGGGGCAAGCACCAGCTAGAGTGTTTGCAATGACACGAGAGGAGGCAGAGACCGCTCTAGAAGTAGTGACGGGTATGGTAAAATTGTTTGATGATGATGTTCTTGCTTTAATTGATCCGGGTTCTACCCATTCTTTTGTGTCGTTGGGTAGGACTGTGCCTAGGAGGAAGTTGAGTCCATTGGATACTCCGCTGATGGTGAGTACTCCGATCGACCAGTATATTATTATCAATCAAGTGTATAGAGAGTGTGATATAGGGATTAGTGGAGGAAAATTTGTGGACTTGATGCCCTTGAAGATGGGGGGATTAGATGTGATCCTAGGTATGGATACATTAGAGAAGTATCATGCCAATTTAGATTGCAAGCAGAAGACAGTGGAATTCGAGCTAGAGGATGGCAGAAAAGTGGTATTCATAGGAGATAGAAAAGTCAGTCCGCCTCGGATTGTTTCGGCGATGACAGCAGAGAGAATGATGAGTAAAGGATATGAAGCATTTTTGGCCTATGTGTTAGACACAAAGGAAGATGGAGGGAGGTTGGAAGACATTCCTATAGTCAGGGAATTCCCGGATGTCTTTCCCGAGGAATTGCCAGGACTACCTCCACTTAGGGAAATTGAATTTTCCGTTGAGCTTCTTCCAGGTACTACGCCGATTTCAATTCCGCCTTACCGAATGGCTCCGGCGGAATTGAAGGAGCTTAAGGAACAATTGGAGGATCTATTAGAGAAGGGTTTCATTAGGCCGAGCTCTTCGCCTTGGGGAGCTCCGGTTCTCTTTGTGAAGAAGAAAGTGATACACACGATGCGGAAAACAAAAATTTGATTAGGGACCTTCCAAAGCCGGATCCATGTATATATAACAAACACAAACCATAACGGCTAAAGGAGACCGTCTCTAACGGTATCCACGCAGATCGGAGAACCTAACCGGGCAAACCCTTTGACCCGAATAGCTAGAACAAATTAAAGATCGCTAGATCTTACCTTTGTCCTTGGAGAGCTAATGAGAATGACGATGGAGAATGCTTGGAGAGGAGAAAATGGAGAGCTTGAGAGATGATGCTCGTATGCTTCTAAAGAAAGCATTGAAAAACTTTCTTTTTCATCTTCTTCTTTTAAAACCAACGAACCTCCACCTTCCTCTCACCCTTTGCCATTTGTCTTTTAACTTTTAAAGACATTTAATGCAAAAGATGACTATCCTTTCCACATTAGCCTCATATATATATATATACATATAAAAAGTTTAAGATGATAAGGCTAATTCCCATCCTTCCACGTTTACACACACACACACACACACACACACACACACACACACATATATATATATATATATATATATATATATATATATATATATATATATATATATATATATATATTATATATATAAATCTTTAAGTAGTCCAATCACACTGGGTCGGTCTATCGACCTATCGGGTCCCGGTATGGAAAAACCACTGGAAACCTTTTTCAGCAATATCGATGTCGCGATCTCATCGAGACATATCTCGATCTCATCGGGATCCATTTAATCCTATTGCTCTCCATATATTGGATCTCTGTCCAAAACTATTTTACTGAATTCTCGAATCACTCTTATCGTGTGACCCATTAGGTTCCGGTTATGTTGGCCACTAGATTAACACTTAATCTGAGCAAGTCATGCGGTATCTAGAACACATCATGACCCCCATTGACCGGAAAGTAATTGGTTTGACGAATGAACATATATTCATCATGAACCATATCACGAACCTTTCTATAGACAATTACTGTGCAATTCATCCTTTCACCATGCTATATCCCACTTGGTTATGAGTATGGGCAAAGTGTCAACTCTTACTAGAATGACTAAGCCAAATCTAGTCCAAGTGATATCAGTTCTTGTCCTGGGACTCATTACTTTATATGTCACTGGAGACACTCTTCATGACATTTGAACTCTGGCCAGAGATTTCCAAGTAATGACCCTGACAAGAGGCCATGAGTATCATCTTCTGCTATCACAGAAGTGGTAAATTCTCTATTGGCTACTCAATCACCTTCGAATACCTCAAGTTGTACCCAATCACCACCTATGAGCGACACTGTAAGGCAACAAGGAATAGAGTCAAAGCACGAATCGGTATCGAAGATATCCTTGGTACCTCAAGTCTAAGGATACTTGCACCATTGCTATGATGAGATTATCACCGACATTAGAATAGGACATCCATGTGATGATCTCATAGCGGGTCATCCAATGTACTTACTACCTCTAGTAAGCATTCACATCTCAACCTAAATATCTCATATTTACGCTTCGAGATCCACTTGCTTGATCAAATCAAGGAGCTTGAGATGTGCTAGTCTCTCGGATTACCAATATCCGCCAAGGTAATCCTATGACTAGGGATAATTTGAATCTTGACATAATTTCACATGATAGGAATCTCGATGGTATGATCACATCATAATTTCCTTATCGAAAGCATATCGTAAGCATCTCAAAGACAAAGTGACATGGCTACACGATTATGCTGCATCTATGTCACCACAATTTACGGAAGCGGCATGAGTCTATGGATGCTAATACCATAGTGTTTCATCTTAGAGAGCTTTTTGATGAGCAAGCTCGGTCTGAAAGGTTCGAGACCTCGAGGCTGCTCTTCACTACTAAGATGACTCCAAGTTTATCTGCGGTGCGGATATGCAAGATGAATGGGTATATTGAGAGGTTGGCTGTCTTAGGTTTTGGTATGGATTATAAATTAAGTGTTGACTTAATTCTAGTTGGATTGTCGATAGTTATTCACAGGTTTGTGTTAAACTATCGGATGAACCAAATATCCATGACAATCCTCGAGTTGATCAATCTGCTCGAGCAATGAGCAATCTATCGAAGGATAGCAAGGCGGTCTTATGGTGGCCCTTCTTCTTCTCGGTTCAAAGAAAAGAATCTAAAGAAGAAAAGGTCTAAGAAACCAAAGGAAGTGCAGCCAAAAGAAACCAAAGAAAGCGCACTAAAGGAACTTGCTTCCATTGTGGTAGGCCAGCCTTTGAAGCGAAACTCTAAAGTCTATCTAGAAAATTGAAGCGGAAGAGGGCATCGGATGCCTCGACTTCTTTAGGTATGTTTGTCATTGAGGTTATCTTGTTTACGACCATAACATATGGGTATTAGATACGGTTATGGCTCACACATATCTGATGATATCACGGGCCTCGTGGACGATGAGAGAGCTCATGAAGGAGAACTAGACTGCGTGTAGGAAATCGAGCAAGAGTTCTTTGCATTAGCCGTGAGCACTTATTTTGTCACTCCCAGTGAGCTTGTAATTAAATTGGATGAATGTTATTATGTACTGTTTTAACAAAGAACATATTATACATTTCTTGTTTAAATAGAATTGGTTTCCATTTGACTTTTAGTAACAATGGTTGTTCTATTAGTTTGAATGGAATGCTTTATGGTGCTGGTACATTATGCAATAAATTTACATATTAGATATGTCATCCAATTATGAATATCAATGACACGAAAAGACCTAAGCGAGATAATTTAAAATTAACTTACTTATGGCATTGTCGCCGCCATATAAATGAGAGACGATAGCTAAGCTCCACAAAAGTGGTAGTTTAGGGACATTTGATTATGAATCATATGACACATGTGAATCTTGTTTATTAGGCAAGATGACTAAGTTACCCTTTAAGGAAAGGGTGAGCGAGTGGCTGAGTACTAGACCTAATACATTCGGATGTATGTGGTCCGATGTCCATCCATGCTAGAAGTGGTTGTCTTTACTTCATTACCTTTATCGATGATTATTCTCGATATGGGTATTTTTTGTCGATGAGATACAAATCAAAGCATTTGAAAAGTTCAAACAATTCAGAAATGAAGTAGAAAACCAACTTGGAAAAGTATCGAGACGTTACGATCCGATTGTGGTGGGGAATACTTAGACCAATGCTTTTAGATTATCTCGTAGATAATGGGATTTTATCTCAATAGACTCCTCCTTACACCACAAAGATAATGGTGTGGCGAGAAGGAGAAATCGAACCTTATTAGACATGGTACGATCAATGATGGGCTTTATAAAGTTACGAAAATCCTTTTGGGGTATGCACTCGAGACAGCGATTGTTTACTTGCTAAGCAGAGTTCCATATAAGACAGTTGATGTTACTCCATATGAGATGTGGACTAACAAAGACCTATCTTACTCATTTAAAAGTTTGGGGTTGTCACCTTATGTGAAGCGGATACAATCAGATAAACTTGATGCAAAGTCGACAAATGTTTATTTGTAGGATATCCTAAAGAAACAATGGGATATCAATTCTACCTTGCTTTGAGGAACAAAGGTGTTTGTTTCAAAGCATGCTGTCTTTAGAAAGAGTTTCTTTACAAGAAGGCGGTGGGAGCAAAATAGAACTTCAAGAAGTTCAAGATGCTCGACAGACGCAGATCAATGCACGAACTCAAGCTGTGACTCATACAGGATGAAGTAATATTCAACCTTCTACAACACATGAAGTTCAGTAGGTCACGTAGGATACGCTCTGTTCCCGAGAGATATAGATTTCTCATGAATGAACAGAATGACATATTGCTCATAGAAGATAATGAGCCTACCACCTATGAAGAGGTTCTGAAGGGTTCAGAGTTTGAGAAATGGCTTCAAGCCATGAAGTCTGAAATGGATTCCATGTATGAAAACCAAGTATGGACTTTGGTTGAGGCACCCAAAGGAATAAAACCCATAGGGTGTAAATGGGTTTTCAAAAGGAAAACCGACATGGATGGTAATGTGATTACCTATAAAGCAAGGCTTGTGGCTAAAGGTTTTCGTCAAAGACAAGGAGTTGACTACGACGAGACCTTCAGCCCAGTAGCAATGCTTAAATCCATTAGGATACTCCTAGCCATTGCCACTCATTATGATTATGAGATATGGCAAATGGATGTGAAGACAGCTTTCCTAAAATGGGAATCTAGCTAAGGATATGTATATGACACAACCAGAGGGCTTCACGTTCTATGATGGCGAAAAGGTATGCAAGCTTCAGAAATCCATCTATGGATTGAAACAAGCATCCAGGAGTTGGAATATCCATTTTGATGAGGTAATCAAAGAGTTTGGTTTCTCACAAAATCCGGATGAATACTGTGTGTATAAGAAGGTTAGTGGGACTGCAATCGTATTCCTTGTCCTATATGTAGATGACATATTATTACTAGGAAACGATGTCTCAATGTTACAATCTGTGAAGATTTGGTTGTCCAAACAATTTTCCATGAAAGACCTTGGTGAAGCAACTTATATCCTTGGGATAAAGATTTATAGAGATAAATCAAAAAGGATGCTTGGTCTTTCAAAATCAACGTACATAGACAAGATCTTTGAAGAGGTTTAGCATGGAACAATCCAAGAGGTACCTTCACCGTGACTCATGGGATAACACTCTCGAAATCTATGTGTCTAAGACACAAGATGAGAGGATGCGCATGAATATGATCCCGTATGCATCTGCGGTAGGATATATCATATGCGTTATGCCACGTATCGACGACCAAGTATCATATGCTCTAAGTGTTACTGACGATACCAATCGGATCTGGTGAGGGTCACTTTGGGTGGTGCCGAGAATATCTTCAAGTACTTGCGAAGGACTAAGGATGTTTTCTTGATATATGGAGATGGAGATCTCAAAGTGGCGGATATCTGGATGTCGCTTTCAACTGAGCAAGGATGATTTCAAATCCCAATCAAAGTTATTTATTCACACCGAACAATGAGGCGGTCGGTTGGAAGAATTCAAAACAAGAGACATCGTCGATTCAACGACCAAGGTAGAGTACATTTCCGCTTCAGACGCAGCAAAGGAAGCAATTTGGATCAGAAAGTTCATTATTGAACTTGGTGTGGTTCTAAAATGTGATGGGCCCATCTGAGATGTATTGTGACAACAATGGGGCTATTGCGCAGGCGAAGGAACCAAGGTCTCATCAACGATTCTAACACGTACTCCACAGATATCACCTGATTAGGGAGATCATTGGACGAGGTGATGTCCAGATAGAGAGAATTCTCACAGAGCAGAATATTGCTAATCCGTTGACAAAGTCATTATCACAAAAGAGTTTTGATTCTCATGTACTCACCTATGGTATTAGATATTATAGGCGATTGGCTTTAGGTCAAGTGGGAGATCTGTTAGAGTAGGCCTACTAAAGGCAATCGCTTTTAGCGCTGCTTTTGTACAAAGTTGTGTATGCAGGACTTTATGAATAAATAAAGAAAGGCATATTTCATTAATTTGATGTTCATTATTTATGAACTGATATTTATCAATAAGCAAATTAACGAAGTCCATGATATATGACATAACATGAAGGAAATTATGATGATCATACTACGAGATTTCTATCATGTGCAATTATGTCAAGATTCAAATTATCCCTAGTCATAGGATTCAAATCGACATTGGTAACTGAGAGACTAGCACATCTCAAGCTCCTCGATTTGATCAGCGGTGGATCTCGAAACTGTAAATATGAGATATTTAGGGTTGAGATGTGAATGCTTACTAGAGGTCGTAAGTACATTGATGACCCGCTATGAGATCATCACATGGATTTCCTATTCTAATGTCGTTGATAATCTCATCATAGCAATAGTCTGAAGTATCCTTAGACTTGAGGTACTCGAGGATATCTTGATAATTGATTACGTGCTTTGACTCCATTCCTTGTTGCCTTACATGTGTGGCTCATAAGGTGGTGATTAGGTACAGCTTGAGGTATTTGAAGGTAATTGAGTAGCCAATAGAGAATTCACCATTTCTGTGATAGCAGAAGATGATACCCATAGCCTCTTGTCAGGGTCATTACTTGGAAATCTCTGGCTGGAGTTCATATGTCATGAAGAGTGTCTTCAGTGACATATAAAGTAATGAGTCCCAGGACAAGAACTGATATCACTTGGACTAGATTTGACTTAGTCATTCTAGTAAGAGTTGACACTTTGCCCATACTCAAAACCAAGTGGGGTATAGCATGGTGAAAGGACGAATTGCACAGTAATTGTCTATGGAAAGGTTCGTGATATGGTTCATGATGAATATATGTTCATTCGTCAAACCAATTACTTTCCGGTCAATTGGGGGTCATGATGTGTTGCTAGATACCACTCATGACTTGCTCAGATTAAGTGTTAATCTAAGTGGCCAACATAACCGGGAACCTAATGGGTCACACACATAAGAGTGATTCAGAGAATTCGTAAAATAGTTTTGGACAGAGATCCAATATATAGAGAGCAATAGGATTAAATGGATCCCGATGAGATTGAGATATGTCCCGATGAGATCGCGACATCGATATTGCTGAAAAAAGTTTCCGGTAGTTTTTCCATACCGGGACCCGATAGGCTGTAGACCAACCCCAAGTGATCGACTACTTGACATTTATATATATATATATATGTGTGTGTGTGTGTGTGTGTGTGTGTGTGTGTGTGTGTGTGTGTGTGTGTGTGTGTGTTTGTGTATGTGTGTGTGTTTTTGTGTGTGTGTGTGTGTGTAAACGTGGAAGGAGGGGAATTAGCCTTATCATCTTAAACTTATATATATATATATATATATGAGGCTAATGTGGAAAGGCTAGTCATCTTTTGCATTAAATGTCTTTAAAAGTTAAAAGACAAATGGAAAAAGGTGAGATGATGGATGATCAAAGGTATAGACTCAATATGATTGATGAAATGCCCTAAATCATTCCATATAGTCATGGTGACTATAATCCTACAACTTGGAGAACACCAAAATGACCTTGGGTTTACCCAACAAGACACCTTAGATCAATCGGCAGGTATCGGTCATACCAATTGCATCTAGATACACTAGTCGACTAGTTCGTGCATAGTAGTCAAAAGTAGTCGACTAACAAATGCACAAGTCGACTAATACATGCAAAGGTGGGATGATGGATGATCAAAGGTATAGACTCAATGTGATTGATGAAATGCCCTAAATCATTCCATATAGTCATGGTGACTATAATCCTACAACTTGGAGAAGAAGAAGATGAGACCAGAGCTTGAAATCCCTCACACATAATATGAAAACTAACGCCTTCCATTAATATGGGGAGAACCAAAGTTCTTATAGAGTTCGGGTTATTGGGTAAACCCAAGCTCACTCTATACGGATATGTTCGAACCATGAAAATAAGATTTTTGGATTAATGGGTCGGTTTTCACTAGAAGCGTTGATTTGTTGAGTAAACTCAAGGTCAATGGAGACAGAGGCAAAATTGGGTAGTGTACATCAGATGTATGTGCATCAAGAGTTGATAACCCAATGTGTGTGCATACATCATGAGTTGATAGCACTAGTCGATAGTTGTATCTAGATGCAATTGGTATGACCGATACCTGCCGATTGATCTAAGGTGGCTTGTTGGGTAAAACCAAGGTCATTTTAGTAATGTCGGATATCTATGATGCAATTGGTATGACCGATACCTACCGATTGACCTAAGGTGGCTTGTTGGGTAAACCCAAGGTCATTTTAGTAATGTCGGATATTCACTAGGACATTTTGTCATAATGTTTCTTGGATTCGTAATGAGGGTTATGGATTCTTTGAAACTAGTGGGAGCAATATGCATGTCATGCAAGTCCTTATGATCATGCATGTAATTCTATTCTAACATTCTTTCTCTTTCCTTTTAGGTTATCAAGATGACTTCTAGTGTGAACTGCGCTCACTCATGGACTCCAACAGATTAATTGGACCAACTTTCTTGATTGGTGAGAAATCGAGAATTGTTCTGAGATCCGAGGAACCTGGCTATGTCCTAGATGTTCCACTTCGAAAAGATGGGTCGTTGCAGATAATGTGTGGATTATAGAAAAGTGAATCATGCCACCATTAAGAATGTATATCCGTTCCGTGCATAGATGATTTATTTGACCAATTCAAAAGCGAGAGTCTTTTCCAAGATAGATTTGAGATCGGGTTACCATCGGTTGAGGATTAAGGAGACCGATGTGTCCAAGATCGCTTTTAGGACGCGGTATGGCCACTTTGAGTTTTTGGTTATACCTTTGAGGTTAACGAATGCTCCTGCAGTATTTATGGATTTGATGAATAGAGTATTCAAGTCTTTCCTAGACCAATTTATCATTGTCTTTATTGATGATATATTGGTCTATTCTAAGAGTGATGAGGAACATGAGGATCATTTGAGGGTTGCCTTAGAGACATTGAGAAAGAATGAGCTGTATGCCAAATTCGATAAATGCGAATTTTAATTGAAAGTAGTATTTCTTGGGCATGTGATTTCAGAGTGTGGAGTGCATGTGGATCCACAAAAGATAAGTCGTGGTTAAATGGGAAGCACCTAAGAATGTAATGAAGTGAGAAGTTTCTTGGGATTAATGGATATTACAGGAGGTTTGTGGAGGGCTTTTCTATGATAAATTGCTCCACTTTCCAAATCGATTTAGAAAGAATCGAAATTTGAGGACTAAGGAGTGCAGGCGGCAGCTGAGGAATTGAAGAATAGGCTTACTATCGCACCGATTTTGACGTTACCCTATGGTAATGATGGATACATTGTATACAGTGACACCTATAGGAAGGGTTTAGGGTGTGTATTGATGCAAGGAGAGAAAGTGATTGCCTATGCTTCTAGGCAATTAAAGCCTTATGAGGTGAACTATCCTATCCACGACTGGGAATTGGTTGTTATAATTTTTGCATTGAAGATTTAGAGACATTACTTGTATGGAGTTACCACTAGGGTATTCTGGACCATAAGAGTCTTAAGTACTTGTTAACCCGAAAGAGCTGAATTTAAGGCGAGGCGATGGTTAAATTGTTAAAAGATTATGACTTGATGATAGACTACCATCTGGGGAAAGCTAATGTGGTAGCAGATGCTTTGAGTAGGAAGTTCACTATGGCACATGTGAAACGGTGTATTTTCCCTTGCTGAAGGAATTAGCCAGGCTTGATGTGACGCGTTGAGACAAGTTGAACTGGTTGTGTCTTGGCAAATTTTAGAGTGAGACCAAATATTGAAGGAGAAGATTAAAGAATTGCGTGAATGTGGATGAGTACTTGAGTAAGCTTAGAAGAGGTAAAGAATGGCAAACCTTCCGGTAGAGGTAAAGGAAGATGGATTGATGGTTATGGGTAATAGATTGTGTGTTCCAGACATGCTAGAGTCAAGGATGAGATCCTTGATGAGGCGATAATGCTCTGTATGCAATGCACCTGTGGAGTTCTAAGATGTATCGGGATTTGAAAGAGTATTTTGGTGGAAGGAATGAGGAAAGATGTGGCGAGTATGCTAAAGATGTTTAGTGTGTCAGCAAGTGAAAGCTGAACACCAAGCACCTTCAGGCAAGCTTAATTCATTGCCGATTCCGGAATAGAAATGGGAGAGGATCACCATGGATTTTCTGATGGGATTATCGAGGACTAGCAAGAAGCATGACGCTATATGGGTGATTGTTGATAGGTTGACCAAGTCAGCACACTTCTTGCCAATTAGACAGACAGATTCTTTGAATGTTTTGGCTAAGAAGTATGTGGATGAGGTAATCAGACTTCATGGGATTCCAAGCTCGATAGTTTCTGATAGGGATCCTAGGTTTACCTCCAGATTTTGGGAAAGTTTGCAGGAGGCTTTGGGGACTAAATTGCATTTTAGTACGGCTTTCCATCCGCAGACTGATGGACAATCGGAGAGGACGATAAGGACCTTGGAGGCAATGTTGAGAGCTTGTGCTTTGGATTTTAAAGGTTAGTGGATGATCACCTACCTTTGATTGAGTTTGCTTACAATAATTTCTATCACTGGAATTCAGATGGCACCATATGAGGCTTTGTATGGTAGGAGATGCAAACTCCTATTTGTTGGGATGAGGAAGGTGAAAGGAAGCTTGTAGGACCTGAGTTGAGTGCAGATTACACGATAAAGTTAAGTTAGTAAAGCGAGGCTTAAAGCAGCTCAAGATAGGATGAAAAGTTACACGGATGCCCATAGGAAAGAGATGGAATTTGAAGTGGGAGAAAAGGTGTTTCTTAGAGCTTCTCCATGGAAAGGTGTTTCTTAGAGCTTCTCCATGGAAAGGTGTTTTGAGGTTTGGCAAGAAGGGCAAGCTTAGCCCGAGGTACATAGGCCCATATGAGATCATTGAGAGGATTGGGTCTTTGGCATATAAGTTAGATTTGCCAATGGAGTTATCTAAGATTCACAATGTGTTCCATGTATCGATGTTGAGGAAATACCGATCGGATCCTTCACATATAGTTCGACCTTCGTGAGGTTGATTAAGAGAGGATTTGACTTATGAGGAGCAACCAAAGGAGATCTTAGATTCAAAGGAAAAGGTGTTAAGGAATAAGATTGTAAAAGTCGGTTAAGGTCTTGTGGAGAAACCATTCGAATCAAGAAGCAACTTGGGAGTTTTGAGGCCATGAAGGAGAAGTATCCATACCTCTTCATGGACTCGTGTAAGGATTTCGAGGACGAAATTTTATAGGAGCGAGAATTGTTGGCCCCAAATTTTTTAATTATTAATTATTTATTTATTTATTTAATTACTATTCGCTTACTTTAATTATATTTTTCATTTATTTATTTTCTCTAATTGTTTAATTATATATATATATATTTGTTGAGTTTTGCAATTAGTAGGTAGGATTGGAAATTAGAAGTTGGGAATTAAAATGAAGGATTAGAATTGTGTTGGAGGAATGGGCTTTAGGAATAAATGGAATAAGAAGGAGGATTAGAAATAAGTGGATTATTGTGTAGTGGGCTTGTGAGGAGGAGAGCCCAAAGTGGCAAGTGAGCTTTAAGAGAAGTATCAAACTATGTAGTTTTAAAGAGGGCATTAAAGATGAGAATAAATGAATTAAGTAGTTAAGGAGAGAAGCAAAGTTGTCGTGAGACGAAAGGAAAGAAAAGAGAAGAAAAATGTAAGTTAAGGAAGGAGAGAGTTTTCGCCAAGAGGAAAAGGAGAGCCGTAGGAAGCTTGAAGGGAGGAAGAAAGAAGAAGAAAAAGAAGAGAAACTACTTGTTGGAGGTAAGTTCTATCCTTGCTTATGTTAGATTCAAGTATGGGATATAATGGAAGTTAGGGTTTGTGTAGAGATTGAAGAAAGATAGAAGAGAAGGGTAAGACCTATGGATTTTGGGACTTCTAAGCTAAGGTTTTGGTTATTCTAGCATAGATGGCTTATGGATAGGTTAGGTTAAAGTATATTTTACCTTTGCTTGATTTTATGAATGCTATGCCTTTCTTTTAGAATGTATTTATTGAATGGAGTATGGTTTGATTGAGGAAATCAAGAAAACCCCACTCAAGACAAGGAGGAAGGGCAATCTTGAATTGGATTCCGACATTAGGTGGGTAACATTTTTATAGTTGTTGTGTGATGGGCAAATGCCTATGTGTGTAATCCTTGTTAAATTTATTACATGTCGAGTTGTGTATGTACTTGAAAGTGTGTGATGAAATGGATATATTTCCTTTGATATGAATGAAAAGTATGAGATTGTGATGATTTGACAAAAATGAAAGAAGCATACAAATGCTATTTGTGCATTTGAATATTGAGCATAAATTGATTGTGATTGGGCAAGAGAGAACCTGTATTGTTAGTCTCGTGCACGAAGACCCAAAGCCTTCTCCCGGCTGCCCGCTTGAGGCCACGAGATCTTGAGAAGTCGGACTCGTCTTATTTACGATAAACTTCGGTTTATTCGTCTTGTCTATGGAACTCTCGATCCAATTGTGTGCATTTCATCATTTTTTAGTATATGATGCATATTATGTGTTTTAATTGATAAAAGATCCCATGTTATGCTTTATGTGATGAGTTCGGTTAATTATGACTTATGTGATAAAGTTGGGTATTTAGGCATATTATGTTAATTGCAAATGTTATGGATTCTTGATTATGTGTTGTATGGCTCATTACTCAATGGCTATGAGGGTGTTAGCCATCGAGCAGTGTTTTGCTCACCCCATTCTCCCTCCTCGAGTGCAAATTCAAGTTGATCAATGAACCTTAAAGGCATCGGGCATAACTCCAAGAATTCTAGATACTTTGTATTAAGTTAGTGACTAGCATTTGGAATAGCTTTATAAGCATATCAAGCATTGAGCATCTCATATTTTGTATTTTGTACTTGATTCTTGATGAATATGCCGATATGTAATTAAAGCTATGATTAAACTCTTGAATGATTGATAAAGAGATTGAGAGCTCGATACCCTCTTCATCATGTGAATTTGTTGATTTCGATCCGTGTTTGACCTTGAAAAGGGTATATGTATAAGTCTTTTGATCATTGAGTTGCTGCTGGGTTTTTGCTTTGGGAGAGCTCGCTGGGAATTTGTAAAGGTTTATGAGTTGTTCAGTTCTACAAATTCTGGGCTGATGTGGTCAATTTTGGATATATTGTGCATTCAGCCAAATTTTGAGTTATTACAAGTCGAATAGGATCATTTAGACTCCTTGAGGGTGTTAGGCGAGCTGTAGAGCTTTCCATGATGTAGTATGAGCTATTTTAGAGTGTGTTATTTGGTAGCTAAGAGTTGTTAGAATTAAGTGCAAAATGTCTAAATGGCGATTTTAGCAGAGAGCTTTGACTCCACTTTTGACCCTTATAGAGTTGAAAATTGAATCAGTGATCTTCATGGAAGTTGTAGAAATGTTCTTTACCTTTCCATAGATATCAAGTTTGCTAAATTCAGAGTCCCGGGTCAAAGGTTATGGTATTTGCAAGTTAGGTCTTTGTTTATGAGGAGCTAGTCGATCGGTCTTGAGTTAACTTTTGATTTCTTTAGTCGAGCTTGCTCTTGGGTCCTTCTTAAAATGGTGAAAGCTATCTCTTAGCTTTTCTAACTAATCAAACCTTGTTTGATTTGGCGCTCAGTCAAAAGTTATGAGGTTTGAAGCCTGTTAGGTCAATCGTGTCAGGTCGCTCGCGCTTGGCGCTCAACCTTCGCCGCCTGGGCCAACCGAGGCGTTTGGGGTCGGTTCTTGGCCGACTGACCCCTCTTCCTTCTTTTGGCCATAACTTTTTGTACAGACCTCCGATCGATCTCATTTTCGAAGCGATAGATTTCTAAGAAAATTTTCTATCTTTTTATACCTGATTTGTCCGTATTACTTTTAAATTATAAAAAGTGAATGGAAAAAAAGTGTGATGGTCGGTCGAGAAAGTCTGAATATATTTCAATGATTTTGGAATATCTTGAGCTATAGAACTCCAATTGGGTCGATTCTTATTTTAAATTAAACTAGAGACATAAACCTACAAGTTTTATGAAGGAACTGATCGGCCATCTAACCTATAAGACTTTCAAAATCTGGCATGAAGTCGGTAGAGCGTCAGTTTTGATTGTTTTCTTAAGATAGTATTTTGAGCATAACTTTTTCATTTCTAATCCAAATTGAACGTTTTCTGTGGCGTTAGAATCGTTAGAATATGAGGAATAAATGTCCTTAAGAAGCCGATCAGATTTTCCTTTATGAGTTACCCAAATTGGGGTCAATTTGTTGTCAATTTGGGTCTTCTATGCCAGTGTGTTTAGAATGTTGGGCCTCGAGAGCGGGGTCCAACACTTTAGACTTTAACTTGATCTCTATATCGGTTTTGCATAAAAGGGCTATCGCTTTGTATTTGATACTTCAGTTGTAAATATTTCTATCAATGCAAGACATATTGAAATTGTCTTCTTATCCTATGATTATATAGAATGTGTCTTGCTCAGAAGCAGAAATGTATGTCTCTTCTTATATTGCTAAACATATTACTCAAAAAGGACCCTTCATAAAGGAAACATCGTATATGTTGTGGTATAAGCGTCTTGGCTACATTTCTAAGGAGAGTGTTGAGATTGATAAAGGATAACATTCTCCCAACTTTAGACTTCAAAGATTTGGAAACGATGTATCGATTGTTGCAAGGGTAAGTTGATCAAGATAAAGAAAAAAGGTTCAATTCATTAGCTACGGTTTATTAGATCTTATACATACAAACATTAGTGGTCCCGATATAGTCACGCTATGCAATGCTAGATATTTTCTAATGTTTACAGATGATTATCCCTACTATGGCTATATGTTCTTACTTAAGGAAAAGTTTGAAGTTCTTGAAAAGTTTAAGATCTTTAAGATTGAGGTTGAGAACCAATTGAAAAAATCAATAAAGATAGTCATATCTGACAAGGGAGGGGAATACTATGGCAAACATAGGGTTACAGGATAAAAAAGAGGGTTGTTTGCCAGGTATTTAGGATCAGTTGGAATAGTGACTCAGTTCATAATTCCAAGTAATCCTAAGCAAAATCTTATGCCCAAAAGGTGCAATCGCACCCTAAAGGATATGATGAGGTCAATGTAGAGCAGGACTAACCTACCTGAATACCTTTAGGTTAAAGCCATCAAGCGACATTGTATATCTTGAATAAAGTCTCAAGTAAGTCAATATCAAAGACACCTTTTAAACTCTAGGTTGGAAGGAAGCCAAGCCTTGCACACATTCGTGTGTGATGCTGCCCTACTGAGATAAGGTTATATAATCCTTACAAAAGCAAATTGCAACCTCGTTCCACTCGTTGCTATTTAGTAGGTTTTCTTGACCATTCTAAGGACTACAAATTTTACTGTAAAGAATGAGGGGCTAGAATAATGGAATTGTAAACAGCTATGTTTCTAGAATACTATGTCCATGATGAGGGAGGATTCTTACATCCTCTAGGAGATAGCAGGACGAATACTATGAGTATTTCGTATTTGCCTCTCATACAGTCAGATCAGTGGATGAAGGCCCGAGTACCATGCCTATACAGACACAAAGACCTACACCTATTTAGAAAGAGGCTTCTAAGGTACAAAAACCTATATAGTTACACAAATTTATCAGAGAAAGACGACCTGCTATCTTATCAGATTACATAGTCTATTTAAGATAGCAAGACTATGATAAAGGACATGTTGTAGATCCAGTTACTTTTATAGAAGCCATTTCTGAACCCCATGCAGACTTGTGATAGGAAGCAATGAAGGATGAGATGCAATCTATGAGGCATAATAAGGCATGAGCGCTTGTTGATTTACCTCAACATTGCAGGTCTGTCAGTTGTAAGTGGCTATTTAAGACCAAGAAGGACACACAAGGTCAAGTTGAGTCGTTTAAGGTGCGTTTAGTTGCTAGGGGATTCACTCAGAGAGAAGGAGTTGACTTCAATGTTACCTTCTCTCCTATATCCTCGAAGGATGCATTTAGAGTGATTATGGCAATAGTAGCACATTATGACATGAAGCTACATCAAATGGACGTTAAAACCACTTTCTTGAATGGTGAACTTTATAAGGAGGTCTATACGAAATAGCCTAAAGGATTTTAGGATCATGATGCAACTGACAAAGTTTGTAAGTTGTCTAAATCAATATACGATTTGAAATAACCTTCCAAAAAATGGTACCTAAAGTTTGATGAGGTTTTGACCTCATTCGGCTTTTTGGAAAACCAAGTTGAAAGATGCTTATACTATAAGGTCAGGGGCATTAAAGTTATCTTCCTATTACTATATGTGGATGATATCGTGCTCATGTCGAATGATTTGACCATGTTGCATAAGGTAAAGCAACTTTTAGCCAAACACTTTGACATGAAAGATTTAGGTCGAGCATCTTTTGTCCTTGGTATATAGATTCATGGGACAGATCTTAACACTCATTGAGCCTCTCACAAAAAACATACATTAAGCAAGTGCTACAAAATATAGCTAAATGTAAACCTATTATAACACCTATCTCTTATGGTGAGAGATTGTCTTTAGTATAGTGTCCAAAGAATAAAGTTGAGAGAGAGGCTATGAGGAATGTCCCATACTTTAGGGCAATTGGTACCTGATGTATGCCCAGGTATGCACTAGACTAGACAATACATTTACTGTTAGACTGTTGGGTTGATATCTGGCTAGCCCAAGTATAGACCATTAGAATGTAGTCAAACGAGTGTTGAGATACTTAAAAGGTACCAAGGATTATAAATTGACATATAAAAAAGTCAACGATTTAAACCTCACAGGGTATACGGACTTCGATTTTGCTATGTGTCTGGATGATTGCAAATCCACTTCAGGGTACATTTTTATGTTGATAGATGGTGCAGTATTGTGGATGAGTGTCAAGTAGACACTGGTAACTTCCTCGACCATGCATGCAGAGTTTGTTGTATGTTATGGAGTTGCTACATAGGTGTTTGGCTTAGAAACTTGATTTTTGAGTTGTTTATAGTAGATTTGATAGCTAGACTCATTTTGTTATATTGTGATAATCTTGTTACATTGTTTTTGAGTAATAACAACAAGAATATCACAAGGTCTAAGCATTTAGCGTTTAATTACTTGGCCATAAAGGAGTTGATTCAGAAAGGTAACAACGAATTAGAGCATATTAGGATTGAGGAGATGTTAGCTGATCCATTAACTAAAGGACTTCACCCACTAGTGTTTGTTAAATATGTATCTAGTATGGGCATATTAAGGTTCTTAGATAGCAGTAGTTAGGGATCACTGTATTTGTTCCTTAAATGTTTGTACATTTTAATGGATTATGACATTATGGTTATTTATTAATATAGATGATCATCTTTTTATCCTTAGTATTAACTATTTTGTGTATAATCATAATACATATGAAAGCCTTAAGATTTGTGTTGATTTTAAGCATTTTATAGTTCATTGGGCATATATAAAGATTGACTTTGAGCCTATGTCATTTAGACATATACAATTTAGTACGGATATCCATCAATTTGATATGGCATAGGGGATATAAGGTATAATCCCATAAAAGTTTTCTAATGCAGAGTAGCATTCAGTTGGAGAACATAAAGGTTTTCTTTAATGTTGTTTAGCATCCGGTGAGAGAAAATAAGGTTTTCTCTAATGTTGTTCAGCATTTAATAAGAGAAAATAGGATTTTATGCTACAATTTAGCATGTGCAGTTTAACATGAAAATAGAGAAATCAAGACCTACAAATGAAGATGATATGTATTAGATCATACAGGTATCATCCTAGTTTGCCACACTCCGTTTTCCCATTTATATTAGTAAGGTATTAGATATTCAAGATTATATCGCACCTATGTCACACATGACACATATGTTTTGTTGGAACCCCTCCCCGGTGAGTCGCGTGCCCGACGTCCTACGTAACATCTAGACGCGCATCTCACGAGGGAGGAATTCCTCACCACGAAAGAAACCTCAAATCGAACTTATTTTAACGTCATCCGAACAAAACTTGATAAGTTCACCCTAATTATCACCCAATAAAATTTATCTGCTTAGGGCCCATAACTAAATCCTAATCCTAAGCTAAAATGAAATTTCATATCTCTTGATCAATTAGAATCGAAATCGCCTCAATCGGATCTCTATAGCTCACAAATTCGCTCAAAACTAATTACATTCAAAACCGTCACATAATTGACTCTCATTAATACCATCCGTAAAGTCCCACCAAAACTCGCTACTCTCATTTTACTAAAAGGGTATAAAATATTTTAGAAACCCAAGAAGCTTGAAATCGTGAAAATCGGAGGTCAAACGGAGGAAAGACAAAGAAAATAAGAAAATGGGTTTATTTATCATTTTCCAAAAATCAGAAATTTAAAAAAAAAACAGTGTCGCACCCTTCCGAAAAGACACTCATCGTCACTTACTCAAATAGAGGCGCCTCAAGACTCACTCACCGAAAGTAGGAATTTTTTTTTTTGTAAAATCAAAATAACCTTCTTACCTTGAATAGTCTAACTTTTCATCCCAAATCGAAATTTCATAAATTTAGTGTCAATAAAAAGATAAAAGGAAGCTCTACAACTTCCTAGAAGGATTTAAAAACTAATTTAGCCATTAAGAGGGTCATAAATTGCTTCAAAGTTTCAGCCCAAAAACTCAATTTCCCTACACAATGTCAAAAGTTTGAAAATTCATATCTTTTTGCACACAAGTCTAAAAATGACACATTTTACCTCATTGGAAAGATAGAGAAAAGATCTTCAAACTTCATGAAGGGTGAAAAAATTAAATCAGTCATTAGGAAAGGTAAAACACACTTAAGGTTTCAGCCCAAATGAAAAACCAATGGAACAAAATTTGACACAATGAACAAAGAATCGTCAACATTCCAAATCTCATAACTTTTTATTCCTAATTCTAATAATTGCAAATCACACCTCATTTTAAATATATAAGGATAATCTACATTTTTCATGAAGGAAGCAAAAACCAGATCAGCCTCTAAGAGGGTGAAAAGCCTTCTAAAGGTGCTGCAAAATTTCAAATTTCATCAACAAAGAAATGAAATCTTTCAGCTCTCACTTTTCATCTTAAGTCTAAATGTGGCAAACTTTATGTCATTGGAAAGATGTAAACATGTTCTACATTCTTCAAGAAGACCACCCAAACTAATTCAAGCTCTAAAGTATTCTAAAACCTAAGTGAAGTTGCTGCCCAATTTTAGAAAAATTGGACAGCATCTCCCTATTATGCAACTAACCATAATCTTCAATTCAATTCAACAACCTGCATAAAATTCATTCTTCCAACTTCCATAACACAACTCAAACCCAATTATCCCAACTCCAAACAAAATATACTTCAAAGGCGTAGCACACTCTTAGGATTCTAATTGTTTCCAAAACATCAATTAATCTAACTTAACTCTTTCTTTTGTCCAATAAACCCATTTCATGCTACATTTGAGAAAACATTACATAAGATACATTTCAATATTCAAAATTCTTGCATTTACATGGAAACAAGTCAATACAAAGTCTCAAGGCATTCTAGCCCGAATACATCGAAAGTAGCAAAATCCAAAATACAAAGAGAACCATTTCTCCACAATACAACCTAAAGCATTGTTTTCTCAATTATAACTTCAAAAGCAAAATGCATCGAGTATTTCTTCAATCCCGATGCAATGACTCGGCTTCACTCGATGCCCTGTGGAGGGAAAGATGGGGTGAGCACGACGGCTCGATGGGTAACAACTTAATAAACGAGAAATAAGCAAAAATCATCATTTATTCATTCATTCATTTTCAAAACAATGTTACGTTAATCATTTTTACTTTTCAAATCTTTTCACAGAATTTATCACTTCAATGAATTTACATTTAGCACATCACAAGACAACATAACATTTCACAAATTCACAAACAAAGTGGTTCGGTGGATCCAAACAACGTATTATACATTTCATGAAGCGGTCATGTAGTCATGGACGGATAGGAGTCCTCGAGAGGAAACTCCACGACCACTAGTAGGCAAGGGAGGGAGAAGCCTATGGGTAGACAGGTGCACCGACTCGGATCGACCACCACAAACCCAAAGAAAGCTCATAATTCACACAATTCAAATTATTAGTCAGAATCGCCATTTCAAAATCACTTTCGCATGATTGGTCCAAACTAGCAAATCTTTTCCGAAATCACACATTCAAGTCTTTTCACATAACAAAACATTATGCAAATGATTCCTCACCTAATTTACAATCACAGTACATCACATACAAGTGAAAAACATAGCAAAGAATAGTTCATACAAACATTCTAAGTCATTAGAAAACATCAATTTGCCAAAATCACATAATCAATCTTTTTCACTTATTAAATCATTTCGCCATCGTTTCCAACATAAATTTACATTCAAGAAACATCACGTACAAGTTTAAATCCTCACAAAGAAATTTTAATGGAAACTTCTTAAATCATTGGAAAGCATTAATTTGCATTTATTCTAAAAACGTTAAATTGCTTATTAACTCAATTATTAAGGAATCACCCACCTTAATTCCTTAAGCTCTAGGATTGATTAATTTGCCTCCTCAACTTCCAATGGCCTCTAGACCTTCATTAAGCATAATAATCCCATAAGCATAAGAGATAGCAAAATTCATAATCCTTAGGGAGAGAAAACATGAATTAACACCTATCTAACTTTACCCATAACTTAACTAAGCTTTTAGCATCAAAACCCATCCATAAAATCATAAATTTTGAAATTTTTCTTACCTTAGAGAGAGACCCACGAATTTTCTTCTTGCTTCTAATGGAAGTTTAATCCCTTCCTTTCCACTTTCTTCTTAAAGCAAGCCCTTAAATCCTCCTTTCTAAAGCAATAAATCAACAAGCCCTTACTTCTGTTCTTCTTCTTCTTCTTCTTCTTCTTCTTCTTCTTCTTCTTCTTCTTCTTCTTCTTCTTCTTCTTCTTCTTCTTCTTCTCCTTATCTCATGGCCGCAAGTCTCCCTCTTGTTTTCTCCTTGGTGAATGTCGTAAGTTTCTATCTCTAATGACTTAAGGGACTTTGTTTCTTACTTATAAACCTAAGCTAATACTACGTAGTTTTGATCAAGTCTCTTCTTATAAGTCAAATTCCTCACTTATACGGCTACACTCATCCAAGTCCTTCCTTAATTCCTTAAAATTTCGTAACCTACTCTTCATTTCATACGGCCACTTCACCCATTTACTTCATGTCTTCTTGTTTTAATAAAACTCTTTTATTCCTTACAAAATCCGTGGCTCTTCCCTTCACCATACGTTTACTCCTCATTTATTCCATTTAAAATTTCATTCTCTTTCATTTAATGCAATTTAAAAGGACTAAAAGCCCACTTTATAAACCTTAAGCTTTAATAACCTAAGCACGCTTCCTACTTTAGCCCTACACCAACTCAAGTCTTTAAATTCTAACAATTTATCAAATTTCAAAATTTAACTAAATCCCTCCAATTAATTTCTATTAACCCCCAAATTAATCTAACTAAAAGGAATTATCAATCTAAACCTCAAAATAAAAATAAATCATGCTTAATGCGAATCGGGGCCCAACATGTTTGATATTTTTCGGTATCGAAAACCTTGCAGGATGAAATGTTGAACTTTTATTAACTTTGGATCAAATGTTTTTAGTTTTTAAATTTGGTGCCAATATAACAACATGACTTAACTGAGTTTTCAAACTATTTTTAAACTTGAGTAAAAACTGCAATTAATGATTATCCAAGAGGGAGAATGTTGGACAATTTTGTCCTTTGTTATTATGTTGGACAACTATTAATTGTATTTTTAGGCTTTTCAATAACTTATTAGTTAAGTTACATAGTTTGATCCAGATAAGGGTAATAAAGTGGCCCAATAAATGATCTAAATCAATAAGTCGAAGTCCAAGAGAAAAATGGATCCCAATTAGTATATATTGGATCCATATTAGGCTTGTGATAGGGAAGCCCAATATGGAAACTATATACAAAGATTAAGGTCTCCTGCAGTTGTTCATATCATTCGTAAGCATACGGATCCTCTGACCCATTAAGAGCACTTACATATTGAGAAAATTGTCGAAAGTTGTTAATCATGTGTTGGTGAATTTTTTTTTAAGGTTTCGGGAGGCTGGAGCTCGTTTTGACCACAAAAATTGCTTCAAAATTCAAGATGAAACAGAAATCAAGTATTCCACATTTCTTTCATTTTTAACCCTTTCATGAACGATTCAGAACACATAATAAAGTCTATACTACGTGTTACACTTATATCTTAGAAAATATGCTCCATCTTAATTTATAAGTCAATACGTTTTGATTTAGTTATTTACTAACTTAATTATAACTTGATTTCGGTGGTAAGTGTAGAATATGAAATTACTCTTATTCTTGTATTGAATTGTGAATAAAATTAACCTTGTCTACCATTCAATAAATCTTTTATAGTATCATAATCGTAAAAGTTTCATTATTCAATTATTTTCATCACGTAAAATCTTCATCTACTCAATCATAAAATACAACTACTTAAATTAACTTGCAAAATATCAATTAGAAAAATACAAATGCTCAAATGATATGGAACAACAACCAAATTAATTCCTTGATAAGCTTTAATATTGCCTCCCAAAGTTGGTTTCCTTGATAACTTTTAATATTACCTAATTTCAATTTCTTTTGAAATTTAATGATAACATTACATACTCAACATAAATCCATAAATCATTACTCTTTTGTATATATAATTTAATGGACTGTATTGATAACTTATACTCATATTTCATATATCCAAATTTACCAAATTTCAAATTATAGACTAAATAAATTAACTATCTCTAAATTGTTATAATGGTCTCAAGATATAATACAATTACTTATATAGTAGTATTGAAAAAATAATTAAACAAATTTGAGGTAACCTTACAATAACCATTGGTAATAAATCAAGACCAAGGATCCCATGTACTTCACACAACTCTTTGTAACACAATGAAAGACTTAAAATTAGTAGTAGGTTACATAAATGTAATTTAAATTATTGCAGATAAAGCCACTTTATCTAGATCACTCACGAGATATTATTTAAAATTCTTATTGGCATTAGATAAGAACAAATAGAAATTAGTAATGGTTTACATGTTCATGATGCTCCAATAACATATGAAGAACTATTTGACAAATTCATTAATCATGAAATCTTCTTGAATCATGAAATCGATATGAAAGAATTAGTTAACCTAATAACTAATACAATCAATGTTTCAATAACACTAACTATCATTTCAAAAATACAAATATATCTAAATAATGAAAATAAAAGACACTTCTTCTAAAATAATGGACAAAAATAACTACAACTACCAAAGGCGCTATAATCTATGCAATCATAACCTTAATTAGCATACATCTATATCAAACCTCAATAGAAGAACGATTCAATGTAAATTTGTGACAAATTTAGCCACTCCACCAAAGTATGTAGGTCAAGAATGGTTGTTAAACATCAAACATAAATTCCCTCTACTCCAACCAAAAATTAGCTTATGAATATTGGTGCCTCTCAATACATTACACTTGATCTACAAAACTTGTCCATTCGTTTTGTGTATAATGGAGGTAATGACATCGTAATGTTAACAACATCCCTATCATATATATAAGTTCAATCATGATTAATACTCCTTCTCGCTTATTTTTACACTTAATAACATTTTTGGGCTCTTAACATCACAAGAAACTTGTTTTCGATTTTACAATTTCATAAATCAAATTCTGCATTAATTGAATTATATTTAGGAAATTTGGAATAGAATCTTGCATATGTTACCTCATAATCTTTCTAGTTATAATTGGGATCAAACTTTAAATTCGATCATAACTAATTCAAAAAGGAGTAAACCTAACATTGTTCTCTGCAAAGCAACATATACAATTCTCATATACAACATATGGAGGGCATGGAATATTAGACGGTTTACTGATTAGAGGGTAGAGAAATACTTTCTTGTGGATAGAGTCATCAACTTTATCAAAGTTTACTTGTACGCTAAACATATACAGGAATCTCTGTCTATGGATATGAAGAGAATGTGGGGCTTGTAATTTTTATGTTTGCATAGTAAAGCTTATGTTCTATTGTTTGGCTTCTTCCTTTAGCTTAGACAATTGGGCTTAGTTCCCTTTACGAGACTAGGCATCTAGCCTTAAACTCATTGTAGTGTTGATCTGGTTTCTTTTATAAAATTCTTCATTCATTTTTCAACCAAAAAAAAGTTATTTCCATCTTACATGGTGAAAGATTTGAGAATGAGGGCAACATTTATTTGTGGCTAGAGTAAAGGGAACTTGTATGAGTTGCCAACTATGGCTTAAACATATTCACTTAACTTTCAAATATGTCATTCATCAACCATTAAAACCTAACAAGATCCACTATCGAGAGGCTTGTTTCAATCCATATATGAATTTATTAAACTTGTAGACTAAATACTCACCATCACTAGAGGAGAATCATCGTGTTGTTTCATGTAAACTTCTTCCTCTAGTTCACTATCGAGGAACGCCATTTTCACATCCATTTTATGTAACTCAAAATCAAAATGAGCTACCAATGTCATGATTACACGGAGAGAATCTTTCTAAAATATAGGAGAAAATGTCTCCGTGTAAATGATTCCTTCCCTCTGAGTGAACCCTTTGTCAACAAGTCTTACCTTATGTCTCTTAATGTTGCCTTGTGAGTCTTTCTTTGTCTTAAATGCCCATTTACATCACCATTGGATAACTCGATGAGATCCTAAACTTGGTTAGATGCTATAGAATCCATCTCATCTTTCATAGCGTTATACCACATGTCTGATTCCTTAGAACTTATGGCCTGTGAAAACGTTTTAGGATCATTTTCGACTCCAATGTCATAGTTAACTCTTGTAGATACACTATATAACGACTAGGAATTGCTGACCTTTTAGCTCTAGTAGATCTCCTCAATGTTGTATCATCATCTTCTCGAAGAACTTATTGCTTAACCTATTGTTCAACTAGTTGCTCACCAATTTCTTATTGCTCCTTATTTATAACTTGATCTACTAGATTGGCATCAACAATTTGTGAAACTTTAGTAATTGGTTGTCCAACACCTGTTTCAACTTGAGGGGTGTGAATGACAATCATTCTATCACTTGAACCAGACGATTGAGCTTTATAATGGTCCTTTTCAAAAACTATGTCTTAAAATTGACCATTCCCACTGATCAAGTCATTTTCAAAAACTTTTGCATTTCTTGATTCCATAATCCTAATATTGTAAGATGGACAACATAATCTATACCTTTAGACCTTTCAACATATCCAATTAAATACCCACTAATGGTCTTTGGGTCTAGCTTCTTCTCTTGTGGGCTATAAATTCCCACTTTATATGGGCATCCCCGAATACATATATACCTCAAACTAGGTTTCCAACCCTTAAATAACTGGAAAGATATCTTTGAAACAACCTTGGTTGGAACTCGGTTTAATATATACATAGTCGTCTTTAGAGCTTCAGTCTATAAGAATTGAGGAAGTTTTGTATTACTCCTGATACTTCTCACCATGTCCATTAAAGTTCGGTTTCTTCTTTCTACCACACCATTATGATTTGGAGAACCAGGCATGGTGTACCAAGTAACAATCTCATGTTCTCAAGAAACTTCGAAATAGACCAGGTGTTTGTCCATTCTTTGTGTATCTACCATAGTACTCCTCACCTCTATCTAACCTCACAATTTTAATTAATTTTTCACATTGATTATCTACTTTAGCCTTAAAACTTTTAAAGGCATCCAAAACTTCATCCTTGGAATGAACTAAGTAGAGATACATATATCGTGAATAATCGTCTATGAAAGTGATAAACTATTTTGGACTATTTACGTCCATATCTGGACAACAAATATCTGTATGTATGATTTCTAATAGGTTTATGCTTCTCTTTACACTCCTTTTAGACTTATTAGTTTGCTTACCTTTAATGCAATCCACGCAAGTCTCAAAATTAGTAAAATCCAAAGTATTAAGTACCCCTTCATTTACCAATCTTTTAATTCTCTCAATGGAGATATGTCCTAATCTACAGTGTCATAACATAAAGGATTCCTCATTCACAACACATCATTTTAATCAAGTAATGACATGCATAGAATTATAAGTATCATCATTTTGTAACTAAATGGAATAAAGACCATTAAATAATGTACCATAACCAATAACTTCAGATCTATTACGTAAACTGAAACCAGAATCTGAAAATTTAAAAGGAAAAACCTAAAGGTACAAGTCTTGATACATAAATCAAATTTTTAGAGAAATTTGGAACATAAAAGGTCTTTTCCAAACATAAATAAGACCACTATGTAAAACTAAACTGTAAGTTCTAATGGCTTCTACATGTGAACTCGTCTTACTTCCTAAATAGATGTATTATTCACTTCCCACTAGCTTCCTTAGGTTTTGCATATCCTGTAATGCATTTAAAACATGGTTTGAAGAACCAAAATCAATCCACCATGTGTTATGATTAACATTGACCATATTAGATTCATAACAAACAAATGAAAATGGAGTATCTTTCTTTTCAAGCCAGTCCTTAAACTTAGCACAGTCTTTCTTCATATGTTGCTTCTTCTTGCAGAAGAAACACTTTTATGGTTTTTTTATATCAAAGTGAGGAGGAATTTTGCCTTTTCCCTTATTTTTGGCATCATCGTACTTTTTCTTTCTTGAAACAGTCAAATTCATCCTTTCACCCTCTTCCATTAACAACTTTTCTTCTTCTTGTACACGCATGGTCAATAGTTCATTGATTGACCACTTGTTCTTATGTATGTTATAAGAAATTTTGAAAGGATTGTATTGTTGAGGTAGAGTGCATAGAATGTAATGTACCAAGAAAGATTCCGATATGGTAACCTCCAAGGCTTTCAACTGAGCCGATATGTCCTTCATATGTATGATATGATCTTGTACATCCTTTATCCCGGTGAATATCATAGATGACAACTGAATAATCAAGGTGTTGGCAAGGGCCTTATCGATGTAGCTAATTGTTTATCAATGACCTTCATAGATCCTTGACTTTATTATATTATTCACGAATTACGAATACCAAAGACATATTTTGGTCTTTATGAACATCACGGAGAGGTGATTAGATCCGTCCCATTTTTATAAAGATTAATAGTATCTGGAGTAAGGGAATGAGGAAATCGGGCGAGTGACCCAAGGATGGGCAAATTGTTGAAAAGCCACCGAGCGACCCTTCGACGATGACCGAAAGGGAGCTAAACCGGTCGATTATTAAGAATAATATCCCTTCGTCTTAATAACCTAGGCTGGTTGGTAAGAGCGAAAGGATTCATAGCAGTGGAGGCAGCTACTTCGCTGTGACAGAGAGTTTTTTCTCGGTCGGTGGTATGAAGCTTCCATACGCCCCGATCATCGATGAGGTATGGCGCGCCTACCAATTAGGGCCGAGCCAGATTCTCCCAAATGGTTGAGGTTCATCAACGGTCTGGCTTTGCTGTGCCATTATTTCGGGTGTCCACCATCAGTCGGTGTCCTGCGTCATTTTTTAAGAATGAACTAGAGGTCAAGTTGTCGGTAGGGATCCTCATCTCTAGTATAGGGATGCGAGGTATCATCTCCACCGAACAACAGATCAATCAAAGCGTGAAGACGGTACTTTTCAGGAGACCCCTAGATCCACCTTTGAATCCCACCGTGAGGTATCCTCGTTCGAGCAATGGATTGATATTGCCGATCTACACCTTTCTAGGGAGGAATGGAAGTGATCGATAGATCAAGGCACCCGTCGGTATTCTTTCGACCGTCCTGCTCGGGTATCGTGGAGGGCATCACCGATGCCTTTTAATTGATCCCCTCCTCAATTGTAGGGCTAGAAGAGGAAACTGCCCCTCCTAGTTAACTCCTCGTAGTTTATCTATCTGCTGTATTCACAAGTACTAGTTTCGATTTCTAACCTGCTTCTATAATTGTGCAGCCATGGTAAAGGTAAAGGATTTCGCTGGGTCTTCCAGTCTCCCTAAATCCAAAAGGCAACCCAAAGGGCCTAGATCTTCTTCGAAGGTGAAGAAGAAAAGGAAGGAAGTAGAGGCCAGCGAAGACATCGCCACCAACAATGTTGGACCACTTACACATTGCTGGCCCTTCTGCTCACCGAGAACCGACACATTGTTTCAAGGCTGTGCCGCCCAACCGGTGAATGAGGACTGAGCGAATTCGGAGGAAGAGATGGAGCCACCACTCAAAAGAAAAAAGACCGCTCGGAGTGCTGATCGATCATCCTGTCAACTGGATAGAGGAAAGGGGGAAGAGCAAGTGTCCCGATTAGATAAGGGCAAGGAGAAAGAGCGAGCCTCCAGCGGTGATAAATGGGTGTCCACGATCAGTCTTGACAAGACTGCATCGATTAGGGACATCAAGTCACTCTGCATATTGCCCAAAAGGCTGTTCCTCCTGAGGACGAGAAATTTTTGGATATGCTGAGCAACAAAGAGCTGATGGCTAGTCTCGTCCATGGTTGTGCCAGGGATCTGGCGTTCGCCTCTGCGATGCATCAGCGTCTCGATCAGCTCGATGAAGTAAACCAAACAATGGACCGAGAGGTTCACTATCTTCTTGAGCAAGTTAATGCTTTAAGAGTTGAACTTGTAGAGGTGAAGGAGGAGAAGGACATCTTACGAGCTCAACTCTCTTCACTGGAGGAGGAGAAGAGGGTTTTGGAGGAAGAGAATGGTGTTTTGAGAGCTCAAATCGCTTAGGGGAGGAGGAGAGGAGTGGAGTGATTGCTTCCAGGGGTGAGCTGGAAAGTGAATGTCGGGTGTTGCAACTCTGTATTGAGGGCCTAAGGAAAAAGGTGCTCGATGCCACTTCAAAGGCGAAAGTGGAGGAGGAGCTCCGTTCGAAAGCCCTCCATGACTATCATGAGGCAGTGACAGATAAAATGAAGGTCGAGAAGAAATTGCTGGAGCTGCAAGACTCCGTCAAAGAGCAAGGCAGCGATATTTACACGAGGAGTGTCTGGAATTTGCTTGCGACTTGGCTCTTTCCATCTTGAGGAGCTGCCACAGCATTTGCCTCCCTGACGAGTCGAATGGTCCTTCCTTCGAGGATTATGCAGAGCCGATGTTTCCCTCTGAGCTCGACCTTTCACTTAAGGAGATGAGAGAGATAGCTGAAAGAGAAAAAGAGGTCTTGTCGGATGAGATGCTGGACCTGAGTTCAGATGAGGAAAAGGATGTCTCTCCGTCATCTTCTCCTGCCAATCCGGTTGCTGGCCCTTCCTCTCCCACCGAAGGATCAAAATGATTTTCCCCTTTTCAAGGCTCATCTGGTCGGGCTTGTGACCAAATTATTAATTCAAGGAAATAGAATTCTTACTTTTATTTCTCATAACCTTCTTTATTTTTCGTGTTAAGATTGGACGATCTTTTCAAATAGCAGGTAGTGAACGAGTGCACTCTATGTGCGTTGATCAGTTATAGAGTTTGAGAGAGTCATGGTCGACCGAGACAAGAGGACTTGGTCGAGCGATGGTAAGGCCGAGCGATCCAAGATTTTGGCTCTTGACATCGCCTGGTTCCAAGATCCTATCTTGGCAACCTGGTCGAGCGATGTAGAGGTCGAGCGATCCAAGATTTTGGCTCTTGGCATCGCCTGGTTCCAAGATCCTATTTTGGTAACCTGACCGAGCGGTATAGAGGCCGAGCGATCCAAGATTTTGGCTCTTGGCATCGCCTGGTTCCAAGATCCTATCTTGGCAACCTGACCGAGCGGTGTAGAGGCCGAGCGATCCAAGATTTTGGCTCTTGGCATCATTTGATTCCAAGATCCTGTCTTGGCAACTTGACCGAGCGATGTAGACGGCGATCAGTTGGTAGAATTTTCTCCTCTTGCCCAATTTAGTGAGATTTTTCTTGCCAAGAAATCTGAAACCCCTTTATTGACGATGACAAGGGCGTGGGCCATTAAAAAACCTGACTAGCAGGGTCAGGAAAAAGGTACCCACAAGTCGCATGTACAAGAGCATAAACAATAATAAACAAAGAAATAAGTGAACTAAAATAAAGCTTATCTATTGGTAGAACATCTTCAGGTTTTGAGAATTTCAGGGTCTCGGTAGAATCTTCCCGTTCGTATCGCGCAGGATGTAAGAGCCGTGTCCGGCTTGTTTGATCACTTGATAGGGTCCTTCCCATGTCTGACCAAGCTTCCCAGGATGCTTTCCAGCCGCCTCGACCTTTCGTAAAACTTACCCACCGACCTTTATGTCGCTCGGCCTTACCCTTTTATTGTAAAACTTTGTTATTTTTTGTCTGACGGCTTCTGAACGAGCGGTTTTCCTATCTCTATCTTCACTGAGAAGTACCAGTTCTGCCTTGCAGGCTTCATCATTCCTTTCTTCTTCGTAACTCAAAACTCGTTGGTTATACAGTACCACTTATACTGGGACTAAGGCCTCTGCCCCGAAGGTCATTCTGAACGATGTCTCACCCGTGACCCCGTTTGGAGTTGTTCCGTACGCCCACAACACTTCATCTACTTCGTCCACCCAAGTCTTGCGTCCATCTAAGCGCTTCTTGAGAGCACTTATTATCTTCTTATTAGTATTCTCCGCTAGACCATTACTTTGAGGATGGGCGACTGAAGTCAACTGGAGCCTTATCTTTAGTCGTTCACATAAATCTTTGAACTTGTCGTTATCAAACTGTCGACCATTGTCTGTAACCAAAACCATAGGCATCCCAAAATGGCTCAGTATATTTTTGCGTACGAAGTTTTAAATTTTCTGCTCAGTGATGGTGGCGACCGCTTCCGCTTCTACCCATTTAGTGAAGTATTCGACTGTCACTATCAAAAACTTCTTCTGTCCCGGACCAAGAGAAAAAGGACCTAGTATGTCCATTCCCCATTGAGCAAAGAGAATGGGATGGCTCACAATTTTCAATTGCTTCGGTTACCGGTGAGACAAATTGCTATTCTTCCGGCAGCCTCGCATCGCTTAACTTTCCTCGACAATCCTTCTTCATCGCTCGCCGATAATACCCTCGTTCGATTAATCTACGAGCCAATATTCTGCCTCCTAAATGATTTCAGACATTCCTTCATGAACTTCACCATTGCTCGCTCTCGCCTCTTCATTCATTCAAACAATATAGTAGCGCCAATCATAAGAACGCCAGATCAATGTCATTTATAATCACATATTCGCCGCCTTTACCCTTAGTTTCGGCCTCCAAAGCTTCCACCGGTGTGTTCCTTAAAAAGGTGTTGCTGACGGCTCCATCCAACTTGGACCGCTCATCTCGCCAAGGACTTCATGAGTCTTCGATGCTAGGTTGGTCGAGCCGTCGACCAAGATTTTTTCCGGCATTTTGATCGAAGCCATCTTATAAAGTGCGCTGCCTGAGCATTTTGTGTCCGTTTTATCCTGCTGACCGAGTATTGCTCAAAATTGTTCAACTCCTATTTTACCAATTTCAGATACTTGATCATGTTGTTTCCCTTGGCCTCATACTGCCCAATGACTTGACCAACCACTATTTGGCTATCGTTGTACACCTTCATATGCTTTACCCCCTTCTCTCTTGCCAACTGGAGGTCGGCTATTAGAGCTTCGTATTCTGCTTCGTTATTGGATGCTCTAAATTCTAACCAGAGAACATACTCCACCTTTTCTTCCCGATGAGGGCTGATCAATACCACTTCTACTCCGCATCCCTTAGCGTTGGACGACCCATCAACAAATAGGCTCGGCGTATGCGTTGCTCACCTCAAGGGTCGAGTTGACTCATTTCTGCAACGAAGTCCGCCAACACTTGGGCCTTGATCGTCGTCCGTGGTTTATAGTGTATATCGAACTCCCCCAACTCTATTGCCATTTTATTAACAGCCCAAAAGTTTCAGGTTTTTGGAGGCACTGCCTGAGGGGTTGGTCGGTCCATACCTCGATGGTATGACTCTGGAAGTAGGGCCTTAGTTTTCGTGCCGCATTTATCAAGGAAAGAGCCAACTTCTTAATGGGTGCATACCGCGTTTCTGACCCGTTCAGTACTTTACTAACATAGTAGATCGGGAATTGTTCACTACCGTCCGATCTAACAAGAGCTGCACTGATCGCCCCATCTGCGGATCGCCAAATAAAAATCGATTCTCCCTCAACTAGGCTCAAGATGGGTGGATCGTCGATATTGCTTCAAGTCTTTGGAATGCTTTTCAACTCATCCAACCATCGAATTGGGTCACATCCGCCTTCCTCAAAATTTGAAGAAAGGGAGGGACTTGTCCCCATCCTGAGATTTAATCTACTCAAAGAAACTATCCGCTTTCGCCAATGTCTCAGACATCCTTCAAGCATCGCGGTGAGGGCATTTGGACAATAGCTTCAATCTTTTCGGATTAGCTTCATCCTCATTGAGTAATCATAAATCCCAATAACTTTTCGGATGCTACACCAAAGACACACTTTTGGGATTCAACTTCATTTGGAATTTATCGAGGTCGGAAGACTTTCTAAGGTTCTCCACATGTTTGACAGCTTGTCTTGCTTTTGACCACCATGTCGTTCGTGATAAGCCTCGATTTGCTTTTGCCTATATGTCTCTTAAAACTTCCATGACGAGTCATTGGTAAGTAGCCCCGCATTTTCAAACCGAATCGCATCACCGGTAGCAATATGTGCCTGATCGAGTTATAAAAGTCGTTTTCTTCGCTTTGAGGCTCATTTTATTTGATGATAACCAGAGAAGGCAGGGGGAAACTGTCCTTTAGGCATGCTTTGTTCAAGTCAGTGAAATCAATGCACATTCTCTACTTTCCTTTCTTCTTCTTCACCAATACCACGTTGGCTAGCCATTCGGGGTACTTGACTTCCCGAATGAACCCGGCATCAAACAGTTTCTCTATTTCTTTCTCGATCACCCCTTGTCGCTCCTTGCTGTGCCATCGCTTCTTCTGTCTGACTGACCTATAATTTTTCTGAATCCCTAGGGAATGGGATGTTACCGCTCGAGAGATTCCAGGCATGTCACTCGATACCTAAGCAAAGACCGATCGGTTCTCTATCAAGCAACTTATGATTGCTGCGGTCAACCCTTGTTCGAGTTCGGCACCCAAATTTGTAAATTTTGATCGGTCTTCTTCATCCAGTATGACCCGCTGAGTTTCTTCTGCAGGATTCATCCTCTCGATTTCTTCATCTGCTCTTACATCAAGAGAGCTTGCCAACACTACCGCTCCCTCAAGGGTTCTTGTTTCTGCCAAGTAGCATTCCCTAGCGATCCTTTCACGACCCCTCGACAATACCAATGCCATGGGTGTTGGAACTTCATTGCCTGATAATAGGTTGAGACGACAGCTCTGAGGGCATTTTGTGTGGATCTTCCAATTATTGCTTTATAGGCTCCTACAAACTTCACCACTACGAATTCAACATTCTTCACTACTTGGAATGGCTTTTGTCCAAACTTTATGTTCAAGAGGACTCGAGCGAATGGATAGGTTGATGCTCCAGTTATCCCTTTGATTGGTCCCTCTATCTAGATAGTCGTTCTTCCCAATCTCCATCCGCTTAAAAGCATCGTAGTATAATAGGTCGATCGAAATCGCTGTGTCAATCATTACGCTTCACCTCACTACCGTCCATATTCAAAGTAACCACGAGTGCGCCATCATGAGGACAGCTGACGCCAACCAGGTCAGACTCGTCAAACGAGATCACCTCATTAATTTGTGGCTTTTTCGTTGCTAACTGGCCCTCAGGGATCTGCCTGGCATACCGCTTCCTTCCTCTGACAGTAGACCCCTCTGCTGCGCTACCGCCAAAAATCATGTTTATGACCCTAACCGGTCTGGCCATCTGTCCCGGTATTTCGCCATCTCTACCAGGGAATGTCCTCTCAGATCGCGTTTGCCGTCCATATTCTGAGTCCGCCTTCCGCGTCATTCATGTCAGGTTGTTCCATGGTTTCGCCAATTGTTAGACTGACCGCTCCCGCCCTCATTACCTCGATCTTCATTTTTCCGTACTTCAAAAATCTACCCATCTTTCCCCTCTAGATAAAGAGTTCGATTTCTTTCTTTAGGTCACAGCAATCCTCCGTGTCATGACTGACATCTCTATGGAAATGACAATATAAAGAAGAATCCCTTTTTTGATAGGAGTTTTCAATTTATTAGGCTCTCAGAGGGATTCCCCTTCCGCTCTCATGACCTCCAATACTTCTGCATATCGCCTGTTGAGCGGAGTGAAGAATTCTCACCTTGTCCTTTCGATCGATCGGCTTCCTCCAAATTTAGATCGATCCTTCGTCGTTTATGTGAATCATCGACTTACTACTCTACCAAAGGGTCATCCGCTTCTACGCTTTATGTTTTCAACACTTCCTCCAACCTGGATGTATTTATCTGCCCGATTTCTTATCTCTTGATGAACTGGGCGATCAAAAGCCAACGACTTCAACTCTTCATCCTCGTATTGCTTTCATCAAGGCAACCAACATGACGAGCAAATGTGGTCGACTGACTTACAGCAACTTCATTGTTAATCGGGTGATGAACTCCCGCATGACTCGCTCCTTCCTTAGTCAATCGACATTACTCCAAGGCAGCTTCGTGGTCGTTTATCAGAGTAAACCTGTTGAGGAATAGCACTTAAAATACTCAAAACCGGTTATGCAACGCGGTAAGTTGTTGAACCATCTTGGGCTCTTTCTTCAAAGGTCGCGTGCGAAGGCCTTATATCAATGATGTCTTGAACGCACATGAGTTCATCATCGATTGAAAGTCTGCCGCAGATAGTCAAGAGGATTGGTCTTTTCAGTATATTTTTCTGGCGTCGGTATCTTAGTACCGACCTCTAGGGAGGCTATCCAGATCTCCGAGATGAAAGGAGAGTCAGATTGTGTTGATGGTCGACGTATGAGAATTCATGGCTATATTGATTCGATGGGTCCACGATTTTTCTAGGGCTTTAGCAAGTGCCGATCGGCCATCACACCAACTTCGCCGAGCGGGTTCATTTGCTTTGATTGAGATCGCAAGATTTGGCGAATCAATAGATCGGCTTCTTTTATTTTTCTTTGTGTGAGGAAGGTGGTCAGGTGCAGGAGGGTTTCAGTGTTGAGGAGGTATTAGATGAGAGGATGTGAACCTGTTCGAAAGGCCATCCTCCAGGCCACGCTTGTGGTCTCTTGGTCTTGGTTTTGGAATTGTTGTGGTTGATCATCTTGATGTGAGCGCTGAGGGTAGCTCGCGTATGCTAAGGTTTTAGTCTAGAGCTAAGGTGTGTCCGGTGATCGAATCGCGCGATGAAAGAGCGGTAATTGCAAGCCCATTCATTTAGTCAGAAGTCTTGTAATGTCTACATATCTGGGTTTATCATCACCGACCGAGCATGAGTGTTTGAACGCGTGGTGCTTGATGCCCGGCCACCAGAATGCCAATTGGTTCTGTCAAATTTTGGTGGTAATTTGGTTGCCGATCCATTGATCCATACGATTGATTCGATTCAAAGACACCAAGAAACAATAAAAGCGACGCCAGGGTTGATTTTCTAGAGCCCTCCCGACGCCAAATCGCCATTGTGAGAATTTTGGTGGTGGTGAATAAAGAATATTAGGGTTCTCAAAATCGTCGTTTTCATTATGAGGTAATGAATTTATATACTAATACCTATAGAATTACATCAATCCTCAAAGGATGGTGATCTACCACGCTACTGTTTCAGTCTCGAAATACCAACACGCATAAATCCAATCAATAATAAAAACAAAACAAATTGTATGATAACAATAATAATAATATTAATAATAACAATAATTAATACCAACATTTATAATGATAATAATAATAATCATAATAATAAATACCTATTATTATAATACTAATAATAATAATAATAATAATAATAACAACAAAATGATTAACAATTATAAAAAGTTCAAAATGTATAATAATAATAAATTGAATCATAATAAATACAAAATATATAATAATTATAATAATAATTATTATGATTATAACAATAATAATAATAATAATAATAATAATAATAATAATAATAATAAACAAAATAAATAACAAATATAAATAAGTTCAAAATGTATAATAATAATAAATTTGAATCATAATAAATACAAAATATATAATAAGAAGAAATATAAATGATGCTTAATAATAATAATAATAATCATAACATAATAAAAATACAAAAGAAGCGTGGAGCCTTGCGGAAATAGAGATAATGTGTCTTTGTCCTCCTTTATGAGAATAAAAAAAAAATCCCTGTAATTCGAAAATAATGGACAGAAACTCCAAAATAATAACCAAACGTCACATGAAAACAGAATTTATACGTCTGGTCTTCTATACCACTGATAGAGACAGAAACCAAAAATAAGGTTGGGTCCAGTGAAATTTGTGGTCAGATAGTGACGGAGGAGGTTTGGTCTTGCATAAAAGTAACCGACGACCTTCACTCCAGCAAAAGAGTGCGCCAGGAAAAGGTTTTGCTATATGAGAATATGATGTGAAAGATACATAAATGACTTGTACTGAGATACGTTTGTGGTAAAGAATGCTGCAGGAAAAGGTTTTTCCATCTGATGTAAAAGATAAACAAATGACTTGGACTGACATAATTTATTATACAGATTCTTATCGATGAGGAACTGCCACCTTGACAGTTCGAATGAAAGAAACTGAACCGATCTGATGTTAGGGATAACGACAAGCAACATCTTGTTGATCAGCCATGGTTTTTAGAAAATAATGTTTCAAATTTTCAGTTGAATTTAACTTTGAGTTTTATAGTTTAATTATTTGATTAATTTGTAAATATATCAATTATTTCATCCTTACTCAAATCTAATCAAAATTTAAATTATTTATAAATTAAAAATTATATTCAATTTATTGTTATTAGATTCTTTTACTTAATTTTGAGTATAAGAACACTTATTTCAATACGCTTTTAATGTTGTTTAAACAAAATAGAAGTCAAGAGATATATCAAACATCAAAATGATGGCGTGAATACCTCAACTTTCAATACAAATGTATCAAAATAATAATTAGTAATAAAACTTATTATAAAAGAAAAAAAGATAAATATTTAAAAATTCTCTACTTAATTATTTAATTAAATTTGAAGTGAGACTCTTGTAAATGACAAAGCTCTCCTCATGAGTTTTAAAGTGACTTCATTCCTAAGACTTGAATTTGAGATGATGGAGGAGCGGCCCTTAAATCTTCTGTTCTCTTTTTTTTATTTCTATTATATTATATTAAATCTCAATCATTTATTTATATAGATCTCAATCATTTATTTATGTAAATCTACATAAATAGATGATTGAAATTTAATATGACAGAATAAAGACAAAAAAAAGGAGGACATAAAATCACCTCCTTAGAGAAGCGTGTCAACTCCACCACCCTAGCAGGTCAATTGCGCAATAATTTGTAATCATCGCCATAAAATTACAACATCAAATTATTTAAGAGTGGAGAAATTTCATGACACTCTTTGGGTTCATCACAAGCCACGACAATCTTGTTTTACATGGAACTTTATTTAATGCAATTAATAACTTGGAAGGGATAACTGAGCGGTTTCATGACTAAAATTCGTTAATGATGAGCCCTCCATCAACGTGAATAACCTGACCAGTGATGTACATTGAAGTAGGAAAGCAAAGGAAGGCCACTAGTGATGATACTTCGTGAGGATATCCAAATCGTTGCAGTGGAATTAGACCAATAGACTTCCCCACACGTTCACCGAGAACAGGATCAGCCTACCAAGGAATCAGAACATTTTAAAAAGTAATTTCGCTGTTTATAAAGACTTCCAAGAAAACATTAAGGCCTAAACAAGAGTTCACTTTCTTTAAAAACAAAACTCACATTAAAAAAAAATAGATGGTTAAAGTTGAAACAGATTAAAATCAGGAAATGCATATACCAAAGCAGTGCTGAGGAGTTCAGTTTTGATGGGTCCTGGAGCAATTGCATTAGCGCGAATATTGTCCTTTCCCCACTCACATGCCAAGTTCCTCGTGATTTGATTCAATGCTCCTGGAAATAGAAAATGAATATTCAACGAATAAAAACTTATGTAAGTGATATTTAATATTAACAGATCTTATTAACTATTTTCGTTATCACATTTAACCCCAAAATATATTTTATATACAAAATTTCTATTATCACAGGGCTACTAACTCCATGACAAGTAACAAATTAAGAGGTTGCTTCTTTTATATATTTTTCTTATAATTAAGTTGCATATCTTTTCTAAATTATATGAAAATTCAATGTCATTATTGCAATTAAGACTGTAAATTTTGTATATACAAAACTTCCATTTTCATTAATGATACAAATACTGCAACATTTTATATTTAATGCCTAATATGGAACTCCAAGATAAACAATCAAGTAAACATTGTTTTTTTTTAATTTTTCATATAACTAAAATATATAATAACATGTGCATACCTCCTTTATACTAACAAAATCTCATTATCAATATTGGTACTAACACTATAACATTTTTTATATGCGAAAATTATTTTATCATTGTTGGTATTATCACTATAACATATTTTTGTATCAGACAAACTGTTAAGTAAACAACTTAATATTTGTAATTAAAATTTAATAAATAAAGTTGATATTTTATCATATTCAATCTAATGTTCGGTTAGATAATGTTTAAATATAAAAATCTGATTATCCGACCTAATGGGATCAATAGATAAATCAACCTTTAGATGCGCCATAAATAGTGCAATTTGGTGATGATACGGTGCCTGCAATGGACGATATATTTATTATGCTTCCATATCCGGAGGCCTTGAGGAGATTATATGCAAGTTGACATAAATGATAAGCTGCCTCAAAATTTGTGCCCATCAGTGTTAAGATGTCTTCAGCAGTAAAGTCCACAGCGTCTTTAACTATGATCGCCCCAGCATTATTTACCTAACCAAAACCCTCTCACATTGTTGTCAATTACGAAATGGACAAACATAAGTAATGCTAGAAATTAAAATACGAAAAGCTTATTTCTCGTTCAGTTGTCATCATCAGAAACTCCAACATATCGATTTCGACATAATTAAATAAATACAGCGGGAATCTTCCGTTCTACAAGAAAGTGAATCTCCAAAAAATTTTAAAAAGTAAAGTGAAAATGATAATATTTTCCACGAAACATATATAAATAAGGTATTTCGAACCTCAAAATAGGGATGGAAAGAATAAGTACTTTACACCAGAGTACCATGACAAAGATTGATGGTTCATGGTTTCCGCTAAGCAAAATCAAGAAACAGTTTCAGTACTGGAACGGCTATACACTTACAAGTATGTTGAGCTTCCCGTTGAAAGTAGTGGACACCGACTCCATCAGTTTCTCCCTCTGTTCTCTGTGAAACACATCGCACACAGAACCAGTCACTTTCAAACCCTTGCTTCTCCATTCCTGTAAACACTTCTCGATATCGCTTTGATGGCGAGAACATATGTGAACAGCAACCCCAAATCTCGCCAACTCTTCCGCGATATCGTGCCTGTAATTAAGTTGTGCATGCACACACACACAGTAAGTGCTCTCAGAAGTTAAGGATTTATGTTTATATGTATTACACTTTCCTATCAGACAAAAAGAACAGAAAAAAGAGAAAAAGATAGCTAAGAACTTGTGATAAATAGTCGGAGAAGGATTAGGGTTTGAATCTAACAACAGACCACTTGGTCTTAGTCTTTGTCACTTGCCTTGCACCTTATCAGCTACCGCGTATGATTTGTAGTCTATTGCATAAAATCGAGTTCTTCGTTATAAAATGAAATTATGATACATATACCTACCCTAGACCTTTGGTTCCTCCAGTAACAAGAGCAGTCATTCCCTTGAGAGACCATCTCTCTTCTTCCCAGACGTTTCCAGCTTTGGGGCCAGCCATTCTTTGTGTGGCTGAAGTTACAGTATAGACTATAGAGATATGTATTACTCCGAATGAACAGTTTGTGAACCAGAAAGAGCAGTTTAGGATGTAGTTATTTTCCTGGTATTTTATGTTCAGAATTTGAGCAAAGATATGGCTCATATATATATTGAAGCATAAGCCACTCAACTCCAGATGTGCACCACTTGAACAAGTACTTGTGAATTTTGGGTGGTCCTAAAACAAAGGAGATATTATCTTCTCGAGGACTAATATTCTTTCAGCTATATGTTATCGACTTAATTTGCCAGTTGACAACATTGCTAACCATTTCGCCGTAGCTATTATTTTATATTGTATGTGTTTTGTAATTTATTTTTAAATCGTAATTACTTTTTATTTAATATGCATCTTTTAATATATAATAAATAAAACTGTAAGTTATATTTAAAATGACACAATAAAAGTTTAAATATTTTAATTATAAAGATAAATATCAAATGATATTGATTTTGAAGAAGTATTTAACTCCATTTATTAAATAATTGTTATCTCATGTAAAAGAGCTAATATATAATTAGCAATTAATAAGATTCAATAGTTGTTATTGTCAAGTAAAAAATGTTATTTTAAAAATCATATTTTATTATTTATAATATTAATTACCTTTTGCTAATGCAAATTATTAATTTCTAACAAATTCTTTTGATACTTCCCCATTCGCTAAGCATCAATCAAATTGGATCATTTAAAATTCTTAACATCGAATGGCGGGCCAGGTGTTAACTGCTAACAGTTGCCAACTCATCTCAAATTTGGAAAACCCATCAATGGCATTGATAAAGACAAGCTTTCTTGTTAGTGCGCTTAAATATGGAAACTGAAAGAAAATTCGGTAGAGATGAATAGAAAATTCTTCAATTCATGTTGTATTGAGTTTCTGTTTAAAATATATACAAGAGCTATTCTACTGCTATTGGTGGAGTATTCTGACACTAACGAATTTGGTAGCTGTAGGGAACGAATGGTGACTATAGGCTGCAGAAAACAAAAGGAAACAATATGTACAATGACAGACAGAAGGAAAAGAACAAATACAGAAAAGGACAAGAAAGAAAGTGGGCTCGTGAAGGTGTAAAGCTAGGCCCATGGGAATATAATAACTTCAGACTCTTTAACACGGCCCGGTCAAGCCGAAGTTGGGGGTGAAGAACCGACAATGCCGAGCTTGCAGAGGAGAGTCGAGAAGCTTCGGGCTGTCAGAGGTTTCGTGAATAGATCTGCAAGCTGGTCAGTGGTGTTCACATGTCGTAGCTCCAGGAACCCAACGATGACGCAATCCTGAACTAGATGGAGATCGATCTCAAGGTGCTTCGTACGCTCGTGGAAGACGAGGTTGCGGGAGATGTAGATCGCCGCCTGGTTGTCACAGTACAAAGGTATAGGTTTTGGAATCTGAAACTGGAAAGTATGTAAGATCTGGGTGATCCATTTTAATTTGCATGTAGTCGAAGCGAGGCTTCGATACTCCGATTCAGCTGAAGAGCGACTGACCGTCGATTGTTTTTTTGTTTTCCAAAAAATCGGCGATCTTCCGAGAAAAATGCAAAATCCAGGTAAGGATCGTCCGGTGAAGACACAACTTCCCCAGTCGGAGTCGGAGTAAGCTGCAAGGTTAGGGTTTTCTTCTGAAGCGTAAAAGATGCCCAGATTATGGGTTCCCTTTAGGTATTTGAGTACCCTTTTTGCTGCTTCCCAGTGTGGTTGTCGGGGATTACTCATGAACTGGCTGAGTTGCTGAGTGACATAGGTAATGGCAGGTCGAGTAAACCCTAAATATTGCAATTTTCCTACTATTCTTCTGTATTCTTCTGGCTTGTTGATTTGGTCACCGATCTCCATGGATAATTTTGTGCCAGGAACTATAGGAGTTGCGCAAGGTGAGCAGTTCAGCAGTCCGGTTTCTTGGAGGAGGTCTCGGATATATTTGCCTTGGGTAAGAATCATGCCTTCTTCTGATCTTGCTATTTCAATCCCCAGAAAAAACTTTGCATATCCGAGATCTTTGATTGTGAATTCTGAGTGTAATGTGTTCTTAACTGAAACAATTTTGTCTTCATTTGTCCTTGTTATCAGAATGTCATCCACATATTCCTGACTGGTACAAGGAACTCAATGCACAAAAGGAAACAATATGTACAATGACAGACAGAAGGAAAAGAACAAATACAGAAAAGGACAAGAAAGAAAGTGGGCTCGTGAAGGTGTAAAGCTAGGCCCATGGGAATATAATAACTTCAGACTCTCTAACAGAAACATTATTTATTTTTTTTATATAATGTGCGCTTAAATAACCGATTTCTATCTGTTAAGCTATATCTCATGATCTTTCTTATTTAATTTTAGGCATTATTCAAAATTGGATTTAATTGAACATATTTAAAATTTTGTAGTATATCTTATGGAGGATTCTTTCAAATAAAGTTGATTAGGCTTAAAATTCTAATCAAAATAGTATTTAATTAATAGCCTATTTTCATAATAATAGCTATATAAGGCAACTGAGATAGGATTCTCTGTCCAATATTATGGTGTCTTATTCTATCCCATGAATCTCAGCTATTCATTTATGGGGGTCCCGCGTTCATTTATGCAAGACCTACGTGGGACCCACATAAATGAATGACTAAGATTCATGAGACAGAATAAGATACTATAAAATTGAACAGAGAATCCGGACTCAAGACATCTGAATTATTGGAGATTTGATTGACGATTTCAAACCTGAATTACTACTGTGATACATGAGTTTTGGGATTGTATTATTATTGTTTTGGGTGAACATAAAAAGGGTAATCTTGTAACTTGATAGCTAGAATTTTTGGGCTATCTTGGATCAATTTTAGCAGTTGATTTTACGGTGATTGTCGTCCAATTTAGCAGCTGTGTTTTCTTTGATTTTAACGACCATTGTTAGAATTTTGTTGTTGTTGAGGGTGTGCAATTTTGACAGCTAGTGTTTGCATGATTTTGTTGGATTGCTCATTATCAATGAAGTGATAATTTTGGTGGTTGTAGTTTGTGATATGTAATATGTAATATGTGAAAATTTCAGAAGTTTTCATGATCTTTGCAATTATTGTTCTTGATCGATGGTGTGATTTTTGTTAGGTTGATTGTGTGTTGATCGAATGTGTTTTGGTGGCTGTCGATAGTGATTTTGGTGTGCAAAAAACTTCAACAGCCTTTGTGAATTTTGCAGCTCTGATATTTGTAACATTTCAGTGAAAAAATGTTCATGTTTGTTGGTGATTTTTCTGCTATTGCGTGTGAAATGTTCCGGTGATAATATTGAAAAACTATAACAACATTTTTGGTAGACAACTTCTTGTTCTTTAGATGATAAAGTAACATATTTAAGGGAGTTGTTTTTTATCTCAAGAGTCGTCTTTGTTTATATTCATTATTGTTTTTATCACTTGAGTTATTTTTTATTTCATCATTTATAATCAAATATTGTTGAGAAAATCCTCTGTTGAAATTAGTTGTATTATTGGATGTGATTTACTTTCACAGATTATGAGAACGAGAAATAGTATAAAGGGTTGACTGAGTTGGCTCAATAAAGTCTTGTATAAAACTATCGTCGTTAGTAAAAATATCAAATTGAGTGATATCCCGTAGGTGTCAACCAGATTTATCGAATTGCGTTAACAATTTTATGATATTAATTTGTTATTTCGTATTTTGTTTTGTTTTGTTTTTATATTGATCAAATAGCTTATACTGCTACCGCTAATTTATAATTTGAGAAAATATATCTTTTAGGATTTTCTGTATCATAAAAGAAACGCCATTTGCACCATATTTGTTAAAGAAACAAACTTTGCAGCAGAAGTGTTGATCTTTCCCAGTCTGGAAGCCAATTTACTGAACAATATGTGGAAATTAAAATAAATGTCATTCATTCAATATCTTTCACTTACTTTTTGTTTCCCAATTTTACTTCTTTTCGTGAAAACAAAACTAATAGTCTATATGCGTGTCTTTATATATATTAAGAACATATAATAAAACTAGTTTCTGTATTTTTAAATAATTACGGATTATTTCCGTACTTTTCGGAATGCCAATAGCTCTTAGTTTATGAATCCTCTTAAATAAGTTTCAAGTTACAATAAGTAATTTATAGTGGCATAAAAAGTATAATGGAGTCGCATGATCCATGATCAACAACTTGGGTACTAACTGACATCATAGGAATTTAATTATTTCATTTTTGCTTGTTATCTGCAACTGCCAAGCAAGAGATGTTGAAGTAGAAGCATCACTAAAATTAAAAAACATATTTTTAATGAGAATTGCTTCTAAAGGGGAAAAAAAATGCAAAGAGCTACAGGATTGGATAATATTTCATGAAGTGGGAAAAAAAGAAAAGGGTAAGATGACATATTAGTTTAGATTCAACTTAATTAAAATTAATAGACTAAATTTAGTTTAATTTGAATTAATAGAATTAGTTTAATTTGAATTAAATTAGCATTTAATGATTTTTAATACAATTATTTATAATTAATTAATTAAAATAAGTCAGAACAATTTAAAATTTATGAATTACATTAAATTTGATTATAATTACGTTTAAAATTATTTTCAATTTATAACTCAAAATTTAAAGAATTTTTAATTTGAAGAATCTAAAATCATTTCAACTCAAAATTTTGGACAATTTTAACAATATTTTAAAACTAAACGGAAATTAAATTGATAAGATAAGAAGTTTAAAATTTAAAATTCAATTTGTATTAAAACATCATAAAATTAATTAAAATTAAAATTTTAAATACTAAATTTAATTAAAAATATTAAATGAAAATTAATTACTTAATTTTTATTTAAAATTTTGATTGACTAATTAAAAATAAATTAATTAATTTTTTACTACAAAATTTGTGAAAATAAATTAATTTTTACTACATAATTTATGAAAATAAATTTAAAAATTATATATAATTGACCAAATCTTTAAAATATCTAGGTTACTTCAACTCGACACACACATGTTACTGTCTTTATAAGAAGACAGGGCAAACCCTAAAGGGAAAAAGACAAAAGATATCACTTTTATTATCAAGCTTGGATCGAAAAAGTCTTCCGTGTATCCTGCTCTGACAACCTCTATTCAATTTTAGTAGGGATTAATCTGGGAGTAAATAGCTTGAAGATACTTTCTTATAATTAGGACATTCCTAAAATATCTCATGGGCTACAAAAAAATGATTAAAAAAAGCTTGATCTATCTCGATTTTAGTTTGAATTGATTGAGTTACGTGTTTGAATGCGGCAGATTATGTCGGATGAGCTGCAAGCTGGGTTTCATTTTTCTTTTTTTTTAAATGATAAATCAGGTTGGCAGGTCGATTCATGGGCCCTCAATCTGATTCATTGATATCTCTAATTTTAAGTGCCACCGGTTTTAAAAGGAGTGGACTAAGTTTGTTCTCGTACGTAGTACTAAATGCATCGTGTCCGTCTTAAGTAAACAATAGTTTGATGAATTGACCAATGGAGAGATATTTAATTGTTTAATTACGTAAAATTGTTGATGATTATATTTAATAATCAGTTGATTGAATTGACAGATTAAATCTAATATATTATTTGTAAAAATACTTTTATAAAAAAATTTATTCTAGTAATTGAGAAATTAAAAATGAAAAGAAGATTGTACTAAAAATTATTATAAATAATTCAAATTTTCATCATTTATTGTTATTTTGTCTTTACTAAATACTAATACTTTAAACTTTACTAATGATAGGGGCTAAGAGAGAGAGAGGAGAGGGAGAGGAGAGGAGAGAAAGATTCAAACTTTTGTAATTGTGAAATTAAATATTTAAAATTTAAATTTTATAAAAATATTAAAATATTAAAATATGATACTCTTATTTTTATAATTTTTATATCATATTCTTATGTAATCAAATAACAGCATGACCAATTTCTGTCAATAACCGTTTCACATGTGTGAAAGTGAAATGGCATTGGCACTTGACAACCTTAAAAGTAACGAATTGTCTGCTACCATCTTTCATTTCAGAAATTGGGCATGAGATCCTATGTGATCACTCAAATTTGTGTGGATAAAACACAATGGCAGAGGCTTGGAATTGAATAAAAGTAACAAAGGATGTAATCCCCAGAAATTGCATCAACAACCCTTCTCGGAATTTTCAATACGGAACAGATTTTCTATTCTCGTAAATCAATTTATATTCAATTTTATTAAATTTTATCTGACATATTTATTTGAGATTTACATAAATATGTAAATAAAATTAAATAACACAAGAATGGAACATCCTAATAAGTACAGAGTATCTCATTCCTTTAATTACCTATGCATAGTGCAGTGAGAGGTTCGATGGGCTTTAAAAAAAGAAACTTTACCCAATTCAACCAAAAAAATTATATGTTTAAATATGTTTGATAATAAAGATTAATTGTTTAGATAAATTAGGTATAGGTTGTAAGTCCATATAAAAAGTTTTTTGACAATTTCAAAATCAAAGTCACACTACTGAGAAAAGACGATTTCGCGTCGTCTTCCCAAAGAGACGTCCGCGAATGTAGGAGGCTTCGCGACATGTTCCCTAACGTCACGAAGGGTCCAAGATTCCACGACGTTGTATAGAGACGTCGTGGAAAACCAAGTATTAGCCGTCGTTTAGATAGTTAGACGTCGAAAAAATGATAGGCCAACGTTGTGGAGACTTAGACGTCGGGAAAGGTCATGTAAAAAACGTTCTCCCGCTGGCCCACCAATGTATTTTCAACTCCCGCTCGATCGATACATTTAGCTCTCTGCCACCTTCCCTCTCCGTCCATCTCCCACGTTTAGCTCTCAGTCCCTCGAGCCACCTGTCGTCTCCCACCTCGAGCCACCTTCTCTCTCCGTCGAGCCACCGTCCGTCTCTCATCTTCCATCGAGCGACCGCCGTTCCAATCGTTGTCTTGCTTCACGAGTTGGCGTCCTGCTGTCGTCCACTGTTGTTGGTTCTGTCACCGTAGGAATCGTTGGATTCGTTGGTCTTGGAATCGTTGGTCCTGTTGGCGCCCTTGGAATTGCCCTTGGAATCGTTGGTTCTGTCGTCTACTGCTTCGAGTTGGTTGAGGTAAGTAGTTCAACGAATTTGGATGCGGCAAATTTTAGGTAAATTGTTCTATATTGAATCGATTGAAGTTACTAGGGTGTATTGTGGGCGTAAGATTGCTTAATCTGTTTTTCTGATTATCTGTAACACAATGCATTTGGGTTTGCATTGTTGAAGTGGTGTAATCGTAAGTCCTCCTTTCTAAGCTAGCTTAAAATGATGTAACCAAGTTCTGGGCGAAGAGTAGATTCGGTGGCTAAAATTTCTAGGATTTTCTTAAATTAATTGATATGTTTTAGACTTTATTAGTTTGAGTCTCTAGCAGTAACTTCATTAGTGAGAAACCAATCTTAATTTGTTTCACTTAATAAATGGATCATTGTATAAAAATTTGTTATTCCTATCCCTATCTTTAAACCATTATTTCCAATATAATCAACTTTCCAGCTTAGGATCTTTTTCTCTAGTATTTATTCGATATCACTCTAAGCTTGCTACTAGAGCAGAACTATCACTCAATTGGTTCCCCTATTGATTTTGGCTACAATCACTAATGAATCCAACAGGATGCACAAGAATGATAGTAAATTGAAGCGATCCTAAGTATCACATTATGAAACTCTTGCAAAGTTCTGTTATCTCTCCCAAGTCCTAAGTATTTCTTTTGAGAATTTGTATTTAGTTAGTGACCATTGTTGGAAAGCTCTTGAATCAAATAGCTTTTGAAGTAGAATGGAAAGCTCCTCTTCTATTGACTGAATATATTTTGCGTAGAATAGTTGTATGGTCCGATAAGAAATGATTGAATCTTGATCTTTGCTGTTTTTGCATTTTCCCGCATGGTCCGATAAGAAATAACTGAATGTAAACTGTTTTCTGCATTTTTTCTGCAGCTGCTCATCCTTCTCTTTTTTTGTTGTTGTTGTTTTCTTCTTTTGTCCTCTTGATTTCTACACTTTGGCTGTACCAAGAGCCCTACCCAACCTCTTCACATTCTTGAACTCCGGACCTTAGTTTCTAGGATTAGGAATCTATGGTAGGTTTCCTTCTTGCTTGGGACTTCTCATTGCCGTTTGTTTGCAGACCGATCTTCTATAAATAAATTTGCAATTACAAGATGTTTTAAGGTAGCATGCATTTGAATTGAAATAAAATAAATTGTGAAAACTATAAAATAGATAAGCTATGCTAAAGTTTATATTGTTGTTGATATTAATAAAGAGTTTAAGTAATTCTATTCCATTAATGAGATTGGATGAAGTTTATAATCTTTATCAAGATGAGGTAATCGGTCACTTATTAATGGACGCTTTTAGCTCATCATATTAGAAAGACTTAGAAACCAAAAGGAAGAGATTTGTTAAGGAGAAAATTTTGAGTTAATGATGCTTGATAAATTAGCTAATGATCCAATTGATAATAAATATATAACCTAATCATTTAAATAATTTGGGTACTGATGGAGATTTTGTTACTATATCTTTAAGACATGATTTGGCTTATCCTTCTACAATTATTAATACTATTTTTAGTGGATATTTTGACTAGTTTACTCTTATAAAGTAGGGCTTTAGGTGATAATTCTAGTTTGGTTATTGTGGAAGCTGCTCCATAGTTGGAATTGTCTTCTCATATAGAATTCAAGACTAAAAGTTAATGGATAAAATAAATTCTCAAGTTGCTAACAATTTAGCTTTGGATAACATAGAGCATTTGGATAGGTTCATGGTTAAGACTAGAAGGAAATCAAAGAGGAAAAATTAGGTGATCTATCATCTTCTCCTAAATTTTAATATGAATATGTTATGTTAGAATTTGAAAGGAATAAACAACTTCACGAGAGATTATTTGAAGAATTTAAATCCTTCTATATTTTTACTTTGGAAACTAAGTTGAAGCAAGATTCAGTGAGTAAGCTTAATTTTCTCAATAACTCATGGCAAATTATCACCGCTATTGTGCTTATTATAGTGGTTGAATTGTTATTTATTTTGTTTTAGTACAGTTGAAACTTTTAAGCTCTATAATCATGGATCAAATCATATATTTGGACTTAGACTTATTGTAAGAAAAACACATTTTATATTTCATTTGTTTATGGTTCTAACTTTGCTTTTAGAGAGTTTCTTTATGGAATAAGCTTGAGGAGATTTTTTCTAGAATTAATGGTCCTTAAAATGGTGTTTGGTGATTTTAGCAATACATCATATCATTTAAATGTTAATGGTAATTCATCTATGAGAAATCACTTAAATGTCATGCATCACAATATATCTAACATAGGCATAATTGATCTAATCATGTATGGTCAACATTATATTTAAAGTAATAAGAAAAACAAAAGTGGTTTATGAGAAAGAAACTTAATAGTCTATGGTAAGTAACTTATGGTTGAACAACTTTCTTAAGAGTTATGCTATGTTTGGAAATCCATCATTCTTTGATCATTCTCCAATAGTCGTCACTGGCCTTAACTTGGGAAGGATCAAGTACTTTCTATTTAGGTTAATCAACTATTTGGCTAATGATCTTGTGTTTAAGAATGTTATCTTAAAAAGAATAAGTTATCATTTTAAAGGGTATAAAACTTTCATATGCATACAAAAATTGCAAAATATTAATGAAGAATTTAAAGAATTGAAAAAGAGGACATATAATGATACTCAAACTATATTTCTAGCATCAAAAGATAAGCTAAAGAAGGTATAAAGAATGTTTTACCTTGATCCACTCAACTAATTTAAGAGCTTATATGAGATGTATGGGATTTGTAGTCTCTGTCCAATGCTTAGATATCCTAACAAAATGGAGTAGAGAAAAGAAAGAACTAAAAACTCTTATACATAGTGTGAACCATGATGAAATCAAGAGGATGCTTAAGGACTGCTAAGTTAAACTAGTTGTAAATGCAATTTATCTTTCAAACCTTAGTCTAATAAAGAGCTTGAAAAATGTTGATCCTTGAGAAGAATGAATCAAAGTGAAGCCTTATGCATCACAGTTCAGAGTGTTTGCTTAGGATTAATATGGCATACTCATCAATAACATCAACCATGTAGAGCACTTCATAACCCTTATGTTAATATAGTTGTACTTGATGTAAATGTTAATGTAGCTGGCCTTGTTGATGTAAATATTAATGTTACATTTCAGGTATTTTTGAGTAAAAGTTCAATAGATCCTGCACTTGTGGTGTCATTTCCAGTGGTGCAATATCAAGAGGTATTTATGTTGCTTTACCATATGTTTTTTGGTATATACTTTACCATATGTTTAGGTGTTGCCATATTGAAAGAACATAATGTTAATTGATGAAGAACATATACTTAATTTAGTAAGGCTTGTAAGTTAACGAGAAAACTAAAGTTAGTAATGGAGAAGCTAAAAGAGATTCATAAGGAGATTTGGATGAAAATATAGGAAGAGTGTTATTAGGACCCTTCTCATCTAAAATCTGAAACACTTGGAACCCAAAACACATAGGCCATTAGAAACACATAGGCTATTGTTGTCAAGTGCCTATTTTTTCAAAACACATAAGCTAGTATGTTGTTCTTTGCTATTATAGCAAATCATCAATCCTTTTGTTTTTGAAGATAAAAGATGATAAACAATTTTTAGGTTAATTACTTACAATGTTTAGGAACCTTTAATCAATAACATTACTTAGCTTTGAGTGATGTGGATAACAAACCTCAAAAGTAGCTATGGAGATTGTATACGGATTAGAAACCTCAAAAGTAGCTACTGCAGTCAATGTCCATGGCTTTGATGCATTTCTTTATATGCAGCATCCATGCTTCTCTGTCACTCCAATGCGGTTCTCCTCAACCTCAAAAGTAGCTACTGCTGCTTGTTGTCGGTGAGAATCGTTGTCAAATAGCACCTTCTTGCTGTCATAGATGTCAATGAGCTTTTCAGAGCAGTAATCTGGTATATGTGTTAGTTGTACTGATTCCATATCCAGTGGCAAATTCTACAACTTTTCTTCACAGTTTCAGATAATCATAAGCAGGGGCTTGTCAACCCTCAAACATTATTTGTGCATTTCTCAACCTCATACCTTTCTACCGGTCCTTCGCTTACTAACATAACATAATGTTTTCATTCTTAGATTGAATTGATAGGTTTTTGTTGCTCTATGGACAAGAGTTGGATGAACAGTGTTAGGGTTTCTCGTGAATACATTGATGGAGTAAGGATGTTTATGAATTTTGTCGTTGGAAAAAAGGGCAAAGAGTGTGACATTGCATGCCCTTATGCACGTTGTATGAATTGTTATAAGAGATCTCAGACAAATGTGTTCGAACATTTAATGCAATTCGACATGAACCAATCATACACCCGTTGGGTTTTACATGGTGAAGTGCCAGCATATAGATTTATGCCTAGGGAAGAAAGGCTTGACACTACAAATGTTGACATAGATGGGACGTGCATTGATGTTAATGAAGGTGATAGCGATGAGGAGGATGATGGGATGCAAGCTTTTCTTGATGATGTGGGTACCTTCGTAAATGACCATCCAATTAATCAAGGCGGAAGGAGTTGTCCTACAGGCATTGAACATTCTACTACGGGTGGCTTTCATGAATTGTTGAGTAAAGTCACAAGAGTTGAATTCGGATGTAATGAATTATTCAAAGTTGTCTTTTCTAATGAAGTTGCTTCATTTGAAAGTGTACAACAAGTGGAGCAATAAGTCATTTGACATGTTACTTGCTCTGTTGAAGGACGTATTACGAATGGTAAATCTTTCCAAGTCCATTATGAAGCAAATCAATTCTACGGAGCCTAGGCTTGGGTTATGTCGATACATGCATGTAAATACGATTGTTGCCTATATTGGAAAGAGTATGAGGACTTGGAAAGTTGTCCCCATGTGGAACATCAAGATGGCGAATTAATGATGGCAGGGTAAGAAGATACCACATAAAGTATTGCGGTACTTTCCTTTGCAGTCTAGATTACAACGATTATTCATGTCAAGTAAGTCCGCTAAAGAAATGACGGGCATAATGATAGGGCTAAAGGTGACAAAGATAATATGGTTCATCCTTCGGATGGAGAAGCTTGGAAGAGCTTTGATGAGCTATATCCCGAGTTTGCGAGAGAACCACGTAATGTGAGACTAGGGTTAGCAACTGATGGATTCAATCCACATGGTAATTTTTCAGTTTCATATAGCGTGTGGCCTGTTGTTCTCTTAGCATACAATTTACCCCCTTGGATGTGTATGGATGCGTCATTTTTATGCTATAGTTGGTTATTCCAGTCCAAAGCTGCGGTAGAGACATTGACGTCTATATGAGACCACTAATAGATGAGTTAAAGAAGTTATGGGAGGATGGTTTTGATGTATTTGATGTTGCAAAAGGAGAGAATTTTTTATTGCATGCAGCTTTAATGTGGACTATTAATGACTTTCCAGCTTATGGTACTATTTCTGGCTGGAGCACAAAAGGCTACATGGCGTGTCCTGTTTGTAATAAGGACACTCCTTCTTGTAAGTTAAGAAGTAAGATTGGATACTTAGGCCATCGTTGTTTTCTTCCTTATAATCATCCATGGAGAAAAAGCAAGAAGTTTGATGGGAATAGTGATCATCGACATATACCTAACTTCATTAGTGGAGATGATGTGGTGGAACAATTAAGTCATGTGCAGAATATATGTTATGGCAAGCACCCCAAGAATAAGAGGAGAAGAGATTGGAATGAGAGTTTAATTGGAAAAAAGTATTCTTTTGAACTACCATACCGGCATAAGTTAAGATTAAGGCATAACCTTGATGTCATGCATATAGAAAAGAATATTTGTGACAATATCCTGGAACTTTGATGAATGTTGAAGGTAAAATAAAGATACAATTCAAGGCTCGGCTTGATTTGGAAGATATGAATATTCAAAAGAATTACACTGATAAGAGCAAATTGATGGAACTATTGTTGGAAAACCTCCAGCATGCTATACAATGAGTACCGATGAGAAGAAGAAGTTTTGTGCGTTTGTAAAGCAGGTGAAGTTTCCAGATGGTTACGCATCGAATATATCTAGATGTGTTAATGTTGATGAAAGGAAGATTACTGGACTTAAGTCTCATGATTGTCATGTATTGTTACAAAGCATTCTACCATTAGGAACGCGTTCTATCTTGAACAAAGATGTGACAAGTATTTTAATGGAGTTGGGGGACTTCTTTCGTCGAATTTGTAGACGAAGTCTGAATAAGGATCAGGTACAGAATATGTGTCATGAGATTACTTTAATCTTATGTAAGCTTGAAACGATATACCCACCGACGTTCTTTGATGTGATGGTACATTTGGCTTTGCATTTGCCAAATGAAGCCTTACTTGGTGGACCGGTTGTGTATAGATGGATGTATCCAATTGAGAGGTATAATTTAAATTGATCCTATAACTTTTAAAAGTTAAGTAAATAGTGGCCTATCTAATTATGGTTAATCATTTGTTCAGATTCCTAGGTACACTGAAGGGATTTGTTAGAAATAAAGCACGTCTAGAAGGGTCAATTGCAAAAACGTATGTTGTTAAAGAGTGCATGACATTATGTTCAATGTATTTGAAAGGAATTGAAACAAACTTCAACGTGCCAGAGAGAATCAATGATATGGTTGATGGTAGTGACATATCAGTATTCTTCCAACAATGCAAGCCGATTGGTGCTAGCAAAACAATTGCTCTTCCTACAAATGAACTAGCGATTGCACATTGGTATGTGCTTATGAATTGTCCTGAGATTAGGGCCTTTATTGAGTAAGTTTTTCTAACCTTTTCGGAAATTAATATATGTGATAAGTAGAGATATCTCATAGAATTGTGACTAAATTTATGATGACCCATAGTGAGCACATGGATGAGCTGATGCAACAAAGTCCATTGCATGTTGACAAAAGACATAGAGAACAATTTTCTTCATGGTTCAAGCATAGGGTGAGAAGATTATTTGTACGTGGTGTTCACTAATAATTATATATTATTAACTAATTTTCATTTCTGTTATAGATGATTTACATTAAGTAGCTTCCGTGAAGGAAACATGTTTGAGTCTTTGTATGCATTAGCATGTGGACCTCATAGTTTGGTCCACAAGTATCTGTATCAGATGCAATACAAATGGCATGCGATTTCGAATCGAAGCCCGTGACATGCGAAGGATAACACAAAATAGTGGTGTTCGGTGTTAGGAAATTATGGGAAGATAATATTACATTTTATGGGATGTCGATGATATTATCGAGCTTGAATATGTTGGAGGTAAAAGTGTTGTGCTTTTCAAATGCAAATGGTACGATCTTGGGAATTCGAATATGAGGGTCAACAGACATCTCAAAAGCATCAACGTTACTAAGTTTTGGTTCAAGGATGACCCATTTATTTTGGCAAACCAAGCAAAACAAGTTTTCTTAGTTGAAGATTTGTTACTGGGTCCAAATTGGCGGATTGTGCAAGAATGTGAAGTTAGACGTGCGTATGATATCCCATTGCATGGTAATGAAGAAGATGCAAATGACGATGAGGAGTCTTCTGAAGCTCCAGTGGAAGTCCAGGAATGTACCTTAGAGTTTTTAGATCGCAATGATATTGCTATTGATGTAATAAAAAATGTTGTATTGAATTCCGAGCAACGTTTGAATGATGATTTGGATGACTTAGAGACAAGCAGTAGTGAAAATGAATGTGATATTGTATTCGAGGAGTCCACCGATGACGATCATGAATAAATGCTTATTATGCACTTGAGCCTTTGTTGTTTTATCTTCATTGCTTAATCACATTCTTAATGTTGTGAACCAATTTTCAAGTCTTATTTTCACACCAGTTAACTTTGTACGTGGTGTACGTGGTGTGCAGTACTTATACGAACCTAATCATATAACAACTTGATTAGTTAGGCTAATAAGAGTTGATGAAAATACTCATCAATAGCATCAACCATGTAGAGGACTTCATAACCCTTCTTCTTCAACTTATCAATGAACTTATATGCAGTGTTTTATGCCACCAATAATTATTTCATGCTCTACACTTCATATAGCTGCATTATATGTTTATCAATTTTGGTAGTGAGAATGAATGTAGGCAACAACAGTATCTTTTTTCAGTTTAGATAAGGATTAATATGCTGTCACCATAATGAACAGGAGAATATGTTTCTATTGTAACTTGTTCTATAACAAAGCCTGAAACATATGTTTCTGTTGTAACTTGTTCTGCAGATAAACAATTTCAGTTGACATCTTCAGCAACATTCACAGGTAATTCGATGATCTTCTAAACTTTAGATTTAGAGATTTGTAGGAATTGCTAGATAGCAATAGTTAGGGATCTAATATTAAAGATCCCTAATATGGCAGAATTGTGGTGCTTTTTTATTCATTTATTATTGCAGTGAATATAGTGGTTTGCATAGGGCAACTAAGCTACCTTAAAGATCCACCTTGACTTCCAATGTTGTATTTGTTATCCTATGATATTATAATGATCATACATCGATTCGATTCAATGTTGGATTACTTCTTGTTTTATGGGTTCTTTTGCATGTAGTAATGAGTGCAATCGCTAATAATGTAAATGTTCGATGTAGGTTGGAAGGTTGTCATTGTGAATAAATTCTTATATGCTAATGAATGTTCTTCGATTCGAGATAGCTGGAGTTTCTTGGGATAGAGTTAGCAACTCCAATTGTGTTTCGAGTGTGTGCTATACTTCAGTGTGATGTGATAACATATGATACTGGTTAAGGGAAGTAGTAATATAGCAACAACACTATTAGAAATTATTAGGAAGAGATGATTTTTGTGATGCGGCTTGTGATTTGGGAAGCTATAATTTGTTAAGTTATAGACAACTTCTCCATCTCTGTAGAAATATAGTTCCATAAGCTTAACCCTTTGTGTAATTGGAGGAAACTTAAGACCATTTATTTTTTAATGTAGTTCAAAATGTTATAAAAGGGTTAAGCTTATGGAACTATATAAGGAATTCACTCGTGGAAACCATCTAATAGCTTCTAAATCATCCTACATTACCAAGAGATGCTCTTCAATTATATATAAATGCAATGGGGACCTGTGTGTAAACTATCTTAATATCTTGATGAATCTATTTTTCAATTGTAGAATCTATTTTCAACATTTCATTAATATCTTGATGTAAGGTATTTCCTTTAGGTCTCTTATACTTAACAAATACATAACAAGTATATAGAAAATGAATTCATAGTAAGGTCAAAAGACAAAAGATAACAGAATCCAACAAAAGAAAAGTTTTCATTTGCAACCCCATCTAGACGGATCAAGAACAATGAGCATCAATCCAATTGCTCAAGAAAATATGTTGAAGTAAATCATATACCTTGAATAATTTTCAAGGTATATGATCTGAAACTGATATATGTTATATGGATTCTACTCCATTGTTATTATTTTCTTTATATGTAAGTTTTACATTTATCCACATGGGCTTTACTTTATTTAGCGTTTTCTTTTTTAGCTCAACAAATAGACGGGTCATTAAAGATCCTTGAATTAGATGGGTGCATTTGCATTTATCCTAAACTTCATATTCTAACTAGTAACATGATTGATCCTAAACTGCATATTCTAAACTAAACATAGGGAATGTAGCCATGATTGACTCAACGAGGTAGCCATGTTGAACTTAAGATGCAAAAACATCAATGGAAGAAAATATTCAAAATGATGAAAATGAATCTCACTAATCTTTATGATATTTAAATGAAATTTGTGTTTCAACTAAAATGGTATAACAGTCTTATCTTTTCCTATTCCAGTTCTTCCCTATTTTCAATGTTTGGACCACTTGATCATGCATAGCTCCTTTCATATATGAAATAAGAACTACTAACTCTTGCAAACCAAAGGATGACTGCAATAAATCTAGAAATATTATAACAAATGTAAGAAGTTAGATACCAAGAATATTTTAAATTACATTAGTGATACTATGATTATTCTAGATTTCAATTCTTGAGTATAGAAATTAATTTAATTAACTTTAACACATAACAATCATTCCACGCTTTTGTTTTATTCAATTTTGACCTGTTCTAGGATTAGAAATCTGCCATTATTTAAATTCCCATTGAAGTCTTAACACAAGACAAATTGAAAGATGAAAATATATATTTCACTACCTATAAACGAAGTAATGAGACACTGAAATTCTAAATACATGTTTATGATTAATGGAAATAACTAATCAATCTTGATTGCGACTTACTTGAAAACCATCCAGTCAAGCCGTCCCACTATGAAGAGTTCAAAGAGGAAATGTAGTGCAATAAAATCATAACTGGCCTCATAAAAGCGAAGTTCTGAAATTTTAAAATAGAAGGAAAAGGAAGTTTGAAAAACATTTGATTGTGATTATAAAGATATAAGTTTTACAAGGAAAATGAAGGTTTATTGAGTTATAAAAACTCAAGAATGTGAAATTTAAAAGAGAACTTTATCAAGAGTCATCAAGAAGACATAAGATCTCATAAACCACCAAAACAAAGCCTAATTAAACCAAAAATTAATAACCGTAGAGGTGAAACTAAATGTGTATCCAGAAAAAATAAAAGGAAACATATAGTACCTCACTAGGCTCAAACCACACATTTGGTTCAATTGTTTCTCCACACTGTAGTATGGTGGAAACAGCTAGAATGTTGGTATATTAAAGTCGCAAATAAGAAATCCAAGTGAAACGATAGAAAGGTCAATTCTCACGTACCTACTTTACATATGCTTTGATATTCTTCGTTCTTGCTGTCATAACATGCAAGAAGAAAAGCACCATAGAAACCTACAGAAAAATAGCTCCACATAACAAATAAGTAGTTGCTAGCCATGAAATTCACCCTCTTCCCTCCATTGATCACAACTCTGTTTGCTCCAAGGGGAAAAAATCATGCAGAACTATGGACTGAAATACAACAAGTGTAATAGTTTTAATCATCAACAAACATATACCTGTGCGTTTGCCACGACCATGAAAAGCAACAATAGGTACTAGATCGAAATGAGTCACCAAGGCTGCAGTCGTAGACCAAAATTTGTAAACTAACTTTATGTAATATATTGCCAATATGTTTTGCCTTACCTTTGCATGTAGTCTTTTTTTAATTTTAACCAGTTATTTGATCGCTTAGAAGGCTCATAGGTGGCATCTCTATTTTAGGTTTTGATAATTAATCCCTCACAACTGCAAAATAAGAAGAGCTTTCCATCAAAACCAACAAGATTTCAAGGTGTAGTTATGATGCACTTCACACACATTCTAACAGTAGTAATTTCTAGCATAGAAGACACATAAAGGCTAAGATTTGAAAACAAAATTGGTTTCATCTAATATACAAGTTATTACCAAATAACTAAACAGCCTCATGAAAAAAAAACTAAACTAAACAAAGGGATCACATCATTTCTAAACCACAAGTGAGTCCTTACTGAATATACTTTCTAAGACCTTTGATCCATTCATCTATAGGTATAGTCATCAAGTCTACTTTCCTTTTATGATATTTATTGCTTCATTTTATAAGATTTTGCAAACTCAAGCTGGAAATTGTGCTATCCCATAAGCTTGGAAGACATGATTGCTCCCAAGGGAAGATAGACCAATGGAGATTTTCTGATTTATGGCAGAACACTTTATCTTTGCATATTGTATTCCATATTTCTGGTTCATCACATGCTTCTTAGAAGAATAAATTTCATATGATTTCTACATAGATTGAAGAATAACATTGTGTAATATTAGGAAGAAGTTGAAGCATGGTATGGTATAGACCAAAACAGTTGATAACCATATTTTGGTTGAAGGGCCATGGTTGGAAGTGCTTCTGTCATATAGGAAATGGAGTTTTGAAGGAATTTGTAAATCTTTGGGTCTCTGTAATCGAATTATCATCCAATCTACCAGCTTTGTAAGTCCTGTCAGACAAGGCTTCTTGTACTTAGGCTTAGTAAAAGAAAAACACGAAAAGTGACTACATGTCCTGTGCTGATACTTAGCTTTCCAATACTTTATCTTCACTTGCTGTTGAATGTTACTTTTAGGAGCTATTATATCAGTTATTTTGCTAACTTAAAACAGAAATTTGATGGATGTGAATGCCATTGAAGCATTACTCCAAGCATATCTTGCAATTTGGAGGTTATTTTTGTTTACACAAAGCATCAACATTCAGTCCATGGCTTTCACCATTTCTTTATATGCATCATCCATGCTTCTCTTTGACTCCTTATGAATGGATTGCAATGCCAATGACAGCTATTCAAGTTTGCTAGGAGCAGGACCTGATACAGAGCAAGTGACTTATATAAGGTTAGATTCTCAAGTTTTCCTCTGTTCTCCTTTTCTCATACCAAGTGACTAGTTAAATCCAATGACCTGATACAGAGCAATAGGTAAAGACTCAAGTTAGGTATGCCTAAACATCAATAGCATCAACCATGTAGATGACTTCATAACCCTTCTTCTTCAACTTATCAATGAACTTATATGCAGTGTTTGATGCCACTAATAATTAGCCTATCTTTAATTGTCAATCAATGCATAAAGGATGTTTTGCGTATATTCTTAGGAAATCAAACAAGATTCGACTATTGAACCTTTTTTATTAAAAGATTTTTATGTAAGACTTCTCAGTAAGCTTTTCAAATTTATGCTTTAATCATATGATTTTTTTCAACTATTGTTTTTGCAGATGGGACCTGACCTACCCAAGAAGAAGAATAAGGCGACACCAAGTTCTTTAGTACCTACACAACTGCAGTCGCGGTATCGTCAACTAATTGGAAGTACAGCTAATGAGTCATGTGCTCGTCCACAACCACAAGATAAGACACCTGCACCTGCACCTACACCTACACAGGCACAAGCTCACACGCACGCACGATCGTCTTTCGATCTGAACACCAAGAGAAGTCAATTCTATGCCTAGTATTCATCCTAGAGATCAGTATGAACAAATTTGGAATATGCGACGCAATATTAACACTCAGTCAACTCCTGAAGAGATGCCTCCAGCTTCAAATTATCAGACACTAATAAATCCTCCAGTTTGAATTATCCGACACGATAAATCACACTCTTCCTTCCAATGTGGGCTCTCTTACGTAAGCACTGCAGGTATGATCTTAACATTAATTAGATTTATCATTAATATTTATATGCTAATTATAAATTATTCTTTTGCTATTTTAGGATCCAAAAATGTTCCAAAAAACAAGGGGTGTCACGAAAGGACACGGATTAGCAAAAATTAACAAGGCTATAGGTAAAAGATTGGAGATAGAGATCTCCCTATTTGAAGACGACCAACCAACTCCGTCGATCGCCAAATTATCGAGTGAGATTGTTACGATATCCCGAACTTCTTTGCTGTAAAACAAAATCTTCAAAATTACTAATGAGGAATTGGACATTGCATTTGATAAGTTAGACGTAAGTATTCTAAACCAATCCAATTTATACGTGTTTTCCATCTGGTTAAAGTGTTGACTAATAACTTATAATTTTTTGCAGCAAAAGTTGGAAGTCAAGGGAATGAGGACTGACAACGAAATACATGCTGCTGTTAAGAGGTTTCTTTCATTAAGGTCTAGATCAAAGGTATAATTTAAAAAGGCATTTTACCAAGTACGGAAAGGATGTGAAGCCGCATAATGTGACATTGGTGGAGTGGATGGATTTGTGTGAGTATTGGGAGCAATCAGCTATAAAGGTTAGTTCTTATTTGATAAAAAAACTTTATTTCACAACTTCTTTTATTACTAATTATATTTAACTATTTATTCTTTCTGATTTATAGATGTTATAATAGATTTTGTTACGTGTATGATTAAGAAAAAAAGTCAGAAAGCCAAACTTGCTAGGAGTCAGGTGAAATGTCGGCCAAACTTTGGCTCCAAGGCCTTTGTAGCGATACGACATGAGATTGTGAGTTACCATCTTTTAATTATATTTTACTTTGATTGATATTTATAATTTTATGAAAAGCATTACTTGTATTTTTTTTTACAACAGAGTGACAGGGATGGAGAAGAGTGTGACCGGATGAAACTATAGTATCACACTCATTATGATGAAAGCAAAGATCAATAGACAACTGCCGAAAGCAAAGCAAAATGGGTGAGTACAACGTTCATTTACACATATTTGTTAAATGACAATGTGTATGTGATTAATTCTTACTTTTTCAGGAATTAATGTGTCATGAAATGACACATTCAATAGAATAAGGTCATTCGATGACAGTAGATGAAGTGTGCGACAAAGTCCTAGGCACGAGATCAGATTACATTGTTGGCATAGAATTGGGCCTCACCACGAGGAATACTTGACCGAAAGAGACTTGAGACTAATTAGAAGAGTCAAAGAGGGCTAATCGGTATTGCAGTCTCAAGTCGATGAATTGAGTAAACAATTTAAAGAAATGCAGGATCTATTGGAACTTTTATATTCTACATGTAATATTAGATTCGAGACTAAACATGTACTCATTTTGATATATTAAACACTTATGACATTTTGTTTATTTTAATTATCTTTTATGACATAATCGGAATTGCAATTTAATTAATAAATTGTTTGCATGTATTCAAGTCTTGTTATACATGAATAATTATTGATTATATATTCAAAATATTGTTGCATTATTAAACAAATTTATTTCTTTACTAATATTTAATAGTTATTAAATGAATATTATTTTATTCAATAGTTAAATTTAAAAATAGCAAATAATTAAATAAAATTGTTTAGAATATTTAAAACATATTTAAATAAAAAGCTAATAACAAATCAAATTAATTCAAATTAATTTTTCCGCAAAATTTAAAATTAAAATTTAATAATTAAATTTGATCAAATTATAAATTATTCCAATATTCACATCAATTAAAACAAATCATGAATTCCTAATTTTATTAAAACATTATTAACAAAATTTACCAAAATTTTATAAATTAATTATTATTTTATAAAATTTTCACAATCCACTTATCGCCTATTTAATTAGGCGTCATGAAAATTTCTATTTTCTCGACATCTCAACCATGTCGTTAAACGATACAATCACTCGACGTTTTCACCAAACTTCGTGCATTTTACGATACTTTACTTACGTCTTTATTAACGTCGCGAGAATCACTAAGCCATCTACGACGTCTTCACTCAAACGTCGGAGAAAACCATTGCTACCCCACTATTTACGGCGTCTATTGTGACGTTCTACTAGACGTCGTAGATAGTTTTCTGCGACGTCTTAAGGATTCTACGACGCCTATTAGACGACGCAAAATGTATGTTTTGTTGTAGTGTCAACTTCTATCATATCTCTATTAAAATAATTAATTATGTTTTTCTAAAATATTATTTTATATATGTGAGTAACTATAATAAAATTTTAGTTATCACGTTAATTAAATGATTTTATCTCTCACATTTAGTTTTTTTCTTCCTGAACACACTATTTAATGGACAGCCGTAAACTTTTATTACTTGTTAAATAAAATAGTTTGTTTATCGTTAATTATTTGGTAGAAGGAGATTGTTACAATTTTAAATCTATTAACAAAAGTACTTGTGTTTGAATAGGTTTTTAAGAAAATAGGAAGGATAAGTCGTGTTCTCAACATAACATCAGTCGATCAAATGTCTATTGGTCGATTGAAGGGGTGAAATCGATAAATCTATGGTGGCAGTGATCTTTTTAAATCTTTAATGGGTCGACTGAACAATCAATAAAACCCACGAAGTTTTATTTTAAAATGAAAACTTCAACAATTTTAGATGTGTTGGGATGAGTGAGGAAGATAATTAAATAGAGGAGATAAAATCACAAGAAAAAGCTATTAATAGGGAGAAATACAATGATTTAGTGAGATTCCTCAGGGAGTTTCAAGAAGTGTTTGAACAATTGCTTTGCTTTAAGAAGGAGTTTAATATACTTTATATATTACAGCTAATAGTATATGTCAATTAAAGCCTTTGCAATTGTCCATTATATCAATTATGTGTTTTAGATGTCTCATAATGATTTTGATACCAATTTGCTTTTGTATTTTCACTATTCTCAAAATTTAAGGTATATCTCATAGTTTACAAGTCTTGATTTTTCACTTCAAATAGAATTGTGGAAAGTCCACTTCAAGATAATGGAAGGAGTTAGGGTCTTGTCTATTTTTTTCATTTAAGAACATTGAAATGTGTTATATATGAGAATATACATAAATAACTACTTCTAATTCTGTATGTTTACAGGGTTTGCTTTTTAAGTGTCAAGATGCAAATTTAATCTTTAATATTCTGAACAACATTTCAAGTCTAGACTCCCAAGATCAACTATAACACAATTGATTTAACCTACTCAATTAGGATTCATACTTTAAGAGAGAGAGTGTGTGTGTGTGAGAGAGAGAAATACTAACCTTTATCCATGCTTAATATGTATCTCCAATGATAAATCTTTAATCATTTTCTGATCGCAGACACCTTCTTTATCAAAGAAGTTTATCCACTCTCTTCCCCTTCTTTTCTTCGTTCTTTTAAAATGGTGCAAGAACGTATCTTTTCTTTTGATAACTGTTAACATGAATGAAGGCAGAGGGAAGGTTTCTTTTAATTATAATAAAACCCTCGTGATTCTAATGTTCTCTATAAGCCTAATAACCATTATCTTGGACTCACCTTATATTATAATCAACCCAAGTAATATGAGTCACACCTTTATGTTTATTAAATTAATCTAACAGTGGAGTCACTGAATTTATATTGTGTTTAAGATGTGTAAAGTATGATGATTGATCAAAACCTATCATCCAATATCATAATAGAGTAAACTCTTTTTATTGATTGAGATGTATTAATAATGTTTTAAAAACTAGATCAAAAGTTAAACCAATAAGATAAGAGATTTAGAGATTAAAAGGTTCAACATATATTAAATTGCCATAAAATTGATTAAAGAATTTGAAATATAATTAGAGAAGATTTTCCTTATCCATCAAAAATTTGAAATTTAATTAAAAAGAGTCATTAAATAAAAATTAATTGATTTATTTCAGTTTATAAAACCTATTAGTTTACAAAATGACCAATTAATTAATAAACTACTTTGTTTTAATAAGAGTTATTAAAGAAAATAAATCCAAAAGTTAGTTAATTCAAGATTTTATCGTTAAATTGGTCAAATCGATTTTTAATCGTTGGCGATATTATCATTGTTAGCTCAAGATTTATATTTAACGATTTTGATGATAACGATATAATATTTCAAAATTTAAATTGGTTTATTTCCTTATATAGATAACGATATTTCTTTTTAAAAGGAAATAAAATCATATAAATTTCTTCCTTTCTTCTGGAACCTTACCTTCATAGTAAACTTTTTTTATTAACATATGGGAGGATCTTATCTTTTAGAACAATTAGCTCCAAAAAATTTTGTTCTATCATAGATGACTACTTAAAGAAGAGCAACAACACTTATGAAACAATGAGCATATACTGACTTTCGAAACATTTCAGCATCATCTATATTCTTGAGAGTCATATCATTCTTATTGTGCCTTAGAAAGTGAAATCACTCAATCACATAAAATAAGTCTTTTAATGCATCAATACGAGACTATTTGTATGAAACAAGGAGAAATAATAAACAAATTCTTTGGACGTTTCAACGACATCATCACTGCCTAGTAAAACTTGGGCAAGATATATCCAAATGACGAGTTGGTAACGAAAATTCTAAGATCATTATCAAAGGAATGGAGACCTAAAGTGACAACTCTAGAAACTGCAAAAGATCTCAATACAATCTCACTTGACTGGTTTAGAGGAAATTTAATGATTCATGAAGCCGAGCGTAGACGAGATGAAGGATCCTCATAAAGAAGAGGAATGACACTAAAAGCAGTTGACGGATGAAATCCATCAAATGATGATGAAAGTGGTACTGAGTTGTAAATAGATGGAGATGACAAATTCAACTTCATGGTTAGAAAATATGCCCGCTTCTACAAAAAAGAAGCCCATAAAGAAAAGAGAAGGAAACAAGAAAACTAGAAACAACAGGATCCTATCAAAAGGCAACAACGATAATAACAATACATAAAATAATCAAATCATATGCTATAATCACAAGAAGTCTGGACACACAAGAGCAGAATGTCCTTTTCTTCAAAAGGAAAAGATTGAAAATAGAAAACCTAACAAACATGCTATGACTACAGCTTAGTAAGATGAGGATTTTGATAACCTTGAAGAAGAGGAGCCTAAGGAAGTTAGCAACGTTTGCTTTATGGCCAAATCAGGAGATGATAAGGTATATTATTCTAACTCTAATATTGAAATTGATGAATTGAGAGATGCATATCATGACTTATATGATCAGTACAAAAAATTAACAATGCAATATTTCAAACACGTTGAGAAATAAAATAATAATAATGAATCTTTAACGAATAAGATTAAATTATTAGAATCAGAAAGCAAAGATTTATTGTCTAAAGTCACTTCTCATGAAAATGATAGTAAACAAACATTTTCTGAAAAAGAATGCTTGGAACAAAAAATAATTCAATTGGAAAACTCATTATGTGAAAGTGACTCTACTAAGATAAAACAATTAGAAGAGAAAATTATTTCTTTAAAACTAAAAAATATATATGCTAAGAAATTTTTTTCTCTTGAAATAGATCATGCTAATTTTGTTAACAGAAGAAACAATCTTAATGTATTATTTGGGAGTGGTAAATGTGTTTTTGATAAGGTTAGATAGGATATATGAAAATAACAATATCAAGTCACACAAAACTTCTTTGTTAAATCCAGTAGTAGCTATAGCCAAAATAGCAAGAACCTGGTAAGTGACAAAAATCATAACAATTATCATTCATTTGTTATGTGCAATTAATGTGGTTGACTTGGTCATATTAGTCACTCTTGTTACTTTTGAAAAATGAAAAAACTATCTCAAATGTATGTTTGGAGACCAAAAGTTTAAACTACTAACGTGAAAATACCCGGAAAGATTTGGATACCTAAAATGAGATAATACACTATGCAAATATGCTTCAAAATGGAGACAAAGGAAAATCAATGGATAGTTGATAGCGGCTATTTGAGACACATGATAGGTGAAATATCTCATTTCAATTATATTGAAAGGAAAGACAGAGGTAATGTTGTCTTTGCTAATAAAAACAAGGCAAAGGTCACTGGAATTGGTAAAATCGGTAATTCTAAATCTACTTTTACTGATAATGTTCTTTTTGTTGATGGATTGAAATATAACTTGCTTAGCATAATTCGTTTATGTGATAAAAGTTACAGAGTTACTTTCTATGCATCACATTATGAAAATTGATGATTGTAATAATAATATTGTTTTCGTTATTCCTAAAAATTAGAATATATACTACGCTCAATTGGAAGATATATCTTCTCAAAATGACAAGTGTTTTGTGTCAATAGAAAAGGATTCACTTATCTGGCACATAAGATTCGGACATGCTAGCATGAGAAATTTATCAAAATTGTCCAAAATGATTTAATAAGAGGATTGCCGAATTTGAAATTTGAGAGCAATCAAGTTTGTGAAGCTTGTTTAAAAGGAAAACAAATCATAAGCAACTTCCCTCCTAAAAATATTGTGATTACTAACCAGCCACTTGAATTGTGCATATGGATTTATTTGGTCCTACTAGGACTCAAAGTTTTGGTGGCAAACATTATAATTTTTGTTATAGTAGATGATTTTTCTAGATTTAAAAAGGTTTATTTTCTATCAAATAAAGATGGTACTTTGAAGTCTTTGAGAAGTTTTACAGGTTAGTTCAGATTAAAAAAGGGTACCGCATTACATCGATTCAAAGCGAACATGGAGGAGAATTTGAAAACAGGAAATTTGAAGACTTCTGTAACAGAAATGGTATAACTTACAACTTCTCATGCCCAATGACTCCTCAACAAATATATTGAGAGAAAGAACATGACTCTCGCAGATATGGCTAGAACATTGCTATGCGATAGCAGCCTACCTCATGATTACTAGGTAGAAACTGTGTCAATAGCTTGGTATATACTTAACAAGTGTCTCATAAGACCTATTATGAAAAAGATCCCCTATAAGCTGCAGAAAGGAAGAAAACTAAATGTTGCTTACTTTCAAGCATTTGGTTGCAAGTGTTTCATTCTAAACAATAAAAAAGACAATCTTGGAAAGTTCAATGTGAGATTAGATGAAGCTACCTTTTTGGGCTACAGTATCACTAATAAAGGATTTAGAGTATATAATAAACGAACAAAGAAGATAGAAGGATCGATACATGTGGTATTTGATGAAGCAATACCTTCAACAATAACAACTAACTCAAATGATGAAAAGCATCCATTGGTCCATAAAAATGCATCAAAGAATCAAACTACACCTATAATACCTTCAAAATTACAAAATCAAGAAGGCTCATCTGAAGCTAGAACAAAGTAAGCTCCTTCATCTCGTGAGGCTTCTGCAACAAAAAACACTAAGAGAATGGAGAGGTCTTGATGCACATCAATACATTTTGGGAGATCCTTTTGAAAGTCTAAGAACAAGATCATAGTTCAAGAACAACTTTGTTACTCTCATCTCACAAATAGAACCAAAGGTCGTTGAAGAGGCCTTCTTGACAAAAGCTGGTTTCAACCATGAAAGACTTAACTGAATCAATTTGACAAAACAAAGTTTGGAATACCTCGTCCTCAAAACAAGTTAATCATTAGGACTTTATGGGTTTTTGAAATAAACTTGACAAAAATGGTAAGGTTGTAAGAAACAATGCTAGTCTTATAGCTCAAGGTTACAATCGAGGTAGGTATTGATTTTTATGAAACTTATACACCTGTTGCTAGATTGGAATCTATTAGAATCCTACTTGCCTTTGCATGCTATAGAAACTCCAAGTTGTTCCAAATGGATGTTAAAAGTGAATTATTAAATGGTTACATTAATGAAGAATTATTTGTTAAGCAACCTCCGAGTTTGAAGATGAAAATAATCCGAATTAAGTGATGAAGTTAACCAAAGCTCAGTATGGTTTAAAGCGGGCTCCTCGAAGCAAGGTATGAGAGGTTAAGCAACATTCTACTTGGGAATAAATTTGAAAAAAATAAAGGTCAATAAAAACTTATTTATTAAGATAAAAGAGAATGATTTACTCATATTGCAAATTTATGTTGATGACATAATATTTGGTGCTACTAATCGATCATTTTGTGACGAATTCTCAGCAATGTAGGGGGAGTTTGAAATGAGCATGATGGGAGAATTATCATTAGTTCTCATATTACAAATCAGACAAGCAAAAAAAGGAATTTTTGTTAGCCAAGATAAATATACAAAGGAACTCATCAAGAAATATCATTTTGAGAATGCCAAACCAATGGGTACATCCATATACACTGGAACTAAACTTGATAAAGACAAAGAAAGGAAAGCTACGGATTAGACAAAGTATAAAGGAATGATTGGATCACTACTATATCTTACAAGCTCAAGATGGACATTATGCTTAGTGTGTGTCTTTACACGCTTTCAAGCAAATACTGAAGAAAGTTACCTTCAAGATCGAAAAGAATCTTTCGATATCTCTATAGAACTATGGATTTTTTACTATAGTATCCAAAAACTGATTCATTTGACGTAATAGGCTATTGTGATGCAAATTGTGTACGTGACAAAGTCGATAAAAAAAGCACAAATGGTCATTGTCAATTTCTTATAGGATGTTTAATATCTTGGTTCTGCAAAACGCTTTCGATAACTGAAGTGGAATATATAGCAGCTACTATTTGTTATGCTTAAATCTTATGGATGAAGCAATAACTACATGATTTTTCTCTAAACTTTTCTCATATTCCTATATTATGTGATAATACTAGTGTTATAAATCTTTCCAAAAATCCTGTCCATCATTCTAGGACTAAGCATATAGAAATCAAACATCATTTTTTTAGAGATCGTGTTTTAGAAGGAACCATTGATCTTTTGTGTTGGAACCCGATCTCTGGACTGGACCCCAAATGGAAAACGTACAACGGACACTAATAACAAAGAGTCGGGAAATGAAACGAATCAAATCTGAAACCCAAAAGTGGGCTAATTATACACGAAAACGGATTCTTAACGGAATCGAATTGAAAGCATAAGCGAAAAACAAATCGCGGAATCAAAATGCGAAGTGAAAACATATCAGAACGAATCGAACACACGAAATCAAAAACCAAAGCGAATGAAATGAAACGAATATGAAGCTAATCGGATCGAATAACAAAACGGATACGAATCAAATGGCCAATGCATATTGGAAAGCGATCAAAATCGGAAAGCGAAATCAAAGCATCCAAACGAAATACAAATCAAATCAAAGAAAACAAAGGGGTTCAATCGGAAACAAAGCATACAAACGAACAGATCAATCAAATCATAAAACAAAACAAAGCAAAAGAGGATCCGACATCCGAATCATAAATATCTTAGAAGGCTATCGCATTGGAAACCTAGACTAAACTATCCGAAATCTGGTATGAATTTTTTTCTTTCTTTTTCCTTTAAGCATCTTTATTCAAATTCATGCCAAACAATCCATACAATGTCCCTTTTCTTGGAAATTATCCTCAATCAAATTCTCAAAGCATAACAAAATTCTTATACATGCAAAGTCTTAATCCTTAATTATCTTCTTATATATTAATACAAATCCAAAATTCATCTTTTAATCAATTCTTATTTTATTTCATCTTTTCCATACAACCAATTGTTGTCAAAAATTCGGCAGCATAACGGTTGCATTCTAACCAACCCAAAACTTGCAAAGCGTTTAAAAAGCACTTCTATATTTCACAAACAATAACCAGTATCATCAGACACCCCGTCCGGAATCCAAAAAACATTCAAATATAGTATCCAATAAGCAAATACTCATTCATATCTCGATTCAAATATCCAAATCCCATTCACATTCATTCTCACATCAGTTCATACCCATATCTCAAATTAAAACATAAAATCCATAATTCACATCCAAATACAACCCAATTGCAATCATGAATCATAACTATACACAAGTCTATATGAAAATCTTAATACATAAATCCATAAATCATTTACATCCTGAAATTAGATATACTACAAACTTGAATGGATTTACAAGCCATATACAATGCCAAAAATCCTAATTTCATAAAACATAAGCGATACAAAATCGAACAACACATCTTGACATTCTTTCATCTGATCTCCTGCTCAAAAACCTGAAGATGAGGATGAAAGGAGGGGTTGAGCGCAAAGCTCGTGGATAATATGTTTATAAATTGAATGATAAGCGAAAACATTTGCAAAAATTTATTTCAAAATTTTCTCAATCTTTTTAAAATCATTGCTAAAATAATTTCAATCACAGCACTGCTGAAAATCCACCCATAGCTTATTTCTCAAATTTTTTTCACATTTTTCACTTTTCATGAACAAAAATCAAAATCATGTAAATCTTAATTTCTTTCTTTTTCTTAAACATCATTCAAATCATGAAATGCTTCATACTTATAAAAAAAACAAAACACGTAACACATCAAATGGTTTGGTTCGGTCCAAAACAGAACGTATTGCACATTCCCGCATAGCGGTCCTATGCAACCGTGAACGGAACGTACTACACCTTCCTACATTGGGTCCAGTGTAGCCGTGACTTATGGGAGTCCGAGATCGAAACTCCAGTGCCACTAGCGGGCAGCAGGGAGAAGTCTTTAAAACAGTCAAGTGCGCACTTGTCCCACTTATGGGACTTGACCAAACCCACATAACACATAATTGAAAACGAAAATTCGGATTGCCCGAAGGCACATTTCGAAATATTGATTTTCAAATTTTCATCTTTCCATATCGTGTCGAACTTGACACATTCACAATCACATATCCAACATGAAATCATATAGCAATTCTAATGCAATTCAAATCATCGATTTAATCACATATCATATCAATCAAATTCATAACAATGAATGCAATAATTTCTTTAAATCATAATTCAAACATATTCTAATTCACAATGCACATTTTTCAAATCATTCAAATAATTCGAAATCAATGAATTTCATAAACCTTGCATTTCCTTAAAATCATTCCGAAAACAAGAAATTTAATCCTTCGAAATCAAAATTTTCAAACATTTATATAAACAATAATTTCTTAAAATTTTGCTTCTTGATTTTTCAATAACACATGCTTAGCTTAAAATTCAATAAATAAACATACTACCCACCTCGAATCAATGCTAGAAGCTTGTCCCATTCATCAATTTGTCCATTGCTTCTTTTCTTCTTCCAATTTAAAATTACCTAAACCAAATTCAACATCATAAATAACATAATTACTCAAATTGAGCTTAGAAAATACTAATCCCTCATATATTCAAGCTATCTAAATCAAAAACTTCCAAAATCCCCAAATCACAAAAATTGGGCATAAACCCTTGTTAGATGCATTTTTATCATTAAAATTAATGGCATTTTCCCTTAATTTCTGGATTAATTATTGGGTCTTTTACATATTTTTCCTACTAAATTACTTAGTTTATCTTATTCTGCATTTATAATGAGTCTTGTTTAATTTGTAGGAAACATTTGTTTTTAATTGACAAAGAACACAATAATAATTAAATGAAGGAGGCTAAACGTTGTAGCATGCGTGGAGATGATTGAAGCAAACAAAATGAAAACGACGAAAGACACACGTCTGACCAGGAAATAAATCAGCAAGCAAACCAGATCAAGAAAATCAGCTACTGGCGTGAACTTCGGTGGATATGGACCAATCAAGAGGAAGCAAGAAGACAGGTGAAGCATGCATGAAGAAAAGGACGCATACCACAAATGATTGAAATCAGCTGGAGGCATTAAAGCCAAGAGGGGCGTGACCAAGGAGCAAGCATGAGGAGAAAGAAATTAAATCAGGAGGATAAAATCAAGAGAAGGCAATTAAGAGGGTCCCAGGCGCATGAAGGAACGACAAAGTAGGCGTTGAATTGGGAGCTCTTCCACCACTAAGGAGAATTTTTTACACTACACGTTAGCTGAATGGAAGTTTAAAAAATAATAAGCAGCTGCTGGAGACGAAAGACATGTTGAGTGGGTGAAAACAAACAAAAAAAAACGTAGCTGCATGGTGGACTTTCAAGTAGCTGCGTGAAGAATAAAGTTACAGCGTGAATGAGAATAGAAAGGTGACTGGTGGTGGAAATAAATCAAGCAATGAGGAAGCAACAAGTGGCATTTCAAAGCAAATAAAAGACCATGAGACTCACGCATAGCAAGATTGGTGGGCGGCACACAACAATCACGCAAATGGAAGCACTTAAATCACGCAAGAAACAAAAGAATAGGAGATACGTGTGAGGTAAAGGAAGCAGCGTGGAATTTAAATACATAAAGCAATTAAACCAAGCACCATTCACGCATAGGGGGTCCATTCACGCACAGTGGAAAAGCACCAACGTGGAGCTTAAAGACTCTCTCAACCTTACTCCATTTATTTTTGGACTCACTTTGCTATCAACAAAAAGGGTAGGGTATAACGTTAGATAACAAAAGGGGGGCTCCACTTTTCTTTACAAAACACTCTCCACTAACGTTGCACCAGATATAAGGCACTCACGTTACACAAAGTAAGGCTCCATTCTCTTGACATTGAAGACTCACTCTCTACTCACCCGCCAAGCATCAACGAATTTTTCATTGGTTTTACACCAAAGCTCTTTTCACGAAGCATCAAGGCACTGGGTTGGAGAAGCTAGCACGTACGCTGGAAAAATAAAATAAATTGAAGAGCAACCACCATTTGTTTTTCCATTTCTTATACTTAGTTCATAATCATCATGCTTGCTTTTATTATTTTCATTGCTGCTATTATTATTATGAGTAACTAATCCTTTAATTCTAGGATTTTAACCGAACCCTTGATGTAATCTCGGTTAATTGGTATTTTCTGTGTTTAATCTCTTACGCCCATTTTACTTAAAGGTTTGTTTATTACAATTTGTTCTTAATGCTTTTCATAATTTGATCACCTATGAAATTGATTTTCTTAATCTTTACGTAGCGTAACAGGAGCAATAGATTTGGAAGAAAATTGTAATAACTTAGGATCACATTAAGTAGTGATTTGTGTCTAGGATCGGGAGATACCTATCCACACTAAGTAACCACATTAAGATTGATTTGATAAAGCAATCATCGAATTATCACAATTTACCATAGAAATATAGGAAATTGGTTCAATGATTAGGATTACTAATGATCCGGGAGGGCTTAGTAATTAATCCTGAATCTTAGGTTATCAAACCGGTATATGAATTAAATCGAGAAAATTTACGACACGAGGTAAAATCGAGGGAAGTTAAATTCTAGATTTTCATTCCATTGATATTTCTTATAATTTTATCTTGCTTTAATTCTCGTTTTTTTCATTTTCAAACCACAATCAATCAATCTTTTCTTTAATTTTTATGTTATTAGCTTAAATTAGAAGTTATTACGAGTATTACTTTTAACTAATTTGGTCTCCATGGGATCGATATTTTTACTACTTGACGATAGAAAGCGTGCTGCTTTGCGTTCATCACCGACAAGTTTTTGGCGCCGTTGCCGGGGATCATTTTTTAGTTTTAATATTGATACTTGTTTTGATTTTTGATTTAAGTTTACTTACGTGTCTCAATTTGTTTTTATTGGCTAGGTGATCTGCATGCTCACCCGCTCTAAACCGATCCAACCTATACGTGATCCTGAAATAGAGAGAACGTGTAAAGCGAATCGGAGAAGAGTTCGAGAACAAAGAGCAGCTGCAGCCAACATGGCAAATAATAATGAGACACCCAAACAAACGGCCTAACAACTCCGAAATGAAGAAATACGGAGACAAGTTCGAGAGGAGATGGAAGCCGAGCAAAGAGAATTGGAACGAGCACGAAGTTGCTTAGATTTCCATACACCTACTTTTGATGAAAGAACGAGTATAGCTCACACTCGGATTCCAGCCACTCAAACTTTCAAAATCGAAGAAGTGGTCATGAATTACTTAAGGGACAAACCTTTCACCGGAGTGGCATCCGTTTGTCCCATCACGCTCCTCAAAAATTTTCTTGAAATTGCCGATAGATACCAAGTAGCAAATATGTCAAATGAGCAAATGCGACTAAGGCTCTTTCCATTTTCTCTTACAGGTGCAGCCAAAGAATGGATGTGGGATGCAAACCCAAAGGGTTCGTTGACGACGTGGGGTGAATTAAAGGACAAATTCATGAGAAAGTACTTCTCACCAGCAAAGACTCACAAGCTCAAAATGGAGATTATCAACTTCAAACAATCCGAGATGGAGTCACTAGCTGAAGCCTTTAAACGATTCAAAGAACTCCAAAGGAAGTGCCCACATCACGGGATTCCTCCATCATCTCTAGTCTCTCATTTATATCATGGGTTGACTCTCGCTATGGCAAGTCAATTAGATACAATTGATGGAGGTACGTTCTTAGAACTCAATCCCGATGACGTTATTTCGTTAGTAGAAAAGGTTACTGCTAACAACTGTAGGGCTCATGAAAGAGGAGGATCTCAACCTACGCGGAAAGCCCCAAGTATGTATGAAATCAATCCCTCAGAATTGATGGATGCCAAGATCTCGAATATGTGCAAGAAAATCATAGACACTGTTTTGGAGCAACTTAAACCCATAACACAACAGGTAAAAGCCGTTACATTTACTTGTGATTATTGTGGTGAAAGCTATCATTATGAACAGTGTCCAAACGTCGAGCCACCAACCGAGATGGTAAATTACTTCGGGAATCAAAGAGCTCCGTATAATCAAAATGCAAACAACTACAATTCGGGAGGAAGAAATTACCCTCCAAGGAAAAATTACCCACCGGGATTTCAACAACCACAACAACAAAATTGGCAATATCAAAACCAATCACAAGGACAACCTCCAAATACATCCAACCAAGCATCATTGGAGAGTATATTGGGGAAGTTCATGGAGCAAAGTGTTCAAAGAATGGTCAAACTTGAAGAATCAACATGGAACTTGCAAACTCAAATGGGACAAGTGATTGAAGCTTTAAAAAGTCGTCCTCAAGGAACATTGCCAAGTGACACCGTAAATCCTCAGAAGGAACAACTTCATGCCATCGTTCTTCGGAATGGCAAAGAGGTGGATACAACACGAACTCCCAAAGGGAAAGAGGTATGTATAAATTCTGAAAATTTTGCAGGATAATGTTGTTATTGATGTTGATAGATCCATGGAAAAAGTGGAGGAAGAAAAGCCAAAGGAAGTCAAGGAAAAACAACCGAGGGAAAGACCATATCCACCACCACCATTTCCTCAAAGGCTAGCAAAGCAAAAGCATGAAAAAGGGTTTGAAAAATTTATGGATGTTTTTAAGAAACTAACAATTAACATTCCCTTCTTTGAAGCTTTAGAAAATATGCCAAGTTATGCCAAATTTATGAAGGATGTTCTATCAAAAAGAAGGCTTGGAGATCATGAAGCGGTGGCCTTGACGGAAGAATGTAGTGCGATACTACAAAAGCTCCCACCAAAACTCAAGGATCTGGAAGTTTTACAATTCCATGTGTAATTGACACAAAATTTTCGGTAAGGCTCTTTGTGATCTTGGTGCTTCCATTAATTTAATGCCCATCTCTGTTTTCGGAAATTAGGCATGGGAGATGTAATTAAACCAACTTCGGTGAGACTACAATTGGCGATCCTTCCATTATCCATCCATGGGGAATTCTTGAAGATGTTCTAGTCAAGGTGGATAAGTTCATTTTCCAATGATTTTATAGTCATGACATTGAAGAAGATGTAGAGGTACCTATCATTTTGGGAAGACCGTTTCCTAGCCACGGTGAGAGTTCTTATAGATGTTGAAAAGGAGAACTTACCATGAGAGTAAATGGAGAAGAGGTAACCTTTAGCATTTTTCTTCAATGAAATTTCCAAATGAAAATGTTATGCAATTTCTTCAACGAGGCAATTTTAAATGACTCAACTATGAATGCTCTAACGATGATCCTTTGGCAATTGCTTTAACAACACTTAATGAGTTTGATGAAGAAGAAATTCTCGAATACATTAACTTGTTAGACGCAGGTTCATCTCTAAGACCATATAGACAAGTTATAGAGCCATTGAACAACTCCAAGGATGAAGTAGCAAAACCTTCAATCGAAGTACCTCCGGAGTTAGAACTTAAGCAACTTCCTCATCACTTGAAGTATGCTTACTTAGGTGAGAACTCCACCCTTCCTGTTATAGTTTCCACAGAACTAACTAATGTGCAGGAAGAAAAGCTACTTCGTGTTTTGAAAGGACACAAAAGAGCAATCGGTTGGACCATAACCGATATCAAGGGAATAAGCTCACTTTTCTGTCAACACAAGATCATACTAGAAGAAGAGTTCAAGCCTAGTGTGCAACCACAAAGGCGATTGAACCCGAACATGAAGGAAGTGGTGAAGAAGGAAATCGTGAAGTGGCTTGATGCCGGTATTATATACCCCATATCGGATAGTTCTTGGGTGAGTCCGGTGCAATGTGTACCCAAAAAGGGAGGAATGAATGGTGACAAATGAGAAGAATGAACTTATCCCAACGAGAACCATTACCGGATGGAGGATTTGCATGGACTACCGAAAGCTGAACAAAGCAACAAAGAAAGATCACTTTCCACTACCCTTCATTGATCAAATGCTTGATCGATTGGCTGGTAAGGTCTATTATTTCTTTTTGGATGGCTATGCAGGTTATAATCAAGTCCCAATTGCGGTGGAGGATTAAGAGAAAACCACATTTACATGCCCTTATGGTACTTTTGCTTTCTGACGAATGCCATTTGGACTATGTAACGCACCAGCCACATTTCAAAGATGTATGATGGCCATCTTTTCAGACATGGTTGAGAATGGGTTAGAAGTGTTCATGGATGATTTTTCAGTCCATGGAGATTCATTCGATATGTGCTTAGAAAACTTAACCAAAGTTCTAGAAAGATGTGAAGAGACCAATCTTGTGCTCAATTGGGAGAAATGTCATTTCATGGTACAAGAAGGTATTGTTCTTGGACACAAGGTTTCTAGTAAAGGGCTGGACGTAGACCGATCAAAAATTGAGACAATTGAGAAGCTACCACCACCCACCTCAGTAAAGGGAATCCGAAGCTTCCTCGAACATGCCGAGTTTTATATGCGTTTCATAAAAGATTTTTTTAAAATCTCAAAACCCTTGTGCAATTTGCTTGAAAAGGATGTCCCATTTAAGTTTGATGAAAATTGCACGCTTGCTTTTCAGGTACTAAAGGAGAAGTTGGTGTCTTCACCAATTATTGTTGCACCTGATTGGAGCCGCCCTTTCGAGCTTATATGCGATACAAGCGATTATGCTGTGGGTGCTGTTTTAGGACAACGGTACAACAAGATTTTTCACTCTATCTACTATACTAGCAAAACTCTTAATGATGCTCAATTGAATTATACCACAACTGAAAAAGAGTTACTAGCTGTTGTTTATGCATTTGAGAAATTTCGATCTTACCTCGTTGGCACGAAAGTGAAAGTTTTTACATATCATTCATCCATCAAATACTTGATTGAAAAGAAGGATGCTAAACCAAGACTTATTCGATGGGTCTTACTCCTACAAGAGTTCGACCTACAGATAGTAGATAGGAAGGGAACCGAGAATCAAGTGGTCGATCACTTATCAAGAATGGAGAATGCGGAAAGCTCTTCACCAAAAGCCGTGCAAATCAACGAGTCTTTTCCTGATGAAAGACTCTTCATGGTGAATGACAAACAAATCCCTTGGTATGCTGATTTCATTAATTATTTGGTATGTAAACAATTACCTCTTGATTTTACATATCAACAAAAGAAAAAATTCATGCACGATGTTAGAGCATATTTTTGGGACGAACCATATCTCTACAAGTTGGGTAAGGATAACGTATTAAGAAGATGCGTTCCTTTGGAGGAACAACAAAACATTATTTATCATTTTCATTCTTCTCCATACGGTGGTCACTTCAACGATGAGCGGACAACAGCCAAAATCCTCCAATCCGGATTCTTTTGGCCAACACTTTTTGCAGATGCTCATAACTATGTAAGAAGTTGTGATGCATGCCAACGAGTCGGCAAGATCACTAAGAAAGATGAGTTACCTTTGACTAATGTTCTTGAAGTTGAATTATTTGATGTATGGGGAATTAATTTTATGGGTCCTTTTCCAGCTTCAAATAGAAATATTTATATTCTTGTGGCAGTTGACTATGTTTCAAAGTGGGTAGAATCAATTGCTTCTCCGACTAATGATGCAGGTGTTGTTACGAGATTTCTTAAGAAAAACATTTTCACAAGGTTCGGAACTCCGAGAGCCATCATCAGTGATCGAGGGACACACTTTTACAACAAACAATTTGCTAATCTCGTTGCCAAGTATGGAGTCCGACATAAGGTGGCACTTGCTTATCATCCACAAGCAAATGGCCAAGCTGAGGTTTCAAATAGGCAATTGAAGCAAATTCTCGAGAAAACCGTTGATGCCTCACCAAAGACATGGTCAATTAAGCTAGATGATAGCTTATGGGCTTTCCGAACGGCATACAAAACTCCGATAGGGTGTTCGCCTTATCAATTAGTATTCAGAAAGGCTTGCCATCTCCCGGTAAAGCTAGAACATAAAGCATTTTGGGCCACAAAGCAATTGAATCTCGATCCAACTCTAGCTGGTGAACAACGTCTTCTTCAACTAGAGCAACTTGAATAATTTCGTCTCAATGCATATGAGAATGCACGAATTTACAAGGAAAAGACGAAGAAATGGCACGACCGGCATTTAAGGGAGAAAAACTTTAAACCGGGCCAACTCGTGTTGCTCTACAACTCTAGACTCAATCTCTTTCCGGGAAAATTGAAGTCTCGACGGTCCGGGCCGTTTCAAGTATTGGAAGTTTTCCCCTACGGAGCTATTGAAATTTCACCTCTTAATTCTACACATTCATTTAAGGTGAATGGACAACGCTTAAAGCTATATCTAGGAGGCGAAGTCGATAGGGGGACGGCAACCATTCAGCTCATTGAGGCTTGAAGAAGCAAAAATGTCTAGCCAAAGACGTTAAAGAAAAGCGCTTCTTGGGAGGCAACCCAAGTTTCACACTTTTGTTGTTTTCATTTAGTTTATTTTATTTACTCAAAATTTACGTGCTCTTTGTTTTCATTGTAGGAAATTGGACCTTACGAGCGAATTTTGATGAGAGAAATTACATTTCTGACAAAAAATGGTCCACACTCATTACAGGGAAGATCTTTGTGCCTCTTACTCATGACTTCGCATGTTGTAGAATTTTGCGATTGTTTGTGTTTGCGTATGATCTGCAGCATTTCTTTATTCGCATGCATTATTGTCGACATTCTTTTTGTCCTCTACTATGTATTTACATGTTTACTTACCCACTTCAAATTGTGCTGTATACCTTGCCATTGAGGACAATGTCTATTTGAGTTTTAGGGGTGAGCATCAATTTTATCAATTTTACAAAAATTTCAAAAAACAAAACAAAACAAAACAAATACAAAAAAAATTGTCATTTTCTTGCATAGTTAAACCTCATTAAGAAATTTTGATCTTTAAAGGTTTTGATTTTGACCTCACTTTTGGGAAATTGAGAATTGTTTGGAACCTAATTAGATTTACCTTTAGAAGGTTTGTGGATAGAATGTTCCGGATTAGTGCTCGATTTCCAATTGTTTAATCATACTCATATTCTTTGATTGGAGTCTTCCCATCCATTTTATTTGAGTTATGATTATCCTTTAAATTTTTAGGTAAGTTGGAACCTAGTGAGATCTCGCCAATCCTAGAACAAGTTCTCTAGGCTTATTGAGGCGAAATGTTAGTACAAATTTGATAAGGAAGTGATTAAGGAATTTTCTTTGAATTATTAACCACATTCCTATTTTTGGCTTAAAATAACCCTATAAACCCTTTGGAGCCAAGTTGAGCCTAAGTAATATCCCTATTTCTTTGGCACCCTTATTTAACCAAGCCATAAGCCAAGCATTCCCTACCTTTCATGTGGAAATGATTATTTAGGAGTAGGTTATGTGGGGATTAAAAAAATGAAAAAAATAAAAAAAAATGAAAAAGAAAGAGCAAGCAAGTGAAGATTTTGCAAGTTATCGCCCCTAGTATACAAGAAACTGAGTTTGGGGGAGAATCAATTATTTGGAACTTGGGAATTCATTGATATTGAGTTAAGTCTTGTAATTGTTATCGTTTTAATAACATGTTGTCGTGTTTGAGTTTTGTCATTCTATAAAATAAAATAAAAACAAAAACAAAATATCCTTGTTTCCACAGTTTTACTTGTTTGAAAAAAAATTTTCCTTACATTTTCCAGTTTCTTGAATAATTGTTTCCATTTCATTTGAGCTTTTATTTTCCTTTTCTTTGGTCCGAGCTAAGTTTAAACCCCAACGACCCCATTACAACCCGAATAAGACCTGTTGATCCTTTGAAAATGAGTGCTAAAAATTAGTGGAGATGGGATGGAGAATTTTGCCTATGGGATTGGTTAATTTGATAATACCTTTAGAGTCTCATAGGCTGTAAATTTCCTTTGAGTTTATTTGGCTTTTCCTTACTCTTGTGAAATGGTTGTTTTTTTATTTAGACTTGAATCAAGGAGTGTGTGTTTTGAGCGAGCATTGGTATCCTTGCATTATAAAGGTGGGGATGGTTTGATAAGTGGCTAAAGGTAAATTTAAATTGGTTTCTGCAATTCTAAAAAGTCCAATTGTTGAGTGTTTCTTAATCTATTTTGAACATATTTTCTTAATTTTGCTTAGGGACAAGCAAAAGTTTGAGTTTGGGGGCATTTGTTAGATGCATTTTTATCATTAGAATTAATGACATTTTCCCTTAATTTCTGGATTAATTATTGGGTCTTTTACATATTTTCCTACTAAATTACTTAGTTTATCTTATTCGCATTTATAATGAGTCTGTTTAATTTGTAGGAAATACATTTGTTTTTAATTGACAAAGACCACAATAATAATTAAATGAAGGAGGCTAAACGTTGTAGCATGCGTGGAGATGATTGAAGCAGCAAAATGAAAACAGCCAAAGACACACACGTACAGCCAAGGGAAATAAATCAGCAAGCAAACCAGATCAATAAAATCAGCTACTGGCGTGAACTTCGGTAGACGTGGACCAATCAAGAGGAAGCAAGAAGACAGGTGAAGCATGCATGAAGAAAAGGGCGCAGACCACAAATGATTGAAATCAGCTGGAGGCATTAAAGCCAAGAGGGGTGTGACCAAGGAGCAAGCGTGAGGAGAAAGAAATTAATTCAGGAGGATAAAATCAAGAGAAGGCAATTAAGAGGGTCCCAGGCGCATGAAGGAACGACAAAGCAGGCGTTGAATTGGGAGCTCTTCCAACACTAAGGAGAATTTTTTACACTACACGTTAGCTGAATGGAAGTTTAAAAAATAATAAGTAGCTGCTGGAGACGAAAGACATGTTGAGTGGGTGAAAACAAACAAAAAAAAACGTAGCTGTATGGTGGACTTTCAAGCAGCTGCGTGAAGAATAAAGTGACAGCGTGAATGAGAATAGAAAGGTGACTGGTGGTGGAAATAAATCAAGCAATGAGGAAGCAACAAGTGGCATTTCAAAGCAAATAAAAGACCATGAGACTCACGCATAGCAAGCTTGGTGGGCGGCACACAACAATCACGCAAATGGAAGCACTTAAATCACGCAAGAAACAAAAGAATAGGAGATACGTGTGAGGTAAAGGAAGCAGCGTGGAATTTAAATACATAAAGCAATTAAACCAAGCACCATTCACGCATAGGGGGTCCATTCACGCACAGTGGAAAAGCACCAACGTGGAGCTTAAAGAGTCTCTCAACCTTACTCCATTTATTTTTGGACTCACTTTTCTATCAACAAAAAGGGTGGGGTATAAGGTTAGATAACAAAAGGGGGGCTCCACTTTTCTTTACAAAACACTCTCCACTAACGTTGCACCGGATATAAGGCACTCACGTTACACAAAGTAAGGCTCCATTCTCTTGACATTGAAGACTCACTCTCTACTCACCAACCAAGCATCAACGAATTTTTCATTGGTTTTACACCAAAGCTCTTTTCAAGAAGCATCAAGGCACTGGGTTGGAGAAGCTAGCGCATACGCTGGAAAAATAAAATAAATTGAAGAGCAACCACCATTTGTTTTTCCATTTCTTATACTTAGTTCGTAATCATCATGCTTGCTTTTATTATTTTCATTGCTGCTATTATTATTATGAGTAACTAATCCTTCCATTCTAGGATTTTAACCGAACCCTTGATGTAACCTCGATTAATTGGTATTTTCTGTGTTTAATCTCTTACGCCCATTTTTACTTAAAGGTTTGTTTATTACAATTTGTTCTTAATGCTTTTCATAATTTGATCACCTATGAAATTGATTTTCTTAATCTTTGTGTAACGTAACAGGGAGCAATAGATTTGGAAGAAAATTGTAATAGCTTAGGATCACATTCGTAGTGATTTGTGTCTAGGATCGGGAGATACCTATCCACACTAAGTAACCACATTAAGATTGATTCGATAAAGCAATCATCGAATTATCACAATTTACCATAGAAATATAGGAAATTGGTTCGATGATTAGGATTACTAATGATCCGGGAGGGCTTAGTAATTAATTCTTAATCTTAGGTTATCAAACCCGGTATATGAATTAAATCGAGAAAATTTCAACACCGAGGTAAAATCAAGGGGGAAGTTAAATTCCTAGATTTTCATTCCATTGATATTTCTTATAATTTTATCTTGCTTTAATTCTCGTTTTTATTTCATTTTTCAAACCACAATCAATCAATCTTTTCTTTAATTTTTATGTTATTAGCTTAAATTAGAAGTTATTACGAGTATTACTTTTTAACTAATTTGGTCTTCGTGGGATCGATATTTTTACTACTTGACGATAGAAACGTGCACTTGCGTTCATCACCGACAACCCTAATTCACAATTATCCCCAATTAATCCAATTACAACATGTAATCTCCAAAATTGAGCATAGAATTAACAAAACCATACCATTATTAAGGTTTATAAACCAAAACTTCATCAAAAATCCAAAGCTTAAAAGTTTTCTCTTACCTCATTTCTTCTCCAATGTCGGATTTTCAAAGCCCCTTGGAACGCTTCCATCCTTTTCCTTATTTTTCCTCTAGAATCCATGCAAAAATCATGCTAGAAGCCCCAAAATTTTGAAACCCTAGCTCTCCCTTCCTTCTTCTTCTTCTCTGAACTTGCTTCTCCCTCTTTCTCTCTTCTTTTTCTCCCTTTTTCCTCTTAGGGTCGTGCTTCTCTTTGAAAAAAATGACAGCCTACTTCCTTTTATAGTGCCATGTCATTTAATGAGTGGACAATGACCATTTTGTCCCTCCACTTAAGCCTAAAGTCTTAATTCTTTATGTGATCTTCCACAAATGCCCTTGAACTTAATTTTAATTCATGCTTACTTTAGGACAATTTTTTCACTATCAAATTGAAGGAATTTTCTCAAACTTCCTTCTAGAGAAATGTTCCTCATTTTATTAATTTCATAACGCCACCAAAATTATTTAATTTGGTGCCCTACATCAAAAGTTATAGTCCAAACATTTCGGACTGTCATTTTGCTAAAGCATTTTCAAACACTTTATTTCCATCCAAAAATTGGCATTCTTAAAGACTAAATTGAAACTTAAGCCCTTCTGAAAATTTTGTATCTCTATTTCTCTAGTTTAATCTAAATCAAGAATCACCTCTTTTGGATTACTATAGCAAAGTTATAGCCAAAAGCTTTGGATGTTCCTAATCCAAGACTGAACACTAATCCGAACTTCAATTCAGAAATTTAAAGTCTTAAGGGATGAATTGAAATTTCATTTCTTCATATGAATTGTATCCCCATGTCTTAATATTATGTTGCCTCAAGAATCACTTCAATCGGATCTCCACAGATCCTAAATTTCGAAAAAGACTAAACCATGTTCAGAAAATTATCTAACTCACTTTGATTTAATTAATCATCCTCGATTTAATCTCAAGAATTTACAAATTTCCCATAAAAATGTAATTAATAGTATTAGGAATCCAATGCTTCGAAAACCAAGTCAATCGGATGTCGGACGGAGAAGATATAAGCAAAAGATTGGATAAGGTCGGATGAGAAAGGAAAGTAGCAAAATCAGAAGGAACAAATCATTCCGATTTTCATAAGACGTGAGTGTATTCCAAGAAAATCACATTAGTCATTAATGGTTCATCTCCTTTCTCTAATACCAACATGAAGCTCTATGTCTCTTGATCATTTTGAAGAAAAAAAATATCCCAATCGGAGCCCTATATCTCAAGATATGCTTAAAACGTTAAAGCATGCACATACTCAAATCATGCTCTTCTAACCGACCTCTCATAATTTTTCAATCAAAAATTGTCAATTTAACTCCAAATGATACAAATTTTCATGGAGAGAAGTATAAATGTCTTATAAATCTATTAGTCTAAGAATCACCTCAATTGGAGGTCGGATGAGTGAGTTATTCCCAAAAGAATAACCCATGCTTAAACCCTAAATCGATTTGTACCTCTCTTGGCGTAAATTTTGATTTCACTCTAGAAGTCAGATTGATTTCTTTCTTAGACCATTTGAAATTATACTTTTATATCTACAACTCTTATGAAGACCACAAAATCATATTCGGCCTCCAAAATGGTCAAAAATTGCGATTTTCATAAGTTGACCCGTGAATGTCCGTTTAACGGACATTCACGACCTTGGAAGCACCATTTCATCCAAGAAAGTCCGTTAAACGGACATCCATGTCTGTCTAACGGACATGAGTAAAACAAAGGGGTCCTTTTGACCCGAGAAGGTCCGTTAAACGGACTTTTATGTCCGTTAAACGGACTTTTTTGTCAGTTTAACAGACATGGGTTTCCCAAAACCCCTTCATCCTTCTCCAATGCTTCCAACAATCATCCTAACACTATATACACTTATAATCTTCACAAATTCACTTATTCAAAAGCCTAAACATTTTATAACAATCCAAACAACAAAATCAATTCACAAATTTCTCAAATCTCAACTTAATTGATTCTTTAAAACCTCAAATTTCAAACATTCATCAAAGCTATCACAACACAAATCTTATGCAACATCTTAACTTGTATCAATCATAACTCTTAACTCCAACCTCGAAAACTTGCATACTTGCAACTTTGGCCAATTATATTTCAATTATTCCCGAATTTCCCTTAATCAGCATACACATTTTTCTTCTCATGCAAAACTTAACATTCATGACAACTTCCCTTCTTCTATTTCAACCTTATTAAAAAAATTTAATTTGCCATTGGAATTTATCCTACACTCAACCTCAATGCATATGATTTATCTTGTCATTCACCAAATAATATCTTACATAGATAACCATTGTTCATGCTTAAGGTTTCTCAACTCATCATCCATACATACTTTACATTCCAATTTTATAATCATATATAACATAATTCACATACAAAACACTCATTTAATTTCATTTATTATTTCAAATTTTCACTCAAAGATCGGGGTCCAACATTTTGTATGTTAATCTTGAGAATCAAGTAGTTGACATTTTCAGAAGCCACTCTCTAAAGATAGATTTCGCGTGTTGAGAAAAGAACTTAGTATGTGCAAACTCTCTGATATTATTTATGCATGAATATTCTCTGCGACTTGTCTTTACATTTCGTTTAGCAAGCTCCTTCATTACGATTCCTAGAAACTCTCTTAGTTTAGTAGGCTCTTTAGAGTTTTAAATGCCCCTCTTAGTTTATAAGCCTTCTCTTAGGATAGTAGGTTTCTTCTAGATTAGAAGGCTCCTTTTCTTTTTAGAAGGCTTCTCTCGGGTTGACATTCTAATTGACACATATCCTAAAAATAGGGAGTTATTCACGACGTCATTTTAGTCTTTTCAAAAATACACGCGCAGTTCGATAACTTTATATACACATCTGTTGAAAGATACACAATCAATTATGCTTCCTCTTCTGGCCTGTACATCTGCTCATCCTCTCATGAGATCAACGCTCAAGAATCACTTAGTACACCCTAAGCAAACTTATCTTGTCTCTATCATTCTCATATCGCTACTTATTCTCTTTACATTCTTATTGCCTCTTATCTTCTCTCTCAAACTTCACCAAGCTTCTAAAATGAAAAGAACAAAATCAAAGGATAAAAGAAAACCGCAACTTCTTCTATTATCCATTATGAAGCTCGTATTACTAAACCTTTCTCCTATAAATCTCAAGAGAAGAAAGTGCCTGAAGTGCACTATATTACAAATGAAAATGATTCAAATGAAGAATCTACTCAGTTGATTAAATGACCACAGACCAGAGGAAGTCTTGCAAAACAAGTTGAGAAAAGTTTTAACCAAAAATAAAAGGGAAGAAATAAAGAAAGGCAAAGCGCTTGTAACTAAAAATACTATTGATAAAAAAGAGTTGTCTCAAGAAGAGATATTTCCCAAAGAAAAAGGGAAAAGAAAATAAAGATTGTTGAACACAAGCAAGGAAAGACATCAATACCACAAAAAATGTTTGAATCGATGGAAGCTAAAGTCTACTATATAATACAGTACAAGAAAAAAAAGTTGGTTGCTAGGCGAATCTTGCCTCATACGATGTTTGATGACATAGGTATACCCATCTCTCCTTACTTTGTTGCCATTGATTGGGAAAATTTTCTAAAATTAGATGAGATAATATGTGATGAGTTATTAAGGACATTCTACACACACATGAAAAAGGAAGAAATTAATGGAAAACTAGTCATTGTCTCATAGGTCCATGAATATGAAATTTTAATTTCTGAAGAAATCTTAAAAGATATACTGGAAGTAGCTCTTATAGGGAGAATATGTTTTCCCTGTCATAAGTGGGATGCTGATGATCTAAAGTTAGACGAAGTGGTCAGATCCATCTGCCTTTATGTTGAGAACACTCAAGATGGGAGGCCCTAGAGTAGGCAATTAGACTTACTACCACGATGCCTTGCATTGCTTTCAGTGTAACATCCCGTTTCTATAATGAGGGTTAGAACCTTAAATTTCTATAATTGAGAAAATAGCTGTGAGATATTAGAAAATTGCATTTTATGCTTATGCATAATGTTAGCATACACACACGTTAATTTGATTATTACAGATATCATAATGAATTGTTCATGCACTCATTTGACATTTTCAGGTATAAATGACTGTTTTAATGCGATTATAATGTGAATTATGGATTATGTGTCTTAAAAATTGATCTGGTGAATTAAATTATTGATTTATAATTTTTGGTGAAGTTTGAGAATTTTTCTGAAATTGTGGGTATTTTTGAACTAAGAAAGATGCCAACTGGAAAGAGAATTGATAAATGACAGTAGAAATAAATATCTAATGGTAGTAGAAATTATTGATAAGTGACATTAAGATTTAATGACAAGTATCATTGAAAATTTGGGAGGCGATTGGAATAGAAATTGAAGACAAATAGACTAAGCAATTATGTGCTATTTAGCATAATTCATTTAAGTGGAAGGTGTCATGACACCACCAAGTATTTTAAAACCATATTATTGTCCAACTGAAAGAAAATTTCGTGTCTTTCATTCATACCAAAACACTCTCATCTCCTTCATTCTTCCCTTTATCTCTGAAACTCTTACCACCCTTATCATGTTGATATTTTTCCAACTCTTTCACTTTGTTTCTTCAAGATTTGTTGTCTTCTCCATCTTGTTACTAAAAGACCTAACCCTTCTACCTTGAATGATGATGATGATCATATATGTTGGAGAAGCTAGGGTTAAGGGTGATTTGAAGACATTGAAGCTAAACAAGTAAGTATAAGTATTAACTTTTCTTGATTTGTTGAATGAAGCATATTTGATGATAGTTAGAGGTTAAATGGACATATAATGGTGTTTTGTGTATGCTGGAATGTGAGTAAAGAAATGAATACATTGATGTCTTGTTTATACGTGTACGATGATTAATAATTCATAAAGTGATGGAGAGTTGATTTGGAGTTAGAATGAATCCTAAAATGGTATAGGAAAAAGTGCATAAAGATTTGATAGATAATGGATGTTCCATGTTCTGTTTTCGGTATTATGATCAAACATAAAGTATGATTTGTTTGTGATTGAAATTGAACTAAAATGGAAGTAGGAATGAAGAGGAAATATTGAGGAAATAAGTTAGAAGAGATAGACTAAGCAAAAGATGAAAATGATAATGAAGAGTGTTAGAAAATGTACAGATGCAATGTTTTCACTAAACATGCATTTGTATTTTAGTCATATCTTGATCTATAGACATCCAAATGGAATGATTATAAGTTGAAATTAAACTAGAGACATATGGATATATTTTCTATAAAGCAATCAATTTTGAATTACATCTCGAGAGTTTCAAATTTTGGCTTGAAGTTGAGTTTTTGTATTTTATCGTGGTTTGGGAATATTCTGTAGTGTTTTAGGTATAATTTGGAAAATACTGAACCAAATTGCAATGAAATTGGTTTCATCAGAAACCATATAAAGGAACAATTGTTTAAAAGAATGTTTTGCCTAAATCCTTGATTTTTCTTATCAAAATTACCATGAAAATTTGACCCGAAGGTCTGTTTTGAGAAGAGCGAATGAAGCTTGAATAAAAGATAGTGCACAATCGTGCACAAGCACGATTATGAAAAATTGGTCATTAAGGGATTGCACGATTGTGACAATGGAGGATCAATTGGAAGTGCGATCGTGCGATAAATGTATACTCTTGTTTGGCGACTTTGATCACCCTTCACTCTTTTGACCATAACTTCTACTTCGGATCTCCGATTGACTTGAAATTTGGACCACAAACTCCTCACACATCGCTTTTCCTATCTAAAAAATTTAATTGTCATCTGAATTTATTAATAATGGATTGCTATTTACCAAATATTAAGGTGCAGAGTTTTGGAGATGTTATAAGAATGAATGAGAGTTTGAATATTGTATGATCATATAATGTTAGAGTAATATCGTTGAATGATTGATTGATGATATTATAATTTATTGAGGTGTTAAACTAAGTTCAAGTTAGACATATATGAGTTTCGAAGTATGAATGATCATGAGATTAAAATAAAGGAAAATTACATGGGATTTTCATTGAGCATGCATTATACATAATTCAAAAACACATTTGTACATCAATGAATACTTATAATTGTACAAAGTTATGAAGTGTGTAAATGTGTATGTATTGCTTGATTTAGAAGAGCTTATTGAGCGACAATATCCAAATATCGATGCAACAACTTTCTAGAGAAAAATGTGAGTCGACCTAGATGGACTCATTTTTATTGTTATTTTGTTTGAATATTTTTCATTGAATTAACACTGATATGATTGATGCGAATGTGTTGATTCTGGAAAATAAATGTTCAAGGCGTTTGATGCATGAATATCATATTGGAAGTGCTCCTTATATGTAAATTTGATGAAATAAGTGATAATCAACTTGGTTGTTGAATGCCGAACCAAGTTCTGAAGAAAAATGTGAATGTGCATGGGAATGAAACAAGTGATTCTCAACGTATATGATGAATGCCAGACCAAGGTCTGATGAAAAATGTGAATGAGAATGTGATAGTGAATATGACTGTAAAATATGGAGCAATTTTGATTGACTGAATATATGTGATGCATTTCGTTACATGAATGCATGAAAGATAAAGACAATTATAACCGGAATCGCCAGTAAAAAGAGCTTAAAGCTCAGAATGTGATAAGAGCCTCTGGCTCAGTTGCTATTGTACCCGATATCTACTAAGAAATATGAGACATTATCTGATATAAGTTCAGTATCCACAAGGGTTATAAGCTAGTAAAAAGGCACTTGGTCACAACAAAGTAATAAATGAAAGTGAGTCTCGTGTGCATTGCATTTATAATTGATATATATGCTTTAAATAATCAAAATGATCTATTTGATTGCTCTGAATGTGATTTGTGAAGTAAGTGTTATGTGATACTACATGATCAATGAAGAATTATGTGGAAATATTATGTGATTTGTTATATGATTTGAGTGAACTATCAAGGATGATTAACTCATTAAGTTAACAAAGTCACCAAAATTGTAATATGGCTTTTCGGGTTCGGAGGAGATATCTAGTTAGGTTAGAGAGGATAATATTTCAAAATCATCTATTATCTCTCGAATTTTGAAAATATATCTATTATTGCTTGTCATCCTAAAAAGATAAATATTGTTAGCTCGAGGTTTATATTTAACTATTTTAATGATAATGATATAATATTGGAAAATTCAAATTAGATTTATTTCCTTGTATAGATAACGATATTTCTTTTAAAGGAAATAAAATCATAAGAAAATTTCTTCCTTTCTTACGGGAACCTTCTTAGTAAACTTTTCTTATTAACATCCGGAAGATCTAACATTTTCAAACAATTAACTCTATAAATTTTTGTTCTAGCGAAAGGATATTTCAAATTCAAAGTCAATTCAGAATTAAGATAAAGTAATAGTTAGTTAAAGAAGTTGACTATTTAAAGAAAAGCAATAACACTTGTGAAGCAATGAGCATACAATGGATTTCAAAACATTTCAACATCATCCATATTCTTGAGAGTCATATCATTCTTATTGTGCCTTAGAAAGTGAAATCACTCTATCATGAGAGAAAATATTATTTGAGAACTTACTTTTAATTTTACATTTTATTTTACTGTTACCTTTTAGAAGTTTGTTATAAACTTCGAGTGTGGAAGGTTGGAGAACCTTGAAAAATATATACTTGTAAGCTTGAAGAGGCTCGTCAAATTTAATACTCAGATTCTTATAGTGAAACACTTAAGTTGGATACCTGGGAACTAGATGTAGGCTTGGGTTGTAAAATGAACCAATTATCGTCATTGCGTCCTTCTTCTCTCTCTCTTTAACTTTTAAATTTTCGCATTATATTGTGTGTGTGTGTGTGTGTGTGTGTTGTTTTTTTAACAAGAGGCTCCTTTTGTTTTCAACTTGCAAGAGGTTCCTTTCAGTTTTAACAGGTGTCTTCTGTTTTTTAAATTGTTTTAACATTATTTATCTTTCAATAGACTCCTTTCATTTAAGCGAGGTCTTATCCGTAAAAAGGCTTCTATTGCCTAATGATTTTTGTCGTTTAAAAGGATTTATCTTCTAACGAGGTTATTCTTTGTTTTTTTAATCAACTAGAATTGTTTATTATACGAATTGAAAAACCTTGCAAAAAAAATTTGTCACAATAATTCACCCCCCTTATTCTTTGATTAAAACATAACGTCGAAACACATACATTATAAACACCAGATATGGCCTAACCATATGTCATTAATATGGTATCCCAAGTTAGCTCTTGAATTTGGTCCAAACCATTTAAATTTAACTTAAATTAATAATTTAAAATAATTATAATAAACTATTAATTTGAGTCAAATTTAATTAGTTCGATTCGAACTTAAGAGCTATGTTAAATTGTCGTGTAAATAACATTTAATTAATACAAGTATAATGTTCATGATATATGTATTTTGTTATTATTTTTAATCGAAGTCTAAGAGAAGAAATTGTTTGAAGCACTGAAAATTGGAAAGAATTTTTTCAAAATTTTAAAGATTATGAAATTTTTAGATTTCTTAAACTATATAAGAGAGTTATATTTTTGGTATTAATATGGTGTTTGGACTTCATCGATAAGTGACGCTTTGCATAAATCAAATACAACTTAACACCCAAGTTCTAATTTTAGCCCACAATATTAAAATAACATTTACATCCAGGTCTCGAGACAGGTTTTTTTGTACATATATCACTAAGATTAATTTTTTTAAAAAAAAATCACTAAGATTCATCATGTAGTACATGATCTAAAGGCATAATCATGCATTTGTTAAACGTAAATCAAGTAGGGGAATTAACGTACATCAAGCTCAAAAGATGGAACGCCTATTTTAGACCCCCTCACACTCCGGCAGGGGAATTAACGTACATGTTCCAATTAGAAGAAGTTAATTTAATTCACTTTCCGTGCTTAGAATTTAATTCACTTTCCGTGCTCTATACGGTGCTTAGAAACTGACAACCACATAATAAATTCCTAGTACATTATTGTCTATTCTCCTTCCTTGCCGTGTTGTTTAGTCACTGTTAATATATAGGACTAGAAACCACAGGCATAGTACATATTATTTAATCTGTTTTTTTTTTTTTTATCAATTGAGCTACCGAACAAATTCATAAGCAATGGTGGTCCCATAACTTTGATTTAACATGTCAGTTGATTGTGTTTTTCAGTGGACAAGGATGGGGATGTTCAAGTAATTTTTCCCATCCCGAGATTTTAATTTGTTAATTCAACTAATTGATGAATCTCTCTAATTTGTTACTTTTATTGATATTGACATATTCATTAAATATCTATCAATTAATTGCTGTCAATCTATTTTCTTTCTACGGACCTAACTTCCTCCGACCCTTCCCTTTCTCACCAAAAAAGGAGTTAAATAGTCCCCATGTAAATTGTACGCGTTGTCACATCTCATTCTTTATGTCGAATAATTATACGCGTTGTCACATCACACACACTTGTATTGTATCTCTCACTCTTTTAGGACTTTGGAAATCACACGCCAACAAAATTTAATTGTGAAGACACCGAATATGCAAATGAGACAATTAACTGTAGAAATGTATCTATAATTTAATTTTGAACTAGTTGTAGGTGTTCATTGATATTTGAAATCACAAGAAAATGTATATTAATTTCTATTTGTTCAAAAAGCTTGTAGAACACGTACAATTAACATAAACTTAATCCTAAATTATCAATTTGACAAAAATCTATTGATGCCAAATGTCATAAATTAGAGTTCTTCACCAACATATTCGAAATAAAATTAACAGATACAAATAATTAATTAACACCTCATAAAACATTTAATATGTACTAATAATAAAACAATAAATCTAGAGAATTTTTAATTTACATATACTATCAACTTTCATATAAAAAGTACTTTAAATCTCTTTTCTATATTTAGAACTGCTAAAATATTACCTAAATCTTATCAATGCTAACGTATTCCGCTGGAATCTTCTTTCTTTCCCTTGCAATTTGTCTCTTAGAACTTCAGCTCACTGATCTTTCAATCATTGGCATTTATTTCCCATAAAATTGACTATTATTATCAAAACTAATTTGAAAAAGTAGTTTTAAACATATTGACCAACTAGTATGCAACAATGGTTAGACGTTAGAAACAAAAATATAAAGCTTAATAGTAAATTTTAGTTTGTTAAAATGCAAAACATAAAACATAAAATAAAATATGAAATAATATAGTAACCTAGCACCTTTAGGAAACACTCATCGACTAGTAGCATACATTGATCGACCAATAATCTCAAATCAGTTTTAGGTATCATTTAGGAATTATAGATGTTTTCTTATCTTTTATATTCTCTTAAATCACCTTAATATGATATTTTGCTAACATATTGAACAATATGAATATTGACAATAGCTATACCAATATGTTTTCACTAAAATTTTCCTCTTCCTTAAATGATATCACTACGATTAATTATGCCTAAATTTTCTAAGCATTTTGTTAAGATATAGGTGATTATATCTTATCATTTAATTTTGGATATTATTTGATAATTAGACCTAGTTGTGTTTATGTGGAACTCTTCTAAGATAAGTTTCATAAGGTTAAAATCCTAATTAAGATGAGGTTTAAACATATAGTCTATTATTGGATAATAGTTATCCTAGGAAGCAAAAATTTGAATTGATTATGGCAGCTAGAATGTGGTTGGGATTCAAGTATGTAGATGGCTAAATGTTGTCATTTTTGGAGAATAAAATCAACATATGTAGGATGACCTGGCAGCTGGATATCTAGGGATATTGTTGATGATGTTTGTGAGCTGATTGCGTTGAGATAGAAGTCCATTTGTTGCAAACTTCTCTTTTGTATCATGTCACCTTGGCTGAAGGGTTTTGAATTGTTTTTTTTTCTTTGACTTTCTTATCAATGATTGGATTGTCTTATAGGCTAAGATTTGTCATCTTGAGCTTTACGTAACTTGGTTGGTTGATCTATTGCTTTAGCGTGACTTGAGTGGAGTCCTTAGAGCTGCGTTCTTTTGTAATCTTCGTTGTCAATGGTAATTCTTTTTGCAACTCTAATTTTTTGTAGTTGTTTCGGGTGATTTGGCTAGACAATCGGTGAGTGAGTGAAGTCATAGATGTTGGGTCTTTATGATCTTAAATGATCTTTGATTTCTGGATTTTACATTGATTCTTGATCCATATTGGCTGCTGCGTTTCTCTATACGGTGTGATTTTGTGAGTTGCAAAATGGTTGATCGTGCATGATTTGGTTGTTGCGTTCTCTTCTATTTTGAACATCTATTGAGGCGATTTTTAGCGATTTTTCTCCACGTGTTTGTGTGATTTGGTGGGAGAATCTATGATTGTGAAATTTTGTAGCTCTTGTTCTTGATTGATCACTCTGAGGAAATGATAAATAGTAATGACAATACCGACGGAATGTAAACATTGGAAATACCGAAGTGAAAATCGTCACCGTCGCGAGATATTGGTGGTGCGTGAAACTTTTCTGATGAAAACTATTCGGTCGGTGAATTTGGTGAAATATGTTCCGACACGGATGTTTAGTGGGTGAAGGCGTCGGTGAAATCGCGCCCTTCACATAAGGTTAACGACGTCGTTTTGGTTTTAATTTAAATGCGTCGCCTTCTTCTTCCTCTTCCCTTGACGCACCTTCCTTCCTCTCTCTTCCTCTCGATTCTTGATCGGTCTTCTTCCTCGTTCTTTGTCCGCTTGCTTTCAAATGGTTCGCCGCACGCCATCGTCGCTCCTCCTTCTCCTCTCTGACAACTTCGTAAGTTCTCCTCCCTCCCCTCTTTAATTTCTCTAATGTTTGTCAACGGAATGTTGAAGCTTTTTTAGTTTTATATGGAAATTATTCCTGTAATTATATGTACATTACTTCTCTTATATACATCTAAATTATATGTAAATTTTTGTTGTAATTAAATGTAAATTATTGGTGTTATATGCATCATAAATTATATGTAAATTCTTGCTGTAATTTTATGTAAATTATTGCTTTTATATGCATGTGTAAATTATATGTAAATTATTGCTGTAATTATATGTAAATTATTGGTCTTATATGCATCTGTAAAATATATATAAATTATTTCATTATTATTGCTCTTATATGCATCATAAATTACATGTAAATTATTGCTCTTCAAATGCTTTTAAAGAAAATGAAAGATTTGAAAATTAAGAATTTGTGTATTACATTGCCAAAACTTTCTTTAGTATTTGATGATGATGATTTAATTCTTAAAACTAATACTTCGATTATGTATGGAGTGAGTATTAAAAAGATAGATTATGATGATTCTAATATAAAAAGATATATCAAATATGATTCTTTTATATAAAATATTAGTAAAATGAGTTTAACCATAAAGGCCCTTTTCAATTAAATTCAAACAATTACTTTCTTATAAAACAAACTTGTGTGCACCACATCTTATGCATGTTAAATATAATGTTGTTGTCAAACATTTATTTATACAAATTCTTACTATTAACACTTAGTTACAATTGGAAAAAGAACTTTCAATACAATACATGTATATTAAATCATAATCCAAACAAAATTCTTTCTATTAACAAGTAATATAAAGTTTCTTATTTAATTCAATTTTTAGATTAGAGATGTATTATCATATATAAGTTTTTAAGCCAAGTTATAGACTATTAACTATTTTGTTAGAATAAATATCAATAAAAATCATTACATAAAATCTTAAAAGTAATCTAATATTCTAGACTTAAATTATAATCAATACAAATGCTAATGAAAATAAAACTAAGTTATTAATATGAAGGAATTATACAAGTCTAAGATAAAATATAATTTTAAGTCACTAAGAATTAAAAGTGAAGATATGATAATGTCCATATTACAATCAAGTAATTTACATTAACAAATTTTAATGAAAAACATTTCACGATTCATTTGTTAAATTTTGTAAATTATTATTGTTTTCTTATTGCTTATATGAAGAGATACTACAAATTTATACCTAGTTGAAGAAGAAGAAAATATATATAATATAAAAACAAATGAAAGCTAAATTGTAAATAGTTGAGATGTTTATGACTAAAGTATGGAGAATATTTTGCACATGTTATCAGCCCAACCCCCACTAATAATTCTACTAAAACATCTAAGGGACATAAAGCTAGTATAGGCCTATGTAATTGGTGGTTAATGATTAAATAAATTGATTGATTGATAATTACAATTTTAACATTAAAACACAAAATGTTCTTACAATATACCAATCTTTTTTAGGTATTAAAAATGGGAATCAAATTAAATGTGAATTCTATAGTTAGAATATTGTTAAATTGTTTTTAGAATAATATGTGATAAATAAAGATAAGTCCAAAATATCTTTTAAAGATTATTCTAATAACTTAAATTATTTTAGTAGCTATTACAATGAGTTAATTTTATTTACATATTAGTAGTTTTTAAATATTTCTACACCTTCTAAATAATTATTTATTTTTCTAATAGTTATAATCTAAGACTATAAAGAGAAGGAATCTAACATCAATATAAATTACATAGGTTTGTAACGAGGAAAACATGAAGAGGGTTTGGATAGTTTGTAAAAGATTGAAGTCAAGTTGAAGAATTGTAGTTATAAAATATAACCATGTCAAAATCGAAAACAAAACATTGTTAGTCTTTTGTTATATGCCTAGAGTTCTATATATAACCAACACAAGACTCGTGTTTGATTCACGCATTGAAAGTTCTAAAACAAAATTAGTATTGATATTGGCTAAGACAAGTTCCATATATGTACTTTAATTAGTTAGAGTTTTATTATTTTAAAGACATTATATTCTTTTAGGACTAGTATTTGATTAGTTTTTAATTTTCAAGCTTATGTCTAAATAGGGATTTATCATTTTAAAAGTCATTTGTTTCTAATTATAATCTATTAACATTGTCATTTCCTTATAGGACTCTAGTTCTTAGGATTTCCATGTTTTAGGGTTTTATGCCTATATAAGGCTATCTCATTAATGTAATTTATATATTGTCATTATTATTATTTAATAATAACCTTTGAATAGTTTTGTTCATCCTTATTCACGAGAAATCCTTAATTTAAGTCCTATGTTAACTATAGATCTTAAGTACCTTGCCAGTAGCAATCAACCTTAGAATCTTATCACTCACAAATCTCATCTTTTATATAATATGGCAATTCATATCCTTATGTATGAATTTTTGTGTTAGATAAGTCCTATTAGTAAAGGTCATTTCACAATTTAGTATCAGAGCACATGTCTATATTCAGGTTTGTTCTTAGTATGATTGTTTATTTTTTGTTTCTTTGTTGCTAACATTTAAAATTCATTCTTATTTATCAAAGTTTTGTTGAGAATACATTATTCTTAAGTTCATTTCCTTATTTCTTACATTTAAAGTTAATAAAAAGATTATTTTGGGTTCTTGTTTCATGTTTTCATGATTTTATAAGTTAGTAAAAATTCTTATTTGTGAGTTATCTTGTTTTCCTATTATTTAATTATTCTTATTTAGTTCAATTTGGTTATATCAAAATCAATTTTATGTTTTTGAGTGTTCTCACTCCTAGGCCTCTAGTTGTGTTTTCATTTCTTCATTTTTTTCCCAATTTCCTTCTTTGGGAGTTATTTGACAAAGGGAGAATATTTAAACTATCTTTCTTAGTTTATATCTTTTAGTTTGCAAATAAACTTTAGTCAAGAGTTTTGGATTAGATTTGAGTGAAACTTTGAGAACAACACGTGAAGGAGTGGTTTTTCTAGTAAATTTTTGTGTATGTATATGACTCAAACTTGTAGCAAAAACTTGTTGATAATATAATAAAGTAAGTAAGAAGGAAATAATGGGAGTAGAGTAGGAGGCCTTCATGAATGTTAAGGCCAATATGATTAACTTGTGAAAAAATTCGATTAAGTTTGAAGTTAATTAGAGAAACATAAAACTGTTATAGGTAGACTATAAAAATGTTTAATAAAATTTGCATATTATATGGGATAAAAGTAATAGTATATCGATTGAGGTGAGTGCGTATGCGTTTGTTAGTGGTCTCTGGCTCCTGATGAATGAGCTTGTATGTGAACTTATCATAGTTTGTTGCTTTGTGGGTATTATTGATGTCTTGCAATGTGTGAAACTTGACAGCACACATGTTGTACGGAGATTGAATTTGCGATGTGATTACTGGTTGAGATAAATGTGTGTTCCTTTTGCAGGGAGACCCTTATTGTTTAAGGGGGTGTCCAAATTATAGGAGAAATGCTGCCGAAATTTCAATAGGATCCTCGTCGTAGATGATGTTTAAACAAAAACATTAGATCGTTACTTTTATTATTTGAAGTGACTTACATTGATGAAAATGATTTAGGCTATTAGTTGATTGTTTAATTTTGTGAGGATGAGAAATGTCATGCGTTGAGTATGACATGTTCCTGACTTTGTATTGCAAGAATTACACGCTGTGATCTGACGATTGCAGTATAACAGTTCATTTCCGTAATAATGCATACATATATGAACCGTCCTCCATGTTGATTTTGCATGGACCTTAATGAATTTGATCCTTAATTTGATGGATGCTTTGTAAAATAGATTTCTCTTAACTTGTAATATGGACATAATTTTATATGCATATGTGAAATTGTATATGTACAACGAATTGATGAGAATAGGTTAATTATTTGAGGCTGATAACTGTCATTCCTTTAGCATTGAGTATCATGCCTTGCGTAATAGTTATTAGAAAATAAGGTATGAACAAATAATTATGTTGGATTTCATTGCAGCTCTATCATCTTCATCGCTTGTGACATTGTGCATTGGCCGTGTCGTACTTCAGGAACATTTCTCGGCATTTGAATTAAGGTCAGTGCCTATGTTTTAGTTACTAATTTTATCGCTTGATTCATGAAATGGCAATTGAACTTCCCATTGTATGTCCCTGAAAACGGTTATTGATGTCGTGCAATATGTGAAAGTTGACAACACACATGTTGGACGGAGACTAGATTTGCGGTGTGATTACTGATTGAGATAGAAGTGTGTTTCTTTTGCAGGGGGACCCTTAGTTTTTTAAGGGGTGTCCGAATTATAGGAGACATGCTGCCGAAATTTCAATAGGATCCTTGTCGTAGATGGTGTTTAAAGTAGAACATGAGAGCGTTAGTTTAACTATTTGAGGATGCTAAATGTTTAGCATTGAGTATGATATGTCATGCCTTGCGTAAAATATTTGCAATGAAGGTATGACTGATGTCATTGTTGGGTTTCATTGCAGCTCTATCAGCTTCATCGCCCATGATGTTCTACATTGCCCGTGACAACGTGATCCCGGACCTTTTCTTTGCATTTGAATTAAGGTCAGTGGTTACGCTTTGGTTACTAATTTTATTGCCTGGTTCATATGGTTGTTGCACTGACGAGAATCAATTTGAGCCATATTTGGATGGATGCTGTGTACAATGAATATCTCTTAACCTATAATATGGACATAATTTGAAATGCTTATGTGTAATTATATATGAACAACGAATTGATGAGAATAGTACTTTTTTACAATAACATTCAAGCTTGTATGAATAGTACTTTGGCAATAGTATGAAATTTAATATCCATTGTATATCACATTGTGGTCAACCATAATGTGATTACATATATGTCTACCATCATATATGTTGTGTTCACAGTATAAATATTCCAGTAGCTTAGGTCCGACATGAAACGTCAAAGCCTGATGTTATAACACATGTCTTTAATGATTTGGTTTCTGGATATGTGGCTAACATAGATGCCTAACTTTGGATTCGATCTTGTAGAATAACAGTTCTCTAGTTATGAGTTTCAGCGATAGATCTTGGATGTATAGACGTTTAACCGCCGATGGTTTCATTAATCCTGAATTTGTTGAGGGAGTTGATGCATTCATTCATTATGTATGTTCGCAACCTGCATATATGGATGGGTCAAAGATCAGATGTCCATGTAAAAAATGCAAGCACAAATGTTTCCTTTTTATTGATGAAGTTCAGTTGCATTTGTTGAGAAAAGGGTTTGTTCCGAACTATTTCCAGTGGACTCGACACAGGGAACCCTTGGTTGCTAGCACCTCACGGAGAACTGAAGAACATACGTCTATGAACTTAAATGAGAATGACGTTGAGGATGGATATGGAAGAAATGTTGGTGATCGGCCGGAAAACCCTTACAGGCAAATGGTGCATGATGGACTTGATCATACATATGAGCCAACTGGGAAAATGTTGATGAAGAACCTAACCCGCAGGCAAAACAATTTTTGACTTACTACGATCGGTGACCGCGAATTGTGGCCAAATTGTGAGACAATGACTCGGTTGTCATCAATTGCTCGCATATTGAACATAAAGAGTGAAGGTCATATTTGGATCGCGATTTTGATAAAATCCTTGAGTGGTACAACGAATCATTTCCGATTGATCATCTGATGGTTGATAGTTTTACAACATGAAGAAACTTATTAAGTGGTCTTGGTTTGCTGTGGAAAAATTGATTGTTGTCATCTCGGATGTATCTTTGTATTGGGAGACGATATGAACTTAGACCGATGTAAATTTTGTGGTCAACCAAGGTTTCAGCCTAGAAAGCGGTCAGCGAAATAGAAATTAGTTCCATGGAAGCGGATGTATTATTTTCCGTTGACTCTAGATTGCAGAGGCTTTATGCCTCAAGTAGCCATCCAGATGAGATGGCATCTTTGAACACAAGCAGGAAGATGGAGTGATGACTCATCCATCGGATGCTTTGGCATGGAAACATTTTAATGACACCCATGTTGATTTTGCAGTTGACAGTCGAAATGTCCGGTTAGGATTGTCAACGGATGGCTTTCAACCGTTTAGTCAATCTGGTCAACAATATTCTTCATGGACAATTCTCATAACTCCTTATAATTTGCCTTCTTGGATGTGTATGAAAGAGGCATATATGTTCTTGACAATGATTGTCCCTGGGCCCACAAATCCGAAGCAAAAAATTGATGTGTTCTTACAGCCATTGATAGCTGAATTGCAACAACTTTGGGACTATGGTGTTCAAACTTATGATGTATCTAAGCAATAAAATTTTGTGTTACGAGCAGCTTTGATGTGGACTATTAGTGACTTCCCAGCCTTTGCCATGTTATCTGGATGGACAACCGCTGGGAAGTTGGCATATCCTTATTGTGGCGATGATTCTGATGCCTTTTATCTGCCAAATGGAAGCAAAATGTGTTGGTTTGACAATCACAGGAAATTTGTACCTTCAGATCATCCGTTTAGGCGGAATAAATATAAGTTTATGAAAATAGGACGGTAAACACTCGTCCTCATCCTATCAAATCCGATGAAGAGATTTTGCAAGAGATTGAGGAATTAGGCTTGCTGAAAGTAACAGAATTAGAGGCCGATGAAGTAAATTCAACCATTAGTCAGAACTTTGGTTGGCGCAAACGAAGTATATTTTGGGATTTGCCATATTGGAAAATGAATTTGATTCATCATAATCTAGATGTGATGCACATTGAGAAGAACATATTTGACAACTTGTTCAATACCATTATGAACATTGAAGGGAGGACAAAAGACAATGCAAAATCTCGAGCTGATTTGCAACTTTTTTGTAAAAGGAATGAGTTACATAAATATCTTCTCACTGGTAAATACTTGAAAGCATGTTACACTTTGGAAAAGAGACACAAGGAGCTTATATGTGAATGGTTGAAAAGTCTTAAGTTTCCTGATGGATATGTTTCAAACTTGGCAAGGTGTGTGGATCTAAGGAAGTACAAATTATTTGGGATCAAAAGTTATGATTTTCATGTATTCATACAAAGGCTTATCCCAATTGCATTCCGGGAGTGTTTACCTTCTAAGGTATGGGAATCTATAATAGAGTTTAGTTTGTTTTTTAAAAGCTTAACCTCAATTGAAATCAACATTGGTGAAATGGAAAAACTAGAACATGAAATTCCCGTAATTTTGTGCAAGTTAGAAGGCATTTTTCCTCCAAGCTTCTTTGACTATATGGAGCATCTAGTTGTGCATTTACCACACGAGGCAAAACTTGCCGGTCCAGTTCAATATCGATGGATGTATCCATTTGAGAGGTTAGTAGACAAATATTACTGCAATAACCATTTACAAGCTTTATCAACTACATTCTAATAAGTATTTTGGTTCCTGAAGGTATTTGCATCACTTGAAAAAAAATGTTAAAAACAAAGCTAGAGTTGAAGGTTCCATATGTAATGCCTATTTAGTGGAGGAAGCGAGTACGTTTTGTGGGAATTATTTTGAGCCGCATGTTAACACAAGAGCAAGAAAAGTTCCCCGTAATGACGATGGGGGACGAACGTGTAACATCCCACCCCCGACAGGAATGGTAAAATAGTAAATTTGGCATAGGATGAGATGGATCAGATGACTTAGGACTGTTCATGCATAATAGGATTGGTACACAGTATCATTTGTGCACATGAAAGTACTGTACATGCATACATGACATTCCTGGTTTTCGTGCCTAATGTAATTTTATGAATGCCTTTTTGCTGTATATAATGATATGATACCGCTGACTTAGTCTTACTTTGACTGTATTCTTACTGTCAAATGTTTGTATGATGCATGAATTGGGTGAACCATCGATGATGGTTCCTCATTGAGTTCGCAAAATCTCACCAAAATTTTGCATCTATTTTTCAGGTCTTGAAGAATACCCCGTTTGACACGGGAGTATGTCTACTGTAGGCAAGTGAATGATAGAGGTCGGGATTAGTTTACGTCTGCATTAGTGTCCAATTGAATTGTATTCCAAAATGATTATTTGTACTTGTAATGGGCCAATGTGGTTCTGTTTTGTACATAAAATGGTTATTGTAATTTATTTTGATTAACGTGGTTATTGGGTTTGAAAAATTATTCTGAGTGAACCATTGAATGTTTTATATTTTAAGAGATTTTCAGGAATTTTTCTAAAATTTTTCGGAGAAAATTCTCGGACCGGAAAATCGCCAAGTGGCGAACCGGTTGATTTTTGGTAGCAAAAATTTCTATCCAATGACACTACAATATTGGGTACATTATTTTGGGATTGAAGTTGACTATTTGTATCAACTGAAAATGTTTATCTATACACGTGGATGCAAATTGTCTACTATTTTCCGCGCACATGAGTGTAATAAAAGAAAAAAAGGGGGTTTTTACTGAGATCTACCAACTGATGTAGTACGCCACCCTCGCGGGGCACAGACTTGGATATTGTCAACGATATCGGGTTCGGGTCACGCGGGAGTGGGGTGTTACAGAACGAGTCATGCTGATGGAAACTTGTCCATCTTCTAATATTCTGGACAAACATCTGGTCGTGCCACAAGAAGAATGTTAACTGAGGAAGAGATCGAGGCTGCACATGGTTATATTGTATTGAACTGTGAAGAGATTTTGCCTTTCGTGCAGTAAGTTGCACATGAATATTTCTGTATTTACCTTCATCTCATCTTCATCACTAAAAATAGTCATTCTGTATTTAGATTATACGAGACATTGTTACGGGAGATAATGCCGGGTATGACGCAAGATGCTTTAAATAGGGAAGATGGAAAACACTTCCCTCGATAGTTTGAGAGATATGTAAGTTTTCACTAACAATTCATCTTAATTATAATTTGAAGTTATATTTTACTTTTTTCATGAAACTAAATTCTTTGCGATGCTAAATTGATTTTGGTAGGCTTTAGGCAGTCCAATCGAGAACAAGATGATTTGTGATCTTGCAAAGGGCCTCTGAATCTGTTAAATCGTATCCGGTGTATTTCATTAATGGCTACAAATATCATACAGAATGTCATGGACATAACATGTCAACAATAAACAAATGGGGTTTCAATACGGGGTGAAATGATGGATTACTATGGAAAAATTCTTGAAATACGGAGGTTGAATACCACCTTTGCCGATCAGCGATGTGTGATATTTAAATGTGATGGTATGCGACCCCACTCCAAATGTTGGAGTAAAGGTGCATAAACAATACAATTTAGTTGAAATCAATCACCAAGAAGAAGATTCGTCAATTTGAACCTTTAAATCTTAGTCATGCAAGCTAAACAGGTCTGTTACATCCCTTTTCCAAGCTTACGATGAGACAAGGCAGATTGGTTAACGGTTTGCAAAGTTAAACCTAGAGGTGTTTACGAATCACATAGAAGAGGAGAGCATAGTCTTGAAAGTGAGGCATTTCAGGAAGATCTGACATTTATCAATGCATCTGTTATGTATGACGATAATGAACCTTTGAACAATCCATCAAACAAATTTGCTGATATTTCATCTGGAGAGGATGACGAGGGTCTGACATCTGATGAGGAGCCAGAATTTGATTCTTATTCATCTGAAGAAGAAGATGATTGTAATTTATCATTAAGTTATGATAGCGAATGACTTGTGTTTGTAATTGCATATTTTAAGTTAAATAGTAACGTTATTTTCATTTAATTATATTATGTTTGGTTATTCATTGCATTTCTTTATAAAGGTATGTCGACATGGCGATTGGTTCCAGACGGCAACAATTCTTTCCGTTGGGAAGAATGTGGCAAAATTGTCCCATTCGATGGAAGCAAAACTACTTCAAATCTCACTTCATCATATAGTACCAATCGTTTGCCTTCGATGGCCGATCTGTTACTTGAAAGTTTTTAGTATGATTTGCACGTCGACTCTTTTCGTGGTTTGAACCTGTAATAACATTTATTAAAGTTATCAAACATATTCTCATTTCATTGTCAATCTTACGTGTTTAAGCTTTCTTTAAACTCGAAGAGGACATGTATGCCAATAAAGGTGACTGCAATGTCACGCCAGCTTATAACGGAATAGGAAGATCGGGTATTGTCAACTCCTCTACTATTCCGCAAACCTCGTCTACACAATCACGTATTCAATAATATACCGTTTTTGTTACTTATATGGTTGGTTAATATCACAGTTTCAACATGTAGTCACTGATTACGTTTTAGGTAAATTTGTTCCTGTTAGTAGTTCATCCACCGAAGAAGTCTACCATTCTAAGACTAGGCACTCATTCACTGCTTCCTCAACAAGTATAGATATAGCTGCAATGTTATTGTAAGAATGTGATCAACAATGCAATGCTGGTGGACGAAGTTTCACTGTTTCCATTGGTGCGTTTGAACGTGCGCGAACCCTTCTCGGGAACCCAGACATTGGGGACTCTTTCACCTTTACCAACTCCCATGTTATATGGAATCCAAAAAACTAAATAGATCGATGTGCTTATGTACTACCAGACATGTTTACACTTTGCTTTCACATTCATTTATTGTTGTATCCGTAAGACTTCGTTGAACAGTACATATTTATATTACTGTTAAGGTTCATTTATGGTTGATAACAATTTGTTAACCTTCATATATTGCCATAGTTTCTCCTCCATGTGTTGTGTAGAATATTGTTTTCAAATTATTAATTGCACATGTAGAGAATTGTGTGAAATTGAATTTCAGGAAAAGAATGGGACCGAAGAGACAATGTGACGTCATGCGACCGAGGTTTCGAAACATGTTCGGGGGAAATTACAGTGAAGGTGGTTCGTCACAATTAGCCACACCTACTGACTCACCTTCTCCACCTCTGGTGCCGGGAGTTGCAGTTGAGGCATCACCGATTACTTCTCAGCCTACACCATCCCCTTCCCCAACACATATATTGTCCAACACCAACAGCTGGGATGTAGGAGGCGTCCGTCGACTGCTGTTGAGGGACTGATGGAAGAAAGTTTGTTTCTATTGTCAATGACTAGTAAGTGAAATCAAAGCACTTGTGGGATTTGCTTATTATCAACTTTTACTTTTACCAATATGTACTTAGGATAACATCACTTGACATGTTAGGTTGATTATGTCTAGACCAATTTCAAGAAATATGACTTCCTCGTTCAAGCAAAGAATTGAACCAGAGGGTTATGTGTGGAAAAATTTAGCTGACACCACAAAGCAATTATACTTTCAAGAGTTTGAGGTACAAATCATAGTTATTTTCTTGTTACATCGCTTTATATTTATAATGTTCATACAACATTTTTACAATTTGTTATTCTTACTCATCATATTTCAGAAAGAATTTTACTGGGATTCTTGTTTGGCGCTTGACATGTATAAACAATGGGAAAAGAAAGCACACATCGTTATCGCGACTTAATTAATCAAATCGCAAGGTTGGTGCGACGCGTTATATTATGGAGAGAATTTGGACTCATTGGACGAATATTGGGCATCACTGCAAAGAATGTCCATATCGAGCATAATTACCAATGACGCGTGGAGGGGAGAAGTGCGAGTCTTGCAAATTATCTGGAGGATCAATTACCCACCACGAGCATGCACATAGACTAGTAAGTATCTACTTTCTCACACTAATTTTACATATATTTTGCTTCGCTTTATTGAACATAGTGATTATGACATAAATGTCTGGTGCCATATATGGCTGTGTGAAGTTGTTTTCATTGTTGAACATGGGGCAAATATCATATATACAGACGAAAATCTGGCAAAATTTTTTAAAATTCTAGTTAACATCTGACAATTTAAGTTATACGTGTAGAAAAAGGCATTGGGCACAAAGCCTACACCTATGCAGGTTTTTTTGCATACCCACACAAAGAAACATGATGGTGTCACCTTCATCAACAGTCGATGTAGAGAAGTGAATGTAAGTGAAATTCACATTTTTTAATATTTTATTAACAATTATACCTTATTTACAAATGTAAAGATTGTTTCCTAATAGGATCAAGTACAAGAAAATATTCAGCGACAATCTCAAGAGGAACAACCAGTGGACGAGGCTCAGACATATCATGATGTCGTGGGTGGTTGGGACCGTCGTGGAAGAATATTCGGCCTGGGGTCATATGCAAACACCTATTATTAGCTCTCTTTCCTTTCTAGTACAAAGACATCTGCTCGCCACCATCGCAATCTCATGATGTATCGAGACTCCGGACACAATGGACACATTGAGGGAGCAGCTAGTTAATCAAAATGAGCAACTGGTTACTCAACATCAGCAGCATATGGAGGACATAGCTAAGGTGCGGGAGGAGATTAGTCTGCAGATGAGAGAACAGCTGAGAGCAGAGATGAGTCAGATTGAGGAGGAGATGAGGGCGGAGCTAGAGCGAGGTTTCAAAGATGAAAGAGTCATTGGAGCGAGATGGAGCAAGCAACAAGAGAGAGAGGAGATGGGCGGCTTACTCATTTGAGAGCAGAGTGGCGCAGATGACCGTACAAAGACAGCATGCGGAGGAGATGGCTAAGCTTAGGCAGGAGATGGAAATGTTAAATAGGGGGAACACAATTCAAAGCATCCATGATCACCACGACATTAGCATAACATTGTCATTTGTTTGCAATTAAAAAACATAAGAGATTTGTTCTTTCTTCTTTTTAAATATTGAATTAAATTCTTAATGTTTTATTTTTATTAATTTTCTCATAATTCAAACTATATATACAAATTAATATATTATGAACAACTAATATAACGCAACATTAATAAATAAAGTATACATATAATATAACATTATTATAACAAAAAATAAAAAAGGTATCTGTTATTACCGATGAAACTTTTCTTGATAAGTAAGTAAGGTTTTTACCGACGGTAAATTAAACCGTCAAAAAAAGTGATTGAAGATACCTTCCCCACACCGACGAAAAATATGATCGTAGCAAAATATCTCCGACGAAATATTAATTGCCCATTCTGTCGATAATTAAATACCGACAACAACATCCCGTCGTAAAGTCCATCGTAAACTTGCGACTGAATATTTCGATTGGTAGTTTTATTTGCGGTCAGATCAACGACCGATTTTTTTTCCTCCAAATTCTGTCGGTGATTACATTCACCGACGGTAATGTCCTTTGGTAATCAACTGATTTGTTGTAGTGGATAGTGGTGGTTTTCTAAGAAAAATAATAATAGTTGTTATGGTTGTTGCAGCCCCAACATTTTCAATGTTTTAGTGAAGAAATGTCTCCATCTATTAGTGATTTGTTTACTATTGTGTATGAGGTGGTTTAGTGACAATATCGGAAGACTGCAGCAGCATTTTCAATAAACAACTTTCCGATTCGTCATTGATGGAGCTTAATTAATTAGGGAAGTTGTTGTCTTACACTCAAGTGTGTTTGTTTATGTTATTTATTATTTTAATCACTTGATTTGTTTGTTTATTATCTTTATTGTTAAAAGTTGTTGAGAAAAAGCCTTTGTTGAGGTTTGTATGAGATGGTCGTACTATTAAGTGTGAATTACTTTCATAGGTAGTGACAATAAGGGATATTTTCAAGAGTTGTGTGAGTCGAATTTGTAATGCCTCGAGTAAAACTGTTGGCCCCTGAATTTTTTTATTTGATTAAGCATGATTATATTAATTTTTGAGGTCTTGATAGACTTATGTGTGTTGGAAATTAATTAACATGTTAATGTTAATGAGGTTGTGTGACATAAGAGATTAAATTGAAGTATTAAGAGAGTATTGCGTTAAGGGCATTTTGGGCATGTCACTTAAGGAGGAAAGAACATAAACTTTTGAGTAAGGGCAAAATAGGCTTTGTGCAAGCATTAGTGGTATAAAAGGGAAGAAATAAGACTTGTCTTGCATTAGAAGTGAGAGAAAACGAAATTGGAGGGAGAAAGAGAGAGAAAACGAAATTGGAGGAAAGGAAAGGAGAGAAAAAAAGGGGCTAAGCTAGGTTTGATTTTTCTAAGTCTTCAAGGGTGATTTTTGAAGTTATTCATGAAAGAAAAAGAAAGAGGAAGGTTCAAGCTTTCATTAGAGCCAAGAAAATCCTTTGTTGGGTGACGATTCAAGGTAAGTGATTTTTAAGGTTTTGGATTTTTGGAGTGTTTGTGGTTCAAAGATGGGTTTAGGTATTCTAGGATCAATTTCATGTATTGGGTTCTTTAGGTTTTCCAATTTGGATTCCTTTTGATTTGGGGGATTTTGTTTTTGTGAAGGGAGGCAAGAGGAGCTAGAAGAGGAGACACATCCTTGAAAAAGCTTCAAGCAAGGAAAATCAGGTGGGTGACATCTTTATAATTGTGTTAATAAGCTATTAAATGTTCTTAAATAAATATAATTAATGATTTTTCCAGCTACCTCTTAAATGAGCATTTATTGTTCTTTAAATGATTGAGAATTTACCATATGTGGTTGTGTATGAATTTTGGGAATGAATTGAAATTGCTTTGCAATTATTGTGTTTGTTGCTTTTGATTGAGTTGAAAAATGGCTTTCATGATTGGTATGGAATTTTGGTTGTTGAATTATGAAATATGTCATGTGCATGAAAGACAAGTTTTCAAGAATGTGTCATTTGGGGAAAATATTTTCAGTTCATGAATTACATGTTATATGGGTTTGGTTTAGTCCATCTAAGAATTGTCACGTGCACGTTGACCAAGTTAAGGCTTCTCCCGCCTGCCCGCTAGTGGCACGGAACTCCTTTAAGGACTCCCTCAAGTTTACGACTACACAAGACCATTATATGGGATTGTGTAGTTCGTCATATTTATGGACTTTCCAAGCCATTTGTGATGTGTTTGTGTGTTTACATGTGTTGACAAGTTTGAAGAATGCTTGACTTACGAGAAATGTGATTTTGGTTTATCAAAGTTAAGAAATATATGCTTTATGGACTTTTCTATAATCTGGAATGTTTCACATGGTTTTTTCTTATTGTCGATTATACAGCTGTTACCCACGAGCGTTAAGCTCACCCCCTCACCTTCCCACCCACAGGTGATGAGCAAGTTAGCGAGTGATCGAGATGAGTGCCAAGGCATCACTCCGTTTTGCACTTTTGTTCTTTTGATCTTTGAAAGTTAGAATTTGATTTTGTAAAGTTTGTATTTTTGGACTTTGTTGTAAGTGACTTGAAATGCCTACTAAAGCGTTGTATAACTCTTATTTTGATGCAAATGAAATACAAATGCAATATGGTTGTTTATGGCTTTTCAAGTTTTTCATTGTTATTTTCAATCTTTCATAAGGGTAGGATTGTGTTCTGGATTCAAGTAAAATTATGGAATTATTTAGGTAGAATTGATAAAATTTGTCTGTTTGGAAGTTGTAGAAGATCTTTTAATCTTTCCAACGATAAAATGAAGGGATCCTTAACTTAAAGGGAAACTCTTCTCTTCCTCTTCCTTTTTCCTTTCTTGAACAACCTCAAAATCTCTCTTATAGGCTAAGGAAATTGAAACCCTAGCTCAACTCTCTTCTTTTCTCTCAAACCACCAAACTCTCTTTCTCTTTCTTACTCATTTTCTTTATTCTCTTCTTCTTATCCTTCTATTCACGTTTTTCTTCTTTATTTATAGGCAACACAACACTTCTTCTTCCAGTTATGCCCTTAATGACTGAGAATTGTCCTATTTTCCCTTTTATTTATGCCTTATGTCTTTTACACTTAAGTATCTTTCCAAAAACACCCTTGAATATTCTGACATGTCACTTTCTTCTAGAAAATGTCCCCCATTGTCTTAAATTTCTAATGACATCAAAATCATTCAATTCGGTTTAATGATTCAAAAGATATACTTCAAACATTTTTAGACTGCTCTTGTCCATAACAGTATACTATGCACAAGTTCCATATGAAATTTGAACATCTTAGAGACTGAATTAGATTCCAATTTTTTCATACCATTTGTAGCTCCATATCTCTATTTTACTACAAATTATAAATCATCTCATTTGGAATCCTATAGATCCAGATATACTCAAAATACTAAAGTATGTTCAGTAGAATACCATTAGTTTATATTATTTAAGAGCACACTCACTGTACCCGTCCCACTCTTTTCACACAATCTTTCTCCATTAATTTCAGATGGCCATAATTTTGGTGGAGATGTATATCAATGTCTTATGAGTCTAATGGTTCAAGAATCAAGTTATTTGGGTGTCTAGAGAAAAAGTTATGGCCAAAAGAATCTAACATGTGCATGTCTTTACTCATATTGTACATGCCTTGGCGCAATTGCCATAACTCTCACTACAGGTGTTAGATTGACTTTGTTTTTAGATGGATTGAAAGAAGACTTCTAGATGTTCAACTTTTATGAAGACCTTGAAGACAAATTCTATCTTATACGTCTTCTTCCTTCTGACTTTTGTATCTTGTTACTTTACTTCGTCTTACTTTTGCTTCGTCTTACTTTTGCATCGTCTTACTTTGCTTCGTCTTATTTTTGCTTCGTCTTACTTTTGCATCATCTTACTTTTGCATCGTCTTACTTTGCTTCGTCTTATTTTTAAAGATCATAACTTTCGAATCAGATGTCCAAAAATTTCATTTTATATACCGTTAGAAAGATAAAAGAAAGATCTACAACTCTTAAAAAGTCAACTTTACCAAAATAGATCTAGATTAATCCAGATTTTCTCCCGAAGTCAAAACATGAATTTTACATTCAGCTCCCAATGTACTGCACCCAATTCTCACTTCATCACAAATTTTGAGACTTTTAGAGACAAAATTGAAATTCGACGTCTTCATATGAAATGTAGTCATATATGTCTAGTTTAATCTAAATTAAGAATCATCTTGTTTAGACAGCTAGAGAAATCGTTGTGGCTAAAAGACTAAAGCATACTCAGTGAACATTTTCCATATCAACCATCCTTTTTATCTCACAATCTTTCCTTAACACAAATCATACTAAGATGACCCTTTTCTATTTCACTTACTCCTCATTCTCAACTCCATTTCAAATCAATAGCATCCAAAGAAAATATATAGTCTATGATTAATCATGAACACCAACAACAGAACATACACATATGTACATATTTTTCATCAACTTACTATACAATTGCAACTTCTTTTTTAACTTTTATTTTGCTTCTAACTTTGACCTAAATTCTTCTCACTTCAAAATTTTTTATCCGCCAGAAATACCAAAGCAAAACTTGGACATATCCACATTTCTCATACGCTACCTTACCCTTGCCTATCATTTCTTGGTTCAAAATTTTCATTCATTTGCTCTTTACCTATGACTACTTGCCAAAATTTCTCCTTCAAATAGTTCTAACTTTTATGAAACATTCAGGGTCCAACAAATTGCTCCTAAAATCGCATAGTGGTTCCTCCTGATGTACCATTCAACACGTGAAGGGATAAGTGATGATGAGTTAACTCACCTTCATTTTAATTTGTTTCTTTCGATACAGTGTTCACTGTTTGTTCATCTGGAGATTCGTCTATATCGATCAAAAACAACATTAATTGCTTATTTGGGCACCTGTGATCCCTATAGTACTTCTCATCACATGTAAAGCATAGACCCTTGTCTCTTCTTAGCTGCATCTCGGTTGGAGTAATACGGCAGATGGGAGTGGGATTACAGATTACGGGCGGTGAAATGAGACTACGTTGTTGTAAGTGATCTAGAAGAGGGGGTTGAATAGATCTTTAAAATCCTTTGAAAATTTCTACAAGAAAATCTGAAGTTAAAACACACAAAAATAATTTTGATAAACTTAATTAAAAAGTGTAGGGAAGAAGATCAAACACTGTTTTTATAGAGGTTCGGTGCTAAGACCTACGTCCTCTACCTAAGCTCCCACTTAGGATTTTGCCAACCACTTTATTGCACACTTTGTAGTTGAGTGTGAACTTTTTACAATGTCACTTGAATTCCGGCTCAAGCAACCTTTACACTCGATTTATCTTCCGGCACAAATCCTACCTCACGTGACCTAGTCACTCAAATTGTAAGTAAAACAATACAAAGATTGAAGAACAAATGCTCAATACAATTTGTAGCAAAATAAGAGCAATAGTGAGCAATTTGAAGCAATATAAGAGTATTTGAACTTGTAGAACTTGTATATACTCTTCTTTCATCATCCTCTATTTATACTTGAAGAAATATAGCTGTTGGAGCTCTACTAGCCGTTGCTTAATTGGATATAGTCGTTCCTTGATAATCTCCATTCTATTTTTATCAAATTGGACCGTTGGAGCTGATTTCGTGCATCCATAAGTCGACTTGTCGAATGTATAAGTCGACTTGTTTCAACCATTTACGTAAAAGTTTCATCTCCGCTCTCCAATAAGTCGACTTGTACCATGTAAGTCGACTTGTCGTCCTCGATAGGTCGACTTGTGTTTGATAAGTCGACTTGTATTGACATTGCTTCATCTGTAAGTCGACTTGTATTTCCTTCAATGGTAACATCCGACCAAATCCTTTATAATCCTCATGTTTTATGCCATTTTTCATTTAGAGGACAACTCCCATCTTGATTCTCCATTGATTAGACACTTGCTCATCTTGATTTGCACAATCTTTTTATTGAATAATACCTTAAATAATTTCTTAACTATTTCTAGATATTTTATTATTATCAAAACATAAAGGGATTTAATTCTCATCATATTTTATTCGATTTACCCACTTGACTCCAATGATGGTCTTATCCTTTGGTGGAGCTACCAAATCTCATACATCATTTCGCTTGAATTGATTAAGCTCCTCTTGCATAGCTAAAAGCTAGTTTTCATCTTTAAGAGCTTCTTCTATATTTTTGGGTTCTACCAATGAAATGAAGGCTGAATTACTCATATTCTCATAGATATTTCTCTAGTTCTTACACCAACATTTAAATCACCAATGACTTGCTCCATAGGATGGTTCTTTGCTTTTGCCCATGATTTAATGTCGGTACATGATTTTCTTCGTCTAGCTTCAATTCCTCAATCTTGGATTCAATTTCTTCAATTTTATTTCTGAACTTCCTGCATCATCATCAAAACAAGCCTTTCTGGGGGTGAAATCATATCATCAAATTTAACATGTATACTTTCTTCAACACATTTAGTCCTATTATTATAAACTTTAAAAGCCTTACTAGTTTGAGAATAACCAATAAACACACCAACATCGGTTTAGAATCGAATTTTCCTAAGTTGCTCTTTCCATTATTATGAATAAAACTTTCTGACCAAAAGGATGAAAATAAGAGATATTAGGTTTCTTACCTTTCCATAGCTCGTAAGGTGTCTTAGTTTTGTCTCTTCGCAAGTGCACCCTATTGATGACTTAGCATGCGGTATTGACTGCTTCCGCCCAAAATGATTTAGGAAGATTATACTCATTTAACATGGTTCTGCTCATTTCTTCAAGAGAACGATTCTTCCTTTCTACCACACCATTTTGTTGCGAGTCCTTGGTGTTGAGAAATTGTGCTCCATCCGTATTTGTCGCAAAGACTTTGAAAGGTTCACATTCAAATTCTCCTCCATGATCTGTTCTAACAGAACGATCAACAAATTTTCTCATTTGAACCAATCTACACCACTTGGTAAATTCATTAACTCATCACTTTTATTCGCAAGAGAATCTTACCCAAGTAAATCTAGAAAAGTCATCCACAATCACAAGTACATATAATTTTCCACTAAGACTAGCATGTCTAGATGGTCCAATCAAATCCATATGCACAAGTTCAAGAACTCTAGATGTGCAAATTTCTTTCTTTGGTTTGAAAGATTCTCTAACATGTTTGCCTTTTAAACATGATTCACACAAGTGTTCTTTAACAAATCTTATTTTAGGCAAACCTCTTACAATGTCATTTTTGAAAGCTTAGAGATTAGAGGCAAGGTGCATGTCCTAATTTTCTATGCCATAAAATGCATTTTCTTCTAAAGTCACTAAACACTTTTCATTAAACGAACTATAATCATGTAAATCTACTATGTATGTATTTCGTATCTCAAACCAATGAAAGCTACATGACCGTCCTTTTTAACCATGCAATGTGATGATTCAAAACTTACATTAAAATTCATATCACAAAGTTGAGAGACACTTAACAAATTATGTTTTAATCCATCAACAAGTAAAACATTGTCAATGGTTGGCAAAGGTTCCTTACCCACTTTACCAATTCCAATGACCTTACCTTTGTTGTTGTCTCCAAAAGTGACATAACCTTGATTCTTTGGTTTGATTTTCGCAAAAAGGTTCTTGTCTCCACTCATGTGTCTTGAACATCCGCTATCGATGTACCAAGTACTTGACGGCCTTTCATCCCTTGCTTGTACCTACAATATCAACGTTCTTTCTTCTTATAGGTACCCAAGCCATTTTAGGTCCATTTTGGTTAGCCATATAAACCACATTAGGTAGTATTGTGCCTTTAATAACCCAAATTTTCTTAATCTTAACACATCTTCTAGTACTCTTGCAGGCAATTTCTATGTGACCATCTTTCAAGCATCTAGCACATTGAGCAATTTTTCCATCCTTAGTGAATTTGGAAATTAAAGAGCAATCTCTATCAAAAGGGTCATATCCTAATCCATGTTTAGAAATGGAATATCTTTGTAGCGATAATAATTTTTCAAACTGTTTGTTTCCATTTGCGAATTTTCCAACCACATACGAAAATTCTTTTCTAAGTCTATCAAGTTCACAAATAAGATTTTCTTTTTCAATAAGACATGCAGAATGATCTTCCTTTGGACTATCTAAATCATCAATCGTTTCATGTAAGGCACTATTTTCAGCAACCAATTCTTGTATTTTCTTTCTTAATTTTTTGTTAATCTCAATAGCTTCTTCAAAATCAGCTTGCAAAGCATCAAAAGAATCTTTTAGATCTTGGTCATCAAAAATTACCTCATTTTCATCATCACTTGATGAACTTTTTGCCATAAGTGCCAAGTTGTTTTCATCATCACTTTGATATGCATCCTCTTCATCACTCCAAGTTGCCACCAGGCTAGTTTTTCTTTTACCTTTGTCGTATTTGTCATTTTTCTGAAAGTTTGATGTGGAGGATGAGCTTTTGCATTCTCTTGCGAGATGTCCCCGTTTTCCACATCTCCAACATTCTTCGTTGCCTTTCTTTTCGTCATAGCCTTTTGATTTTCTTTCCGCGCCAAACCTCTTTCTTTCTCCTGCTTTCCACCATTTAATTCTTTTCTTGATTTTGAGAAGTCCCTTGAACTTCCTTAAATTTCTAGCGTACATCGCTATTTCTTCGTCTTCCTCGTCTTCATCTATTTCCTCATCACTTTCATCAACGAAAGAAGTGTTAGCTTTAAAAGCAATAGATTTTTTAGGCTTACCTCTACCTCCTCTGGATTTGAGAATAATCTCATAGTTGATAAGTGATCCCACCAAGGCGTTGAATTCGAGATGATTGAGATCTTTGGATTCCATAATGGCGATGACTTGTGAATCCCATTCCTTCGATAGTGAGCGAAGGATTTTCTTTACCTTCTCACTTGTCAATCATATGCTTTCCAAGGTTGCCTAATCCATTTATGATTTCGCAAAACGATCAAGCATAGTTGAAATAGACTCACCTTCCTTCATGACAAATATTTCATAGTCATGAAGCGGCGTGTTGATTTTAGTCTCCGGACTTGGTTGGTTCCTTCATGGGTGATCGAAGTCTCTCCACATTTCTTTAAGCGCTAGTACGAGTTAACTTTCGGTTTCTTTCCTCAACCGTGAGAGCTGATAGATTAGCTTCATCGCTTTTGCGTTAATGTAGGCTTGCCTCCAGTCATTGTCGTCATATTCTAGCTCCGTTTTTAACTCACTGTTTTCTTTTAACGGTGGTTGTAGATCGAAGATAATTATCTTCCAATATTCTACTCCCTCGCTAATGATGTGGTACTTCATAGGATTTTTCCAAGAAGAATAATTAGTACTATTAAATAAAGGAGGGCGATTATTAGTATTACCTTCTTCCGCTAGGTTGTTGTGTGTCATCCGGATATACGCTTCGATACCAATTGTAAGTGATCTAGAAGGGGGTTGAATAGATCTTTAAAATTCTTTGAAAATTTCTACAAGAAAATCAGAAGTTAAAACACACAAAAACAATTTTGATAAACTTAATTAAAAAGTATAGGGAAGAAGATCAAACACTATTTTTATAGAGGTTCGGTGCTAAGACCTACGTCCTCTACCTAAGCTCCCACTTAGGATTTTGCCAACCACTTTATTGCACACTTTGTAGTTGAGTGTGAACTTTTTACAATGCCACTTGAATTCCGGCTCAAGCAACCTTTACACTCGATTTATCTTCCGGCACAAATCCTACCTCACGTGACCTAGTCACTCAAATTGTAAGTAAAACAATACAAGATTGAAGAACAAATGCTCAATACAATTTGTAGCAAAATAAGAGCAATAGTGAGCAATTTGAAGCAATATAAGAGTATTTGAACTTGTAGAACTTGTATATACTCTTCTTTCATCATCCTCTATTTATCTTGAAGAAATATAGTTGTTGGAGCTCTACTAGCCGTTGCTTAATTGGATATAGTCGTTTCATAATAATCTCCATTCCATTTTATCAAATTGGACCGTTGGAGTGATTTCGTGCATCCATAAGTCGACTTGTCGAATGTATAAGTCGACTTGTTTCAACCATTTACGTAAAAGTTTCATCTCGCTTTCCAATAAGTGGACTTGTACCGTGTAAGTCGACTTGTAAATCTCAATAGGTCGACTTGTGTTTGATAAGTCGACTTGTATTGACATTGCTTCATCGTAAGTCGACTTGTATTTCCTTGATGGTAACATCCCACCAAATCCTTTATAATCCTCATGTTTTATGTCATTTTCACTTAGAGGACAACTCTCATCTTGATTCTCCATTGATTAGACACTTGCTCATCTTGATTTGCACAATCTTTTATTGAATAATACCTTAAATAATTTCTTAACTATTTAGATATTTTATTATTATCAAAACGTAAAGGGATTTAATTTGTCAATGGCGAATTGGTCCAACAGGTTGTGGGTGACGATAACAAAGGAGGGGCATTTGCAGAAGCAATCGGTGGAGGCAGGAGCATTGGGAAAGTGGAATTGGTCACATGAGGATCAATCTTGGGAATTGGAGTAAGATTTTTGGGTCTAATTGAGCCAAAATAATTTCCAAAGCTTCTTCTTTCATCTTAAAGTTTAGGAAGCCCAACAACTCGAATCAAACTTGAAGAGTCCTGTGTAATGACATCACTTTTAATGGCTCCTTCAACCCACTTATGAAGCAGTCCAATAACACATTCTCGATAAGATCTGTAGATCAGTTAGCCAGGATCGTGAATTGAGTATAGTATTCATTAACTGACCCATTTTGCATCAATTTAAAAAGTTGGGCTCGAGGTGACTCAAAACATGATGGGCCAAAATCCTCCTCTATGGCCTGTATTAGTGTAGCCCAAGTGAAGCTTAAGTTGGCCACCGTCCCTTCCAAGTGCACTACGGCGATTGTGAACCTCTGACATCGGAAGTATCATAAAAAGTGAAAAACTGTTCAACTATAAAGATCCATGTGAGAGGATCTGTCCCATCAAACTTTGGAAAATCAATCTTGACCTGTCGAACTTGCAATGTATTAAAGGATCCAGTAGTTTGCAATAAGCCTGCCTTTGCCGATGACCCTTCAACCACAATATTCTATTCCTGGCGTTTAATAGATTTGCTGAGCCTGTGCATATGTTTATTCAAGGATTCCAAATTCGTCTCAATACATCCCAAACAAATTTGAGTAGATGCATCTCGTTCATGCAGGTCTGCAATATCGTCTAATACTCGCTTAATCTCAGCAGCCATTTCTTTCATCCTTGTGTTTTCGACCATCATAGATTTCCACCACACACTCTCTCAATAAAAGCACCGGTGGAATATCCCTGCAGAAAATTCAAGAGCACACTCACACAATATGTCTGGAAAAAAATATTGCTCTATAGATATATATATTCAACATTATGAACGTCACCAACTTTACAGAGCTAATGGATAACTATTTCTATGATGTAATATAGAAAACGTGTAAGAAACGAGAAAGATAACAAGGCAGCAAAACACAACAATGAGAGGAAGAAGGGATTAGAATCAAGAGAGAAAAGGACACATCAAATTATCCACACCTCTTTTGGTTCTGGTAGTCGTATATATATTGTAGAAAGTGAAGCTTTAATACCACTCTTGAAAGTGCTTCCTTGAACGTCTGAAAATGGAAGCTTCAGCTGTTGCCCTGTTGAGCTTGAATGTTGGTTGAGGCAAATGATTGAACACTTTCAGCTGCTCAAGAGATAACTCTGCTGCAACACTCTTCTACTCCTCCTCTGTTCTTGACTTTGTACTCTTGACTGCTCAATTTGAAATTTGCTACTGAAAACAAAATAACAATGAAAACATAACAAGAAGATTGAACTTTGAAAAAAAACGATCTTGTATTGATGGTTTCTGGTTTTTTTCTCTTTCTTTCTCCTTCTACTTCCTCTACTTCTAAACTTGCTGCTGGAAAAACAATGTAACAAAGAAAAGAAACTTGAAAGAAAATGATCTTGCATTGAAGGTTTTTTGTGTTTTTCTTACACTTTTTACCTTCTTCTACTTCTACTTCTAACTCTACATCTACTCTCTACTTACTTCTACTTTTCTACTTACTTCTCTTCTCTTCTACATTTCTACTGCATCTACGAAAATAAGGAGAATCATGAGCTTTATATATTAGCTCTACAACTTTCTGCTACAACTAGAAACTAGAGGACAAAAGCATAATCTGATGAGTAAAGACTAACTAGTTCTGACTTTTTCAGATTTGGTACAAAAGTAAACAATTTTTGTCTTTGGTGAAACTAAAACTGACATTGCTATATTGTTAACTACAACTCTGATATTTTCTTTCTTCTGGGAACATTTTGATGATGACATACTTCTTTAAACAACCATCTTTAACCTAATTACACTCTAATCAAATGACCATCTTTACTTGGTTCTTTTTCTTACGGTTACTTCCTCTGGTTACTTCATACTGCGATTCGACATTACTTCATACGCAAATAGCGCAAGTAGCGCATGGAATCCTCAACTTCTTGATTTTCCGCACTTCTTTGTTGTTCTTCTTCAACACTTGAGTTGTCTTGTGGAGCTGCATACTTACAAGTTCATGACCATCAGTTCATACTGTCATTATTCGGTTTGGTCGGGCTAGGTGAGCCGTGAAGCTCGATACCATTGTAGAAAGTGTCCTTGAGCGTCTGGAAATGGAATCTTCAATTCTTTGCCTGTTAAGCTTGAATAACACCTTCTCTCTGTTCACTCAAGCTTGACTAAATGAACAAACACCTTCAGATCTTGGTCACGCAAGACTCCTTCAAATGGAAAATATTGAAACTTATGATCTTCAAGTTGTAATATGCGCGTATGACAAGTCTCTAAAAGCAACTTCAGTTGCTCCTTTGAAAGTGAATGTATGGGAGATGATTTTGTGTAAATTGAAAAAGAGTGTAGCTCTTCTATATCATCGAATAGAAAACTTGATTTTGTAAAATTCACCTATGTGTAAACTACTTCAACTATCTATTCTTGAAGGAAAAACTTGAAGGAATAAAATGACACAAAGGATGATAATCAAAATGAAACTTGCGTAATCTAAACTGGAAAATAATGACTTTGTATCTTTGTATTGATGATAGGTTTTTTCTCTCTACCTTCATACATCCGAAAATGAAAAAGAGGAGCTTTATAATTAGCTCATACATGTTACGATATTCTTTGAACATTAATCGAAAAACAAAGTCTTGAACCGATGAATAAAACTTACATTTCCTAATTTAGCAAAGACAAAAAAAGCAACTTCATTTGTCTTTAGTGTAACTAAAACCAACACTGTTAAAAAGGAACTTGTACAAAGATGGACAGCACACATTTTCATCTGCAACTTGATTTTCCAGCAGCCAAGACTGACATAGATTAATATTCTTCATCTTCATGCATTTGATTAGCACTAAACTTGATTTTACTAATTAATCCTTTCAAAATCTGCTTCAATCTTCTGCTGGTTTTTTCTCTGCACTTTCGGTTACTTCCTCCCTAGTTACTTCCTTCTGCGATTCTGGTCACTTCCTTCTGCGAGTAACTGCAAGTAACTACATTTGATTCTCAATTTTTGTTGTGCATCTGATCATCTGTTTCTTTCAATTATGCTTTGCTTGTGCTTCATCCACCTTACTTGCATCTTCGTTACCTTAATCCAAGCATTGTTGAATTATGTTTAGGATCATCATCTTCAATTTTCACTTGCATTTGAGCTCCTTCATCTTTCCCTTCACCTCTCTCTTCTTCCTTACCTTCACTACCATTACTAATTCCTCTGCCAATTTTAACACTTCAGGTTACCCAAGACAAGTCATCACAACATATATTTTGCTTGTGGATCATGTGCCAACTGTCCCACGTCCAGGATTCAAGCCGTTTCTGAAATTCTAACAGCACCAGCCTTCTTTAACATAACACAAGGCTCGTCTCTCTTATCCACAAAGCGCTTCTTCTAGATGTTTTGGCTAGACCAATCCGTTTACGTATCAATATATCTGTAAGGATAAAAAGTTAAACCCAACCTGATCCTCAAGGCATCATGCGAACTCCTCACAAACTTGACCACAAGCCTAATATCTCGATCCAACTTGATTAGAACAGGAACTCCATCAAATCTCACAATCTCTCTATGTGTATAATTTCACCATCCTATCTAGCAAATAACTCATCGTTACCAGGTAAGACGATTTAATTTGTTATAATCATCAATACTAACTTATCACGTTGTCCTTAGAAATTCTTAAACAAAATTAAAGGTAATATGCTCCTACAACTACTTCGAAATAAGCAATGGTTATAACAAGTATCCATTTTTTATGCTTTATTTTGACTTATTGACTTAATGCGCATTCAAAAAATAGTGATTATAGTTCAACCTTTATCTTAAAAAAATCTACATTTGATCTTCTCAAATCATTATGATCACAGTATCTGCATATTAACAAATTATAGCAGTACTTTCAATGACGGAGCCAGAAAATTAAAGTAGGGGACCGAATTTTAATTTTTTTAAATTTTAGGGGGTCCAATATATCACTGACCATTAAATAACTCCGTTTATATATATATATATATATTTAAAAAAAATAAAAAACCTTGGGAGCCCAATGCCCCCTAAGGCTACATGTGGCTCCATCCCTAAGTACTTCATTATTCTAAAGAGACAAAATATTAAAACATAAATATATACAATGATTCAAAATAAGTGGGTATTATAATATCTGGTCACTCAGTGTCATGTATCACGACCAGTATCCATGGTGGCAACATTTAATTAATTTAAACTTCCTTATCTCTCCTCAATTATATGTTTCTGTTGTATCTTGCTCTGTGACCACTGGCTTAACTTGTTCTGTAATAATCAAGTAACCAAGCAATTAGCTTTCATTCTCAGCATTATTTATTAGTTTATTGGTGCCGTGAAACGTGTAGGGAAGGAAGACAAATGGTGGTGGAATCATTAAGGATATGACAATCTTGTTACAGAAGTCGCAATTCTAACTTAAAAAATTAACCATTTGATGCAAGTAGAGAGCTAATATTTTGTCTCATCTTTTGGAAATGATAGACTCTAGCTACACGAACATGATTCACTTGAAACAAAGTAATTACTTTCTTCATGTCTATATATAAGCGATTTCTTTGTACATGAAGAGGCCGAAAGCTTGGCCAAAACTACAACTCATTACTTATTCCTAATACATTTTGGTCGGGTCGGCTATATTTGGGCCCGAGCCTAATTACAACAACCCACAGGCCGATCAGTCAGTCCTACACCTATTGATTAATCTAGGCTTGATCCACACATTCGAGGCCCATTAGCAGAAGACAATCTCCCATGCAAACACGTAAAAACCTAAACCTAATTGCAAAACCATATAAAAGGTATTATTCTCCCATAATCGAGGTACGAGATCATAACCTAATTTGTTTTTCTCTGCATCGATTCCCACCTTCACCAAAAAACTTACTTGAGCGTCGGAGGGGCTAATCGGGACACAACCCCCGACGTGCCTTCTTTGTTTTGCAGGTATACTTACGTCGAAGAACAACGCAGAAGGTTGCCAACTCATGGATCCAAACGGCAACGCACCGTTCAGCCTGAATCCGGCAGAACCAATTGGAGCCCACCGTGGGGTCCGACTTCCGGGAACCACGTCTAGAACCACACAAATCAGCCAGGCGGCGGCGACGAATTCTGATGTAGCCGCTGTCGCGACCACTGGCGATCTGGCGTCTAGGTTTGCATTTACTGCAATTATGCCGCTTGCACGCATGCCTCGTGACGGAATCCTCTAATCCTAACGATCAACAAACCTCAAACCTTGGAGCAGGAAGAAGCGGAGCGTGGTGTGGAGGATAACGTCGCACCAGTACACACCCGAATCTTCAACACCGATCAGGTACAGAACCTATTCATTTGTACTCCGTCCCGACGAAAAGCAGATCGAGGAAGTAGCCGATCTGTTGATTCGCCAGATCCTGCAGTCCCCAAATAGCGTAACAGCAGACGTCTGCGACGTCATGCGACAAACCAAAGATGATGACCGATCGCCACGAGACACAAAACCTAGAAAAAATCGTGGACGATCGGATTAACGCGGCAATGAGCTTCCGTCCAGATCGCCCGACAGCGCAGTACAGCTCTCCCTTTACTCCGGAGATCTTGGATAGCCTCGATTCGCACAAAATACCGACCCCCCCGAGAAATACACCGGGAAGACCGACCCCCTGGACTACCTGCAGCACTTCCAGTCCATGATGAATCTACATTGTGTCCCGGACGCTATCCAATGTAAGGCTTTCTGCACGGCCTTCCAAGAGGGAGCTCGGCGATGGTTCAACGACTTGCCCTCGGGCTGTATCACTTGTTTCGAAGATTTCAAGGAGTTATTCACGATTGACGTTAAGCCACGAGTGGCGACCATGACAACTTTGGAGGTGATGCAACTCACCCAAGGAGGAATGAGAGTTTGCGAGTTCATCACCGGTTCAACAATGAAGCGGTCGAGGTTCCCGACCTTACTTGCTCGTCCATCTGGCCGCTTCATGAACAATCTGAGGGACTAGAGTTCAAGAAATCATTAGCCCTCGATCAGCCCCGATCTATTCGGAAATAAGCGGAGATGACGAGTACATTCAACTTGAAGAAGTGCTGAAAAATACGAGGCGTCAGACGGATGATCGCCGCCAAATGATAGGCGGCAATTCGCCTGGCGGCAAACAAATCGGTCGGTTGAGAAGGCCACCGATCGGCGAGGATATCGGCGGAGTTCACTCCACTAAACAAGACATATCTGAAATCTTGGCGGTTGTGAGGCGGATGGGAAACTATCAAGAGTGAAAAAATGAAGACCCTTATAAGGACGAGAACCCCAACTTGTATTGCCGTTTCCACGGAGAGGTCGGTCACGATCGAAAAATTGTCTGGCGATTGAAAAAGAGATCGAACTCCTCATTCAAAAGGAAGGTTAGGCGGTTCGTGAAACACGAACAAAATGCCGATCGCAGCGGTCGGACAGACAATAGGCGACCATACTGGAATCGAAATGACAGAAATGAAGGGCTCTGAGAACACAATCTGAGATGACCGACGAGAAGAGAGAGGCGGTCAAGGGAAAGGAACGACGGAAATCTTTGGGCGTGAAGAAGACCAACCGACCGGGGCCATCAATCGATATTTAGGCGGAAATGCGGTGGGGATCCACCACTAAAGGAAGAAAAGATATGCCAAACAATTCGAAAAAGACTCATACACCAAAAAGTCGAAGGAGGCGGCGGGGTGATATCATTTGATGAGTCCGACCTCGATGGAGTAAGTTGCCCTCGTGGCGATGCCCTCGTAGTAAATCCGAACATGGGCGGATCACGAGGTGAAGCGGGTAATGATTGACACGGGCAGCTCGATCGATTTCTTTATCTTATAGAGGCCTTGAAGCAAATGAAGGTGCCCGAGGAGTGACTATTACCTACAGACGGCCCCATTAAAGGAGTAACAAGGCGTCGACCTACCGTTCGTCTGGTGTATTTGAAGGTGAAGTTTGGGCGAAACCATGTCGGATAGAAAGGGACATTGAGTTCCTGGTCGTCAAGTTTCAAAGGGCATATAATGCAATAATCGGGCGAGCTACTCAAAATGCCCTCGTTCGGTCGTCTCCACTTACTACCAAGTTATGAAGTTCCAGACACCCCACGGGTAAACCTTGTCGAGGGTCAACAGAGAATCACCGGGAATGTTATTTAGCGGAGACTAAAACATTAGACGGGACGGTAATCTTGACGAGTTCTCTTGATGAAGCGGCGAAGAGACGGAGATTGAACCCATGAAAAGAAACGCGGCGGGTCGTCTTGGATGAAGCCGATCCTTCAAGTTCACAAACCTAGGTTCCGAGCTGCGAGAGGGACTGGTTAAAGAATCCTGTTGTTTGGTGGAAAACAAAGTCGGTTTTAAGCTTAGGGCCGAGCGACATGCCCAGAATTTCTCGATCAGTCGCATCGCACTCCCTCGGTATTCGGCATGACTGCAAGCCGATCAGACAAAAGAAGCGATGGCACAGTAAGGAGCGACAGGAAGTGATCGAGAAGGAAGTAGCGAAGTTGCTGGAGGTCGGTTTCATCCGAGAGGTCAAATATCCAGAGTGGCTTGCCAATGTTGTGTTGGTGAAAAAGAAGAACGGCAGGTGGAGAATGTGCATAGATTTCACCGACTTGAACAAAGCATGTCCAAAAGACAGCTTCCCCTTGCCTAAGATCGACCAGCTAGTAGACTCCACCTCGGGCCATGAACTACTCAGCTTCCTGGATGCTTTCTCGGGCTATCATCAGATCCAAATGAGCCTGGAGGACGAAGAAAAAATCGCCTTCATAACCGACCGAGGCACATATTACTACCAAGTAATGCCTTTCGGTTTGAAAAATGCTGAGGCGACCTATCAACGGCTCGTCACAGAAGTCTTCAAAAAACAGATTGGCCGAACTGTGGAAGTTTATGTAGACGATATGGTGGTCAAAAGTAAGACGTCCATGAAGCATGTACAAGATCTCGAAGAAGTCTTCGGACCTTGAATAAATTCGAGATGAAGCTAAACCCAGAAAAATGAGTGTTTGGGGTGGCATCCGGAAAATTCCTGGGGTTTATGATCACTCAGCGGGGAATCGAAGCTAATCCAGAGAAGATTGAGGCCGTCATACAGATGCCTTCGCCGCAATGCCTGAAAGATGTTCAGATATTGACCGGTCGGATAGTTTCGCTGAGCAGGTTCATCTCCAGACTAGGAGACAAGTGCCTTCCGTTTTTCAAAGTCCTGAGGAAAGCGAACATGACCCAGTTCCAATGGTTGGATGAGTGCGAAAAAGCTTTCCAACACTTAAAGCAATACTTGTCCAGCCCGCCTATTTTGCAAAGCCCGATAGAAGGTGAAATCGATCTTATACTTGGCGATTCTGGAGAATTCGATCGGTATTGTACTTATCCGATCGGAAAAAGCGAAAGCAGACCTCGTCTCTATGTCGACAAAGTGTTGACCGGGCGAAGCGATATCGCCCATAGAAGCTCGCCCTCTCCTTGATAATGATAGCTGTAAAGCTTAGGCCTTACTTCCAAAGTCATACTATTGAGGTATGGACCGACCAACCCCTCAGACAGTGCCTTCAAAAGCCCGAAACTTGGTCGGTGATAAAATGGGCGGTAGAAGCTGGAGAGTTCGATATACAATACAAGCCCTTACGACCATTAAAGCACGGTGTTGGCGGACTTCATCGCAGAGATGAGCCAACCGAGCTCGAAGACGAATGCGTTCCCCTCACGGAGCTTGTTTGTTGATGGATCATCCAATGCTTAGGGGATGCGGAGCGGAATAGTCTTTGGTCGCCCGCATTTGGAAGAAAAGGTGGAGTCGCCTTGGCTAGAATTCAAAGCCTCAATAACGAGGCGAATATGAGGCTCGATAGTCGACCTCCAACTCGCCAAGGAGATGGAGGTGAAGCGCTTGAAGATACATAGTGACAGCCAGTGGTAGTCGGCCAAGTCACCGGCGATTATGAGGCGAGGAACAACATGATCAAGTATCTGGAGCTAGTAAAGCGGAGTTGAGCAATTTCGAGCGATACTCGATCAGAGAATAGAGCGAGCTCAAAACGCTAAAGCGGATCGCTCTCGAAAATGGCTTCCGGTGTGATGCCATAAATAACGTTACAGTCGAGCGATAGATCGGCCTAGCATTGACGAGGAAGTTCTCAGCGTAAATCTTTGTCGGTCGAGTTGGACGGAACCAATTACAGTACCTTTTAGAAGGAAAACAACGGAAGACGCATGAAGCCAAGAAACTAAGAATAAAGGCAGCCGAGTACCACGATGATTAACGGCACTCTGTATAAGAGGTCCTACGACCGTCACCGCTCGATGCTTGAATGAGGAAGAAGCCGGCGAGGCAATGGCTGAAGTCCATGAAGGGATGTCGGAAATCACATAGGGGCGAGAATGTTGGCTCACCGATTGATCGAGAGGAAGTACTTGGCGAAAATGAGAAGAGATTGTCGGGAAAAGGTCGGCCGATGTGAGACACCGCGAGAAAAGCAAACTGTCTCACCGACCAACCGGCGAATGCAAATCATGAGCCATCCTATCCCTTTAAACTCGATGGGGAATGGATATATTGGGGCCTTTCCTCTCGGTCCGGGCAAAAGAAATTCTGATAGTGGCGTTGGAGTATTTCACCAAGTGGGTAGAAGCGGAGTCTGTCGCTACAATCACCGAGGGAAGGTGGAAAGTTTCATTAAGAAAATATACTATGCCGCTTCGGGATGCCTATGATGTTGATTCTGAGATAATGGTCGACGATTCGACAACTGCAATTTAAGATTTCTGCGACCGACTAAAGATCAAGCTACGGTTGACTTGGTAGCCCATCCCAAAGCAACGGTCTCGAGAGAACACCAACAAAAAGATAATGGCGCCTTTAGAAGCGCTGGGCGGTCGAAAGACACAGGTGGAAGAAATAGGCGAAGTATTGTGGGCATATAGAACCACACCGAGCGAGCCACGGGAGACCCGTTAAGATGACCTTCGGATGAAGCCACGGTTCCGATGAAAGCGGCATTGCACAATCGGAGGGTGTCGGGTTATGAAGAAGAAGCGGAATGATGAAGCCCATGAGCGAGCTCGTTCTCCTTAGCGAGGATAGAAAGGGCGTGCCGCTTCGCTCGAAGCCATCGAGATAAAAAGCGACCAAGTTCTACAAAAGAATGGTCAAGCCGAGCAATGTAAAGGTAGGTGGGTGCGTCCTACAAAAGCCGAGCTCTTTGGAATGTAGCACCCACTCCGCGAGACCAGAACCCAATATCCATGGTGATATCCGAGCCGTGACCCGCGAGGGTGGCGTACTAGACGATCATTACCTTGTTAACCAAAATCGTATGACATTTTTTTTTTTTCTTTCAAAAACATTAGAGTCGCATGACATTATCTTTTCTTTCAAAAAGCAGTAGAGTCATGAAAGCAATCATTGTCTTGGCCCAATTATAACAAAACATTTTCAAATATTAAACCATTTCAGCGATAAAACAATTTCACTCATTATTGGCACTCATTAGTGCTCGATCTCTCTATCAATTACAAGTAAACAATTGGGCCTACTAAATATCAAATGAATACACTAATGCGAGATCTGAGCGACAGATCCCGACCCGATACTCATCTTGCTAGCGATTATCGTACTCCGATGTGTCCAGCGGGTACTCTCCATTTTCTGAAAAATAGATGCAATGTTGGGTGAGTTTGCGAACTCGGTGAAAACCATCATCGATGGTTCACCCAATTCATGCATAAACACACAAGTTACCAATTATCACATACAATCACAATTCACGAAATGTAAGGCGTATAGCCTTTCATACGATCCACATTTAATCATACCATATATGCAATGCACATGAGACCCTTTCCATTTTTATTACGTTGTCGTGACCGATGCGCTGGCTTGTCCGATGATGGGCACATTGCGTTGAGCGGTGGCTCTGAAAACGTGGGCTTGAAGCCACGATACATTGAGCCCGAGGCTCTGAATCGTTGGACTGAGGTCCATGCGTTGGTGAAAGCTCTCATATCGTTAGGCGTGATATGCCCGATACGGTCTTTGCTCCACAATTGCCTTTATCTCGATCATGCCATTATGCATGAATGCATATCTCTAATTCCCATTTACGATCGGTTATAGTTCGGTGACCAATTTTCGTTTCTTGGACCTTGATCCGTGTTTTGATCTATACATTTACAATTTATTGCATCCTACCATATCATATTAAAAGTCACATCCAATGTATCAAAGCAGACAATTTTAACACTTCAATATTTATTTCCCATTCCCTCGGACCTTTAGTCCGAGATCTCCAATGTACTTATTCACAAGCATTACACACAAATAGCACTTCAATAACAAGTTTCCAAATATTTGAGACACCTATGGTCGAAATCAATCAAAATCAAACACACATAAACCCCATTATCTCCATGGCATAATTGTAAAATCTTAAACACATAAGGTTGAGGAACCAACTAGGTTACTCACCTATTACTTCCGAGCTAATGCGGGAAGTTTCGCCCGTCGGTCGGCGACGCTCCACTTGGGCCTCTATAAGAAACAGAGAAAGAAAACGAGTCACTACAGACTACAGATGCAACTTGTGCACATGTAGGTGAAATATGCATGTTCATGAATTTTCCAGCCCTAAATCCAAATTTCCCCATAATAAAATCCGTCTAAAAATTAGAAACCTATTGGCGGACGGCATGATTAGGACCTCTATAGGTCCCCGATTAAACAAAGCAGTGATTAAAGGCTCCATTGCCGGGGCCCCGTCAATTTCCGTCCAAAATTCCCAATTTTTCACAAAATGAAATTAAATATTCAACGAATCCGATGCCTCAAGAATCAGGTCAATCGGACGTCGGACGGAAAAGAAATTGACAAAAGAAATCACAAATGACGAATAATAAGAACATAATAATAAGCAAAATAAAATAATAAAAAAATAAAAAGGTTCAGCCTCATTGAAAGCGACGTCTACGCCCAAGTGAGCTGACTAAAACCAAATAAGCTAGGCGACGCGTCGCCCTAGCGACGCCCCGTTCCGCCAAATCACCGAGGCGACCGCGTCGCTCCAGTAATAAGGCGTAATCCCATTTCCCCTTTTTTTCAATTTCCAATCAATTTTTCAACACCCATAATTCATTGCACACAATTCAGAAAATTACCCACTATATCTCGTTGGAAGATCATGAAATCCTCTACAATTCTCAAGAGACCATAAAAATCAATTTCACCCCTAAGGGTGTCAAAAATCCCTTCAAAGCTACTGCCTACTCAAATCCCATTAAAACAGAACAGTACATTTCAAATTCCTTAACTCTCTGATTCTTCAACCAAAAATTATCACATAAATATGCTCAATAAGTTCACAATGTCATCTACAACTTTCATGAACAACCCAAAATCAAATTCCATTGCTAAACAAGTCAATTAATTCACTCAATGCTGTTGTCCTGAAATCATTCAATTTGAGCAATAAACTTATAACAAGCATAACTCCCTGTACACAAGTCAGAAAAATCTGAACTTTATACCCCTGAAAGATAAATCCTCAAACTTCAATTTTCATGAAGAACTCAATTTCAATTTAATTTCTAACCATTTCAAAACTGTCATGCAAGTTACTGCCATGATCAGCAATTCCTAACCTAATGCAGGATCAGTTTTTGCAAAATCATAACTCCCAACTCTGACCTCTAAAAATTATATGCCATATCTCATTTTCAAGATAATTTCTTCCTCTTCAACTTTGCAGAAGATCACTCACACCAATTCAGTCCAAAAAAATGGCTAAAATTGCTTCCAAGCAGAATACTCACAAGTCAGACACTTAAGCTAGGTTTCATCAACATGCCCAAAACCAGTCCATAGGAATCAGTTCATATCTCCCAATATAAAACTCGAAAATTAGCAAGATCAGTGGCAATGGAAAGCTAACTCAATATGCTACAACTTCCATGAAGACCATTTTTCCTAGTTCCATACCAATTAATTTAGAAAAATCAACAAAGTAATCAGGTCATAACTTCGGGTACTGTTCACAGGCAATAAAACAGTAACTTTCCATGCAAAATTTCGCCCTTCTAGCATTACAATTTAACAACACCTATTTCACACAAAATTGTAGCCAACATCCCAAAGTTTCATTGGGCACCAACCTCACCTCATTTGCTCACTTACACAATTAGTTATGATAAAAACATTACAATAGGTCAAATTGCATTTTCCAGCTTTTCAACTACAACCTAACTCCTATCACTTCTAACATCAATAACACATCACTAAGCACCCATTTATACCTCTAATTCAACCACAAATTCATCACAACATATACTTATATGATTATACAAAAGTTGGCAGCACCCTCACAACACCACTTCCATAATTTATTTACATTTATCTAACATCATAACATCATTAACAACATGTAAATTCACAAGCTTCCACTACTCTATCCTCTTCCCTCACTCAAGCATGCATTAAACCCATTCAAACCTACCACTTTCATGATCAAATAAATGCTCAAAGGATTCCCATGCATGCTTCTAACTACCAAAAGAAGGAAAGCAAACACAACTCTTACCTAACAAGTTGCAAGTTCCAATTGCTTCAAATCTTCAAGTTCACACACCAACTTCTATATCAAACCTCACCTACGGCTATCACACCAACCATGCATATATCATCACCTTCACAAGGCTTCACTTGGTCTTGGTAGAGAATAAAGAGAGGCAAGGCAAGTAGCAAGGAAAAGCCTCTTATAAGGGTTGGAAAAGGAACATGCGAAGGAAGAGAACAAAGCACCCTCGGATGATGAAGAACAAACCAACTTTCACTTTTGTTTTGTTTTAAAAGAAGAGTAAGTAAATGACAAGGAACTCCAGCACAATTGATCTTTTAAAAGTGATTTATTGACTTCTAACTTGAAGAGTGTAAGAGGTGATAAGTATAAGAGACAAAATTAATCAATGAAAAGGGACACTTGGCTTCCAAAGGGAAAAATGCAATTTATCAACTAATCCTATTTAGTTAAGTACTAATTCCAATTAAGCTCTAATCATGACACTAAAATAATTTCCTAACATCAATTATCCACTAATCTCATGCCATTAGGCAATCCTGTTCAGCACAAAACAGCTCACTCAGTCAGTCTGTTGAAATTTTCCGTCAAGCAAGAACCCCAAACCATTTTTTTGAAAATTACCTAAATTGCCCAAAATTGTAAAACATAAGATAGTCCACTCCAAATAATTTTTCAAACACGAAAACCACAACTCCGATCAATTTCTTGCTTTTCTTACAAAATCCAAGCCTAAACATACTATGCCCAAAAGATGCCAAACCATGCTCTGATACCACCTAATGTTGCACCCCACTCCCGACGAGACCCGAACCCGATATCCATGGTGATATCCGAGCCCGTGACCCGCGAGGGTGGCGTACTAGAACAGTCATTACCTTGTTAACCAAAAATCGTATGACATTTTTTTTTCTTTCAAAAACATTAGAGTGCGCATGACATTATCTTTTTCTTTCAAAAACAGTAGAGTGCGCAAAGCAATCATTGACTTGGCCCAATTATAACAAAACATTTTCAAATATTAAACCATTTCACTGATAAAACAATTTCACTCATTATTGGCACTCATTAGTGCTAAGTCTCTCTATACAATTACAAGTAAACAATTGGGTCTACTAAATATCAAATGAATACACTAATGCAATCTGAGCGACATTGATCCCGGCCGATACTACTGTCTTGCTAGCGATATCGTACTCCGTGTGTGTCCAGGGGTACTCTCCATTCTGAAAATAGATGCAATGTTGGGTGAGTTTGCGAACTCGGTGAAAAACCATCATCGATGGTTCACCCAATTCATGCATAAACACAAGTTACCAATTATCACATACAATCACAATTCACAAATGTAAAGGCGTATACGCCTTTCATACGATCCACATTTAATCATACCATATATGCAATGCACATGAGACCCTTTCCATTTTATTACGTTGTTGTGACGTGCGCTGGCTGTCCGGTGATGGGCACATTGCGTTGAGCCGATGGCTCTGAAAATATTGGGCTTGAAGCCTCGATACATTGAGCTGAGGCTCAATAATCGTTGGACTGAGGTCTGTGCGTTGGTGAAAGCTCTCATATCGTTAGGCGTGATATGCCTGATCTGTCTTGCTCGGTCACAATCGCCTTTATCTCGATCATGCCATTATGCATGAATGCATATGCTCTAATTCCCATTCTGATCGATTATAGTTCGGTGACCAATTTTCGTTTCTTGGACCTTGATCCGTGTTTCGATCTATACATTTACAATTTATTGCATCCTACCATATCATATTAAAAGTCACATCCAATGTATCAAAATGCAGACAATTTTAACACTTCAATATTTATTTCCCATTCCCTGGACCTTTAGTCCGAGATCTCCAATGTACTTATTCACAAACGATTACACAAATAGCACTTCAATAACAAGTTTACAAATATTTGAGACACCTATGGTCCCAAATCAATCAAAATCAAACACACATAAACCCTCATTATCTCCATGGCATAATTGTAAAATCTTAAACACATAAAGGTTGAGGAACCAACTAGGTTACTCACCTATTACTCCGAACTAATGCCGGAAGTTTCCGCCCGTCGGTCCGACGACGCTCCACTTGGGCCTCTATAAGAAGCGAGAAAGAAAAGCGAGTCACTCACAGACTACAGATGCAACTTGTGCACATGTAGGTGAAATATGCATGTTCATGAATTTTCCAGCCCTAAATCCAAATTTCCCATAATAAAATCCGTCTAAAAATTAGAAACCTATTGGCGGCGGCGGTGCGCAATTCGGACCTCTATAGGTCCCGATTAAACAAAAGCAGTGATTAAAGGCTCCATTGCCGGGGCCCGTCAATTCCGTCCAAAAATTCCCAATTTTTCACAAAATGAAATTAAATATTCAACGAATCCGATGCCTCAAGAATCAGGTCAATCGGACGTCGGACGGAAAAGAAATTGACAAAAAGAAATCACAAATGACGAATAATAAGAACATAATAATAAGCAAAATAAAATAAAAATAAAAATAAAAAGGTTCAGCCTCGCTGAAGGCGACGTCTACGCCCCAGGGCTGACTAAAAACTTAAATAAGCTAGGGCGACGCGTCGCCCTAGCTTGACGCGACCCGTTCGCCCGTCACCGAGGCGACGCGTGCATACTAGTGACCCAAGCGTAATCCCATTTCCCCTTTTTTTCAATTTCCAATCCAATTTTCAACACCCATAATTCATTGCACACAATTCAGAAAATTACCCACTATATCTCGTTGGAAAGATCATGAAATCCTCTACAATTCTCAAGAAGACCATAAAAATCAATTTCACCCCTAAGGGTGTCAAAAATCCCTTCAAAGCTACTGCCTACTCAAATCCCATTAAAACAGAACAGTACATTTCAAATTCCTTAACTCTCTGATTCTTCAACCAAAAATTATCACATAAATATGCTCAATAAGTTCACAATGTCATCTACAACTTTCATGAACAACCCAAAATCAAATTCCATTGCTAAACAAGTCAATTAATTCACTCAATGCTGCTGTCCCTGAAATCATTCAATTTGAGCAATAAACTTATAACAAGCATAACTCCCTGTACACAAGTCAGAAAAATCTGAACTTTATACCCCTGAAAATATAAATCCTCAAACTTCAATTTTCATGAAGAACTCAATTTCCAATTTAATTTCTAACCATTTCAAAACTGTCATGCAAGTTACTGCCATGATCAGCAATTCCTAACCTAATGCAGGATCAGTTTTGCAAAATCATAACTCCCAACTCTGACCTCTAAAAATTATATGCCATATCTCATTTTCAAGATAATTTCTTCCTCTTCAACTTTGCAGAAGATCACTCACACCAATTCAGTCCAAAAAAATGGCTAAAATTGCTTCCAAGCAGAATACTCACAAGTCAGACACTTAAGCTAGGTTTCATCAACATGCCCAAAACCAGTCCATAGGAATCATTTCATATCTCCCAATATAAAACTCGAAAATTAGCAAGATCAGTGGCAATGGAAAGCTAACTCAATATGCTACAACTTCCATGAAGACCATTTTTCCTAGTTCCATACCAATTAATTTAGAAAAATCAACAAAGTAATCAGGTCATAACTTCGGGTACTGTTCACAGGCAATAAAACAGTAACTTTCCATGCAAAATTTCGCCCTTCTAGCATTACAATTTAACAACACCTATTTCACACAAAATTGTAGCCAACATCCCAAAGTTTCATTGGGCACCAACCTCACCTCATTTTCTCACTTACACAATTAGTTATGATAAAAACATTACAATAGGTCAAATTGCATTTTCCAGCTTTTCAACTACAACCTAACTCCTATCACTTCTAACATCAATAACACATCACTAAGCACCCATTTATACCTCTAATTCAACCACAAATTCATCACAACATATACTTATATGATTATACAAAAGTTGGCAGCACCCTCACAACACCACTTCCATAATTTATTTACATTTATCTAACATCATAACATCATTAACAACATGTAAATTCACAAGCTTCCACTACTCTATCCTCTTCCTCACTCAAGCATGCATTAAACCCATTCAAACCTACCACTTTCATGATCAAATAAATGCTCAAAGGATTCCCATGCATGCTTCTAACTACCAAAAGAAGGAAAGCAAACACAACTCTTACCTAACAAGTTGCAAGTTCCAATTGCTTCAAATCTTCAAGTTCACACACCAACTTCTATATCAAACCTCACCTACGGCTATCACACCAACCATGCATATATCATCACCTTCACAAGGCTTCACTTGGTCTTGGTAGAGAATAAAGAGAGGCAAGGCAAGTAGCAAGGAAAAGCCTCTTATAAGGGTTGAAAAAGGATAATGTGTTAGAGTGTAATGCGATCTGGGTCATAGTGGACCGGTTGACTAAATCGGCTCACTTCTTGCCAGTGAGGGAGAGCAATACCCTCGATCAGTTGGCCCAGAAGTATGTAGCAGAGATTGTTCGACTGCATGGGGTCCCAGTATAAATAGTGTCAGACCGGGATCGAGTGTTTACTTGAGGTTACGGAGGTTTGCGATCTGCTATGGAGTGCGAGGTTGAACTTGACCAACGTTTCATCCTCGGATACGGTGATAGTTTGACTCTAGCTCCAAATTCGTGAGACTTTTCTGCTTGTGTGTGTGTGTCTTTGGCGAGAGGAGCATGGCCCACAGGTCGGTCATCTGGGAATCTTTTGGGATATTTTGGGGGATGACATAGTTAAGGGTTACGTTAGTTCTTTTGGACTTGTACAGTTGTAAATATATTACCGGATGGTGTATTAAGGGTTTTATGAAATGAATGAAATGACGGATATCTTTTGGTTTCAAATTTTAGTGAAATTGATATTACTGCTTTATTATATTGATGCCATGAGGTTTATAGAACAATCGTATCGTGGTGCACCCTCATCGTAGGTTATACAGCGGTACGACCTACGGGTGTCCCGGTGTATACTCTACGGTAAGGGGGCGCTACATGGAAAGCATCCAGGAAAGCTCTGGCAGACGTGGGAAGGACCCTATCGAGTGATCAAGCAAGTCGAGCATGGTTCTTACATCCTCAGCGATGAGAAAGGGAAGATTCTACCCAGGCCTTGGAACTCACAGAATTTGAAGGCCTTCTACCAGTAGATAAGTTTTATTTTAGTTAATCTTTCCTTATTAACATTTTTATATGCAATGCGTGGGAACCTTTTTCCTGTCCCTGCCAGACAGGTTTTTTAACGGCCCATGCCTTTATTATCATCAATAAAGCGATTTTCAGATTTCTCGGCAATGAAAAGCTCCATTATACGTGACAATAAAAATTCAATCAACCATCGCCATTGCTCGGCATTCACCATAGACCGACTACGATCGGTCGGGTCACCAGGACGAGATCCCTGGGTCCCTCGCCACCGCCATTGCTCGGCATTCTCCATAGACCGACTACGATAGGTCGGGTCGCCAAGACGAGATCCCTGGGTTCCTCACCATCGCCATTGCTCGGCATTCTCCATAGACCGACTACGATCGGTCGGGTCGCCAGGACGAGATCCCTGGGTCCCTCGCCATCGCCATTGCTCGACATTCTCCATAGACCGACTAAGATCGGTCGGGTCGCCAGGACGAGATCCCTGGGTCCCTCGCCATCGCCATTGCTCGGCACTCTCCACAGATCGGCTACGGTCGATCGGTCGCCAAGACAAGATCCTTGGGACCTCGCCATCGCCATTGCTCGGCATTCTCCATAGAGCGACTAAGATCGGTCGGGTCGCCAGGACGAGATCCCTGGGTCCCTCACCATCGCCATTGCTTGGCACTCTCCACAGATCGACTACGGTCGATCGGTCGCCAAGATAAGATCCTTGGGACCTTGCTCGGTATCGCCATAGATCGTCTACGATCGATCGATCGCCAAGACAAGATCCTTGGGACCTCGCTCGGTATCGCCATAGATCGTCTACGATCGATCGATCGCCAAGACGAGATCCTTGGGATCTCGCTTGGTCGACCGCGAGTAACACCTGACCCTACTCTACGTCTGAAACAAGGAACATAAATACAAAAATTGACTTCGAAAAATTGACTTGGAGAAAGGAAGCGAGATTTTCATTCATATTAAATTCACCACAGCCCTGGCCCGGCGGTGAGCTCTACAACATGGGAGAAGGGGAACCGCCAATAGCCGAAGGAGGAGAATACCCAGGGGAAGCCTCGGAAGCGGGCGGAAGAGGCGTGGGAGGCGGGACCCGAGGGAGCAATCGAGGAATATCTTATTTGGGAAGCTCTTCTTTTGAGGAGCGACCTGCACGGAGCAGGAGGCGGGACAGGGAACGGCCAAGGAATATCATGAGGGAGCTCTTCCTCTTCGAAGCTGAGATCTAGCTTCTCATCCGGAACATCGACCGGTTCCCCCTCGACTTTCTTTGTGATCCCCTCCAAAGAAAGCCCGAAGGCTTCAGGAATAAGCGGTTCGGCATAGTCTTCAAAAGAAGGGCATGCCACCCCCTCAGGAGCATAGAGCTCGTGGCCCCTCTTCAAAATCGAAAGGGCTACCTCGCAGGCGAGCTCTAAACTCTCTTCGTACAAGAACCGCCTCTTCCATCGCTTGATGGCCTCGATCCGCTGCTCCCGCATGGAGCACCGCACCTCTCGCAAGGTTTTCTCCGCTCTATCTCTCTCCGTCACAGCGGAATGGCAGTCCTGGCGGCACTTCCTGTTGATCTCCCTCTCCGCCCTCACCGTCTTCCTCCACTCCTCGTTCTCTTTCTCCCTCTTCCCCTCTACCTCGGCCAGTCGAGCCGTCAAAGCTCCCACCTCCCTCTCCTGAACCGCCTTCTCCTCCTCAAGAGATGCGTTTTTAGCCTGAAGGAGGTCCCTCCCCTCCTTCACCTCTGCCAGCTCGCCCTTTAAACCCTTCATCTGATCATGGAGATCCTGAACCTCCTGGTCCAGAGTCTCCAAGCACTGCAGCACGGCAGAAGACATTGTAGGCTCCCACTGCCCAAGGCTCACGGCTGTGCCTTCTCCTTCCCTTTTTCATTTTACTCGCCTCAGCTTCACTTGGCTGGCGAGGTGGAAAATCACCAATCAATCAACCTCTTCCTTTTAAGAGGAGGGCCCGTCCTCCTCCTTCTCTACCACTGGAACAATTGTTAATGGCTTGTGCGCCACAGGAAGGTCCCGGCGGAGCACCCACCGGTGTGAGCGAGGAGACCAACCCCATGGACAAAGCGGCGCCTCACGGTCTCCGTCTCACTCCCCCTTCTTCCCAGGCTGCTTCCTTGGCGTGGAAGTTTGGGTAGGCATCCTCACCATGGCTGCACAATGTTAAATTGAGTTAGAAAATAATTGATGTAAGTTCAAAATTAATACAATCACGATGAGTCAACCGGACGGGCGGTTTCCTCCTTGACCCGCTTAATCGTGGAGGGATCGACGAGGAACAAATCGGTAGAGGCCCCCAGGATACCCTGAATGAGCACAGCAAAGTCGTATATGCCGAGCTCCTTGATCTGACGGACCACCTCCCACTCCTCTTGGTGAGGGACAAGGCCGACGAATCATTCCTTTGCTCGGCCAAAGGATACCTCCACAGTCGGCACTTTCGGAGGAAGATTCAGGGACTTCGAAAAATACTTCGTCCATGGGAAGAAATTTTGAGGTGTCTGGCCGGGCGATACCGAGCATTTCGATATTGAAGAAAGGGATTCCAGCCCCGAGCTCGGATCGTGGCTCATTCTCGAAATGGCGCGAGAACGTCAGCGGTGGGCGGATGGCGAACGATGGCACAAAGCGCCAACCCGTTTATAAACCTCAACTGACCGGAGGAATGCAGCTCGGTAATAACTTGAACAAGGCGCACACCTCGTCCACAATCAGGCGTCACAGGGAGCCTCGGGCCGCCCTGAGAAAAACTCCGGAGGCAATGAAGTATCCACTAAAATTGTTGTGGATCCGCTCATGCTTCAAAGCCGATCGGGGCCTCCAGGCGTAGGGGATATTATCTTGATGCACAATCTGTTCAACTCTCCACGATCATAGACGATGCAGTCTTAGGTGGGAACTCCACAACTAAGCCATCCTTTCTCTCCCTCATCGACATCTCTACTGTACCTCCGACCATGCTCCCAGAACTACCCGTCGACATGACTATCAAGAAAAAGGACTAATGGAATGAAGGAATGAAGAAGAAAAAAGACGTACCTATTTAGAGAGAAGAAATGGGGAAATCGGACGGCGGAATAAAAAAGTTTACGGGAACCTTGAGCGATTTGAGAGCAAATGAAAGCAAAGTGCGATTTGCGATCAAAAGCAAAAGGTGAAAACCGCCACAACTCACCAACTTTGAGTATTTATAGAGGTGACGGTAGGAACCCTCGGCGATGACCTATTCGGACTACGACACATGGCGAAATCCGGCGATCTCGGACACGCGGAAAGATCTGGGAGAATCGAGGCTATTTAAAATCGAAGCAGCACGAGCGGTCGAAAGGACACATGATAGCTGTACTGACGGTTAAAGGGCCGAAGCGTTTGATTGAAAATTGTCGACAAGACGCTTGCCGTCTGATAAAAGCCCTTGCGCTCACCAATGATAACCAACCGATCGCTTCCGTGCAAGTGTCCCGCAATAATCGATGAGACCGATCGATCGAGGCCCTCGACCAACCAATAACAATCTGACGATTAGGCCCAACAGTCGATGTCCATTGGTTGAAGCCGACCGATCGACCACGTGACAAGCTCTCACGCTACGAGCTATAAAGCAGCAGACGAGCAACAACGTCCCACATACTCCTCGACCTTTCTCTTCGCTCAGATTCGAGGAGTAGGGGGCTTATAGTCGGGTCACTATATTTGGGCCGAGCCCAATTACAACAACCCAGGCCAATCGATCAGATCCTACACCTATTGATTAATCTGAAGGCGATCCACACATCAAGGGCCCGTTAGCGAAGGCAATCTCCCATGCAAACACGTAAAAACCTAAACCTAACGCAAAACCATATAAAAGGTATTATTCTCCCATAATCGAGTGCGAGATCATAACCTAATTGTTTTCTCGCATCGATTCCACCTTCACCAAAAAACTTACTTGGCGTCGGAGGGCTAATCGGGACCTGACCCCGACGTGCCTTCTTTGTTTTGCGGTATACTTACATCGAAGAACAACGAGAAGGTTGCCAACTCATGGATCCAAACGGCAACGCACCGTTCAGCCTGAATCCGGCAGAACCACATTTAAATTAAAACCTTACTTTTGAAATATTTTCGAGAAATAATGGTCATCAATCTGGCTTAGTAACTACAAAAGGTCAATTCTGCCTTCTCGTGCCACTTATAAACAAGTATAACTTAAAAGTGTCACATTAATTTTAACGAAAAAAAAAAAAAAAAAGACTTATATGTATTTGCAATTTTCACACACATATATATATATATATACACATAAAAGCAATGAAGTTTGCTATCGGGAGCAAGTACGGAAGAATTTTGAGCAGTAGAGGATGAACTGACCAAGTCTTTATTAGTTTATAACTTAATTTTATCTATTGCAATTTTATCCGTACATTATTGAGCAGACTAATCTTATTTAAAAACTTCTTTAGTTTTAATCATTAAATGTAAGACAAGTTAATCAAGCCAAAAGATTAGGGCTAGTTCATAAATCAGCATGTTGTTTTTCCTTTTTCTTGCTTGAGATGTCATTATAGGCTACAAATTGGACAGGACTCGTGAAGGAAATTCATAGCGCATCTCATGAAACATGTACCAAAGCGACAATAAGACACGTTCGATTAATATGAAAAATTAATGGTACGGTTTTAGAAATATATTATTGATGAAGATTTGGCTATCAAATTGAGGATTGCTTTTGAGACTAAGATCCGTCTATTTTCTGAAGTCACATTACCTTGTTTTCTATGCTTTGATAGAATAAAATATTTGCTTTCAACTAACTTTTGCTGTGCAAACTACACAATCTGTCTTGCAGTCCAATAGCTACATTTTTTAAATATTTGGACTGATAACTTCTATTATGTGTTAGACATTTTCAAAGACTTTGTCCAATCTAAGCTTTCATAAGAGAAAAGTTGTTAGGCAAAAAAAAAGTTGAGTATCTAGCTCTATTTTGAGTCTTTTAGTGATTGTTGACATTTTTATAGTTTGTAGAAATGACGAAAGAGTGAAGACTAGATGAATGACGATTGGACAAAGCCCTTTTGGAGGAGATATGATTGTGTACGTTTCTATACACCAATGTACTTAACTTATACAACTGTATGGATTAACTGTGTAAGTCTCTAGAATCGTGTGAAGGGAGCATGAAGAGTGAAGACACACATTATTGTATACACACCAGTCTCTAGAATCGTGTGAAGGGAGCATGAAGAGTGAAGACACACATGATTGTATACACACCTTGTCCATGAAATACACAGTCATGTATTTGACCATGTATAATATAGAAAACCTATTTCAGGGATATAAAAGAGGGGCAAAGGCCACCAGAAACACCAAAAAGGGAATAAAATTGAGAGAGATAGTAGTATAAGATTCTCATCTTTTTTATTATTTTTGGGATTGGTTAGAGAGTTTATTGATTAACATACTAACTTTAGGTTTCAATCCTGAATCTTCAAGATTAAACTTTGTAAATCCTTATTTAAGCTTAATAAATTTTCTAGTTAGTTTGGACTGTAGTTTTTCTCTCTACATTTGATTTCCATATCAAATCTCAATGTTTACTTCTTTATTAAGTTTTCATTCTCGTACTTATATTTGCATATTAAACTTGAAGTGTGTATTGTTGTTACTCTTTGGTTGATCTTTTAGAAAGTTGTGCTTTTATGTCCCAACAAATGGTATTAGAGTTATCGCGATGGAAGACGGAAACAGCTCTATAGTCAAGTTAACGTCAACAAACTACTTTATTTGGAGGTTCATAATGGAGGGCGTTCTGCATTGCAAAGATCTTTTTTATCCTATTTGAAAATTTTCAAGTTTTGAAGGAACAAAAACACTTTATAATTAAGTTGACGCAACAAACTACGCTATTCGGAGGCCCATGATGGAGGATCTTCTATGTTGCAAGGATCTTTTTGATCCTATTGATGAGGACAAAGATGTGAAGGATAAAGTTCCTTGAAAACCTGAAAATTGTTAAATATAGAATCAGAGAAGAAGAAGTAGAAAACTCTGGGCATTATTTGAAAGTAGACTGATATCAATATATTTAACTATGGGTCTCAAGAAACAGATCCTTTGAACTATGAAAAAAAATCTTAAAGAACTCTATGAAAGGAAGAATGCCCACAAGGTCTCTTTAATTAAAAGGCTTGTAAACTTGAAGTTGAAAACTAGAAATTTTATGTCGGAGCATTTAAGTGATTTCTAAGATATATCCAACAAGCTTACAAGAACAAAGATCATTCTTGATAACAAGCTTTAAGCCTTATTCCTATTGAGTTTGTTATCGGATAATTGAGAGATGTTGGTGGTGACGAATAGTAGGATTTGAAGATGTGCTCTCTTTGGACGTAATAAACGAGAGTATATTTAATGAAGAAATAATAAGAAAAGAGTTAGGAGTTGACAACGTGCAAGCTTTCATGGCAGAAAGAAGGGGAAGGAGTAAGAGCCAAATGGTGTGGCAAGTCTAAAAATCGACCAAAGTATAGAGGTGACAAAGAGGTGAAGACATGCCACTATTGCAACAAGCCATGATACATTAAAAGTTTCTACTATAAATGGAAGAGGATCGAGAAAGGTGAGATCATTAGAATGATGGAGATAAAAAGAGTACAACCGCAATTGTTTCAAGCACAAATGATGATATGTCCCTTGTTTGTTCGACAAGTGAATGCTTCCATGTTAGTGATTAGAGTTTTGAGTGGTTGATTGACACGGGAGTTTCATATCATTGTATTCAAAAAGTGGAGTACTTCTCAAACTATAAGAGTTGAGACTTTTGGAGCGTAAAGATGGATAATCAAAGTTTCACTAAGATTGTCGGTATGGGTGGTATTTGAGTTCAAACAAACATCAAATGCTTGCTGACCTTGAGAGATGTTTGATACATCTCTAATTTAAGACTAAACATGTTATCAATAAACTTGTTAAATCGAGAAGGATTCAAGCATACTTTTAGGGAAAAGAAGTGGAAACTATCTAATGGAGCAATAATTGTTGCTCAAGGAGAGCTATGTTGCACATTGTACAAGATATACTTAAAAGTGTGTGGTGGTAAAGCATACACAATTGAAAAAGAAACTTTTCCAAAAATATGGCATCGACGATTAGGGCACATGAACGAGAAACGATTAAAGTTGCTGGGTCGTAAATCTCTCATCCCAATCAAAAACACTTTACCCCTTAATCCTTGTGATCATTGCTTGGTAGGAAAGCAACATAAAGTTTCTTTTAAGAGATGATCCACAAGGAAGAAGAAGTTATTAGAGCTGGTGCATTAGATGTTTATGGATCAATTGCGAAGGATTCACTGGGAGATAACAAATATTTTGTTATATTTATTGATGATGCATCGAGGAAGACTTGGATTTACATGTTGAAAGCAAAGAGGGAAGAATTTTAAATTTTCAGAATTTTCATGTTATGGTAGAAAGAGAAGGTAAAAGGAAGCTAAAGTGCCTACGAATAGATAATAGAGGTGAATATACCTCAGAGGTGTTTGAATATTAATGTACATCGCATGACATCAGATATGACAACACTGTACATGGTACTTTACAACATAGTGGTTTTGATGAGAGGATGAACAAAACTATTATGGAGAAGGTTTGTAGCATGCTCAAAATGTTCTTGTTGTTAAAGATTTTGGGGTGAAGCAATCAAAAATGCAGTCTTTTTGATCAACCGAGCTCCCTTAGTTCCATTAAATTTTGAGATTTTTGAGAAAGCATGGGCTAATAAAGATCCTAAATATCATCATCTAAGAATTCTTGACTGTAAGATATTTAAACACATACTCAAGGGTAAGAGATAAGAGCTTGATTCAAAGGCAATACCTTGTATCTTTGTTCACTGTAAAGGTGATTAGTTTGACTTTTAGACTCTATGACCCAAAGAAGCAAACAGTAGTCAGGAGTAGGGATGTGGTATTCTAGGAGTACTAGAGAGATGCTAATCTTCTAAAAGGAGATGAGATTACTCAAAGTAGCTCATCTTATGATGTAGTTAACTCTTTTCCAATTTCTCCCACTACTAAGTAGCTTATAGGTAGAGAAGAAGTGTGTGACTAAACACATATTGATTGTTATTAGGTACAGTATGATATTGATGAGCTACACAAACTATATCCAAACATTACTGAATATGAGATCGTTGAGGATGATAAGTAGGGGTAGTATCCAAATCCAATTGATAAAGGAGAAAAGGCCTTCTATAAGATATGTGACTTCAAAATATTTGTAAGTTATTGCTAAGGAGGAGCCTAAGAATGTGTAAGAAATTGTATCTTGTGATGACAAAGATCTCTAGCTCACAACTATAAAGGAAGAGATGAAGTATTTGAAGAAGAATGATATATATAAGTTTGTGAAGCTTCCAAAAAGTAAAAATGTACCAAAGAATAAATAGATGTTCAAGATAAAGAAAGATGGTGACAAGATGGTGAAGCATAAGATAATATTAGTCGTGAAGAGATTCAATCAAAAGAAGGGTATAGATTTTGATGAAATCTTCTACTGATAGTCGAATGACCTTAATTTGAACAATTTTGGGTTTGATTGTCTACTTAATCTTGAACTTGAATAGTTGGGTATTAAAAAATCCTTGTTACAAGGAGACTTGGAAGAGGAGATATATATAAAGAGTAGCTAGAAGGCTTCAAGATAAAGGCAAGGAGAATTTAGTTTGCAAGTTAAAGAAGAACTTATATGGGTTGAAGCTGCTCTAAAGTAGTAAGGTATCCGAATTTCAATTCTTTTATGACAAACCATGGTTACGAGCAAGCTTATGTCAATGCATGTGTATATTTCAAAAATTCACAGGTGAGAACTTCATCATTCTTCTTCTATATATTGATTGTGGTTTAAGATATTGGAAGAATCTCAAAATTGAAGGAGTATCTGTCTAAATCTTTTTATACAAAGGTACTTGCAAAGCAAATTTTAGGCATAAAAATAATTCAGGACATGAAGAGTAGGAGATTGTGGTTGTCACAAGAAAGGTATATTGAATGGTGCTAGAAAGGTTTAATATGAAGCATGTCAAGTCAGTTAGCATGTCAATGGCACCTCACCTTAAGTTGAGCAAGTGTGCATGTCCCTCAATAAAAAAGGGGAAAGTTGGTATGTATTATGTTCCATACTCATCTATAGTATGGTCTCTAATGTATTCTATCGTGTGTATAAGGCTAGATATTACATAGGTTATTGGGTTAGCGAGTAGATTCTTGTCTAATTCAAGAAAGGTTTATTGGGAAGCATTGAAATGGATTTTGAGATACTTGAGAGTACTTAGAAGTGGATTTTTTGTTTTGGTGATGGTGAGCTAATTTTAAAGGTTATCTGAATCGAGATATGGTTGGAGATCTTAATGGAAGAAATTTCACTTCAATTTTTCTATTCAAGTTTATAGGGGATCTATTTCATGATAATCCAAGTTACAAAAGTTCATAGCTTGATCTACGACTAAAGTAAAGTATGTAGCTATAGTAGAAGCTAGTAAAGAGATGCTTTGGTTGAAAAGATTTCTTTCAGAGTTGGATGTAAAGCAAGAAGACTATACAGTACTTAGTGATATTCAAAAAGCTATTAACTTGAGCAAAAAAATTATGTATTACTCCTGCATAAAGTACATAGATGTCAGATATCATCGATTGAGGTTTGTGATTGAGAAGTAACAATTGTTGTTGAAAAATATTTATACAAACTTGAATGAAGCTAATATATTGACTAAAATGGTTCTCAGAAGCAAACATTAACTTTGTAGTTTACTTATCAGGATGTCTCTCAAGTAGTTGTTGCAGCATTGCATATCTTCCCTATAATTAGGCTACAAGGGGAGATTATTAAGTGTCCAGCCCTATTTTAAGACTTCAATGTTCGTTGACACTTTTATGATTCGTAGGAATAACGAACAAGTGAAAACAAGATGAATAATGGTTGGATGAAACTCTTATGTGGGAGACATGGTTTTGTAGGAGGCTACATGCTTGTGTCCTTAATTTACAAAATCATGTGGATCAACTATGTAAGTCTGTAGAAGCTGTGAAGTAATCATGAAGGGAAAAGATATACACAATCGTGTACACATCCGTTTCTATGACATACATCACTACACGTGACGACCGTGTAGCTCTATGTAACCGTGTATATCTGCAACTCAAACGATACTAAAAAGGACACCATCACTTTCACAATCATGTATGTGACTGTGTATAATATAGAAAACATATTTTGAGATATAAAAGAGGAAAAGACATAGATTGGAGTATAGAGTGGCAGTCAGAAACACCAAACGGGAAGAAAGACAGAAAGAGTGATAGTAGTATAGGATTCTCATCTTTTTTTAATATTTTAAGGATTGGTTTAAGTTTTTGTTGATTGACAAATTAACTTTGAATTTCAATCCTGAATTTTTGTAAGACAATTTTGTTAAGTCAAGAGGACTTCACTTCTATTAATTTTGATGACAATCAAATAATAATAATCTTAGAAATGTATGAACTGTTTTGATAAGTTTGTTAAGTGTGCAGAAAAATGTAAGTAACACTTAGTCAATACCAGACGAAGCACAACAATAGATGAAGTCCAACACCAGACGAAGCACAATAATAGACGAAGTGCAACACCAGACGAAGTGCAACAATAGACGAAGCACAACAACAGACGAAACACAATACCAAATGAAGCGCAACACCAGACAAAGCGCGATACTAGATGAATCTCAATATTAGACAAAACGTGATAACAAAAGAAGCATTATTCCAAACGATACAAAAGGAAGATATTCTAGAACGTCAGTCAGTTAGTTATTTACATGACTCAACTAATAACGGTTTCTACAAGATTTAAGAAATAGTTTCTGAAGAAGACAGTTGGAGACTTAGGCTATAAATACTAGTTCTAGTCAAATACTAAATAACATTTTGTATAAGAGAGATTTGATTGTACAATACTTAGAAATTCTATATTCAAAGTAAGAAAGAAGAGAGCAAATACATACAGAACATGAAGCTCAAAATATCTTTCTAAAGAGAGAAAGAAAGGCTAGAGTCTTTAGAGGCTAAGATGACAGATAAAAATACTTTGTAAGAAAGAACTAAAGAGGCTCTGTAAGTGTAGAAAGAATACTTGTAAAGTTGAAGAGTATAGTGAAATCTTAGGCAAACTCTGACGACTGGATGTAGCCCAAGGTTTGGGATGAATTAGCACAAAATCGCGGCATCTATTCTGTAACCCTTATATTTTAATTTTCTTATTGTTAGACGAGTAGATAATATTACTTACGATTGCATTACTTATCAACTTTAGTAAAATATTTTTACGATCATCTGAATTTTGCAAAGAAATTCAAAAAATCTCAAAAGATTAATATTTTTGAAAAGATTACACAATTCAACCCCCCTTTTGTGTATTTTACATATTATACCTGATTTCTATATTAACAACTGATTTACTTCAGTTGGTATTAGAGTGAGGTTTCCAAGAAACATTGTTACAAAGTGAGGACAAAGATCTATGGTTGAATCACATGCTTTTATAGTTGAAGGTGCCTCGGTCACAAGACCTCCTGCATTCAATGATGAGGATTATAATTATTGGAAGGACAGGATGCGGCTCTTTATAGAATCCACACATATTGATCTTTGGGATATCATCGAGAATGATCCATATACACCAACATATGATGAAGGCAATATCATCTCTCGTGACAAATGGTCAGCCGATCAGAAAGCTCGATTTTAGTTAAATTTAAAGGCCAAATTCTTTCTAAGTTGTGCCATAAGCAGAAGTGAATATGATAATGTTCATGGATGCATATCTGCAAAGCAAATGTGGGACACATTAGTCATTGCACATGAAGGCACAAATCAAGTGAAAGAGTCCACCATCAGTATTTTTATTGATCAGTATGAGCTATTCAAGATGAAAGATGAGGAGACTATTAATCAGATGTTTGGACAATTTCAAATAATTGTTAACGGACTTAAAGCTTTTAGGAGAGTCTACGATAATCAAGATCATGTCAGAAAGATTCTCAGAAGTCTTCCTAAAAGATGGAGACCCAAAGTTACAGCAATACAAGAGGCCAAGGACTTAAGTAAGTCAAGCTAGATGAATTGTTTGGTTCATCAAGATCGTGAAGTAGAGTGGATGTAGAAGATAAACCTAGAAGAGATAAATCTATTGCATTAAAGGCTGGTCAAAAGAATCAAAAGAACTAGAAAAATAGAAGCACGTCTTCAAAAGCATTAAAGATTGAAGAAATCAAGAATGAAGATGCTAGTGAATCTGATCAAGATTCAAGTGAAGATGATGATGAACTATCCTTCATTTCAAGAAAGATTAGGAGGATGTGGAAAAAGAAAGCGAAGGGAAATAAAGACTTTTCTTTTAAGAAGAATAAAAAAGATGAAGTTAAGAATGAGAAAACTTCTATGGTCTGCTATGAGTGCAACAAACCAGGACATTACAAGTCTAAATGTCTGTTGCTCAAAAGAAAACAGAAGGAAAGTAAAGAAAAAAAAAAGAGCATGATGGCAACTTGGGAAGATTTGGATTCGTTCGAATCTGACTCCGATTCAGAAGCGTCAGAACAAGCAAATATATGCTTGGTAGCTGAAAAGGAATGCAATGATGAGGTAACTTCTAACTTTAATTAACTTCAGGAGGCGTATTTAAAATTGTTAGAAGATTCACATGCTATATTTAAACAATATAGGATTTTGAAAAAGAAATTTGTTGAAAGCTTGAAGAACACGGAATTGTTAGAAAAAGAAAACATCTGCCTTAAGAAACAAGTAGACGATGTGAAAAAGAAAGTAACTGTAGATAGATCTAAGGAAATTAATCAAATGAAACAAATGATTAATAGTCTTTCAACAGATTTATCAACATTTATTGAAAGTACAAAAAGGATGAATGATATGATTGAAAAATATAAACATCCAAATGATAAGAGTGGTTTAGGGTTTACTGATAGTAATGTTCGTCATAATAAGAGTTTTTCTCCTAACTGAAAGAAAAAGAAATAATATTCTTATTATTCGAGGAATAATTGTAAGTTTAACCCTAAATGACCCAAGAAAATTGTAGGAAAATTTCGGTGTGAGCATCACATGCCCACGATGCGGAAAACAAAAATTTTATTCCGGACCTTCCAAAGCCAGATCCATGTGTCATACAACAAACTCAAACCATAACGGCCAAAGGAGACCGTCTCTAACGGTATCCACGCAGAGATCGGAGAACCTAACCGGGACAAACCCTTTGACCCGAAAATAGCTATAACAAATTAAAGAGTGCTAGCTCTTACCTTTGTCGTCCTTTGAGAGCTTAAGAAACGATGGAGAAGAGATGAAACTTGGAGAAGAAAAGCTTGAATATCGATGGTGAGAAGAGAGAGAGGAAAACCCTTTTTCCTTCAACCTTTCTTACTTCATCTACAAAGCCCACGATGATCTTTCTTCTTTCTTGATTATATCTATTCTTTGTCTTTAGTCATTTAATGTACTTAATGACTAAGCATCCAAAAGAAGCTTCTTATGCTTCTTCTCCTCTTCCACGTAAATGCTATATATATATATATTAATTCTTTAATTAATTAATAATATATATATATATAAATCTTGAAGTGGTCGATCACATTGAATTCGGTCCCTACCGCCTCTAAGATCTGGTATGAAAAAATCACCGAAAATCTTTTTCAGCAATATCGATATCGCGATCTCATCGGGACATATCTCGATCTTATCGGGATCCATTTAATCCTTTTTCTCTCCATATATTGGATCTCTATCTAAAACTAATTTTGAATTCTCCGAAGTCACTCTTATCGTGTGACCCATTAGGTTCCGGTTATGTTGGTCACTTAGATTAACACTTAATCTGAGCAAGTCATGAGCGATATCTAGCAACACATCATGACCCCGGTTGTGGGAAAGTAATTGGTTTGACGAATGAATCTATATTCATCATGAACCATATCACGAACCTTTCCATAGACAATTCTGGTGCAATTCTTCCTTTCACCATGCTATACCCCACTTGGTTATGAGTATGGGCAAGCGTCAACTCTTACTAGATCGACTCGCCAAATCTAGTCCAGTGATATCGATTCTTGTCACGGACTCATTACTTAATATGTCAATGAAGACACTCTTCATGACATATGTACTCTGATCGAGATTTCCAAGTAATGACCACTAACAAGAGGCCGTGGGTATCATCTTCGCTATCACGAAGTGGTGAATCCTCTATTGGCTACTCAATTACCTTTGAATACCTCAAACTGTACTCCAAGCACCACCTACGAGCGACCTCTGTAAGGCAACAAGGAATGGAGTCAAAGCAGAATCGATATCAAGATATCCTTGAGTACCTCAAGTCTAAGGATACTTGCATCATTCTTATGATGAGATTATCACCGACATTAGAATAGAGCATCCATGTGATGATCTCATAGCGAGTCATCCAATGTACTTACTACCTCTAGTAAGCATCCACATCTCAACCCTAAATATCTCATATTTACGACCGAGATCCACTGCTTGATCAAATCAAGGAGCTTGAGATGTCTTAGTCTCTCCGGATTACCGATGTCCAGTCTCGATAATCCTATGACTAGGATAATTTGAATCTTGACATAATTGCACATGATAGGAATCTCAGTAGTATGATCACATCACAATTTCCTTCATGCTATGTCATATATCATAGACTTCATTAATTTGCTTATAGATCAATATCCATTCATAAATAATGAACATCAAATTAATGAAATATGCCTTTCTTTATTTATTCATAAAGTATGTACACAACTTTGTACAAAATGCGCTAAAGGCGATTGCCTTCAGGGCACTACTCTAACAAAAATATGGGTACCTAAGAAAGACATAATATATACTACAGATCTCCCTTCTTGGAAAAAAAACAACCAACACCAATGATACTTGTATAGTGGATACTCGTGACATATGACGGGAAGAAGGTCTATGTTGCTAGACCTCCAAAACAAACAAGGAGGACCATTAACTTTTGGAGACAACCAGCAAGGCAAAATAGTTAGAATCGGCAAAATTTGTAAAGATTCATTTGCGTCTATTGATAATGTTCTGCTAGTTGAAGGATTAGAGCATAATCTACTTAGTGTAAGTCAATTATATGATTCTTACTTTGAAGTATCCTTTAATCAAAATTCTTGTGTAGTCAAAAACAAGGACGATTATATATATATATATATTCTTTTCTGCCAAGAGATGAAACAATCTCTATAAGATTAACTTAGATGATTTGAAAAGTGAAAATATTTCATGTTTTATATCAAAAAATGAGGAAAAACTGATTTGGCATAAAAACCTAGGTCATGTTACTTTTAAACATATTTTCAAGTTGGTTAGACATGATTTGGTAAGAGGATTACCAAAAATATGTGTTAATAAAGATTTCTTTTGTGAGAGTTGTCAAAAAGGAAAACAAGTTAAAATATCTTTTTCTTCTAAAAATGTTGTAACTTAAATACAGATCTCAGAGTTGTTACATATAGATTTGTTTGGTTCAACCAGAACACTAAGTCTTGGTGGAAAGAAGTATGGTCTCGTAATTGTTGATGACTTCATTAGATTTTGTTGGATATTATTTTTATCACATAAAGATGAATCTCTTAAGTGCTTTAAAGTTCTATCCAAAAAGTTATAAAATGAAAAAAGGAGTTTCTATCGCTAGAATTAGGAGTGATTATGGTGGAGAATTTGAAAATGAAAAATTCATAATGTTTTGTGAAAAGAATAAAATTTTCTATAATTTCTCTGCTCTTAGAACTCCACAACAGAATAGAGTTGTAAAAAGAAATAACAGGACGATTCAGGAAATGGCAAGGACTATGCTACATGAAATGAATCTTTCTAAGTATTTATGGGCAAAAGCTGTAAATACAGCTTGTTATATTCAAAATAGAGTATTTTTGCGACCTATTTTAAATAAAAACCCTATATGAGTTTTGGAAATGAAGAAAACCAAATATCTCTTACTTCCATCCTTTTAGTTGCAAATGCACTATATTGAATACAAAAGAAAAAATGGACAAATTTGATTCTAAGATCAATCCAAGAATTTTTTTAGGATATTCAATGTCTTCTAAAGCTTATAGAGTTTATAATCTTATTTCTAAATCTGTTGAAGAATCTATGCATGTTAAGTTTGATGATGATTCTCATCCAGATAGAAGAGATGATTCTGATGATGAAACTCTATCTACTCCCTTAGTTGTTAACCTAGACATGTCACCACCAGATATTCCACCTGATAAGGTAGAAGATATTCCTGAAAACTTTAGTCTTAGAAAAGACTAGAAGTATAAATCCTCTCACCCAGAAAACCTAATTATAGGTGAAATTTCAGGAGTGAGAACTAGGTCTAAATTTCGAAGAGAGGCAACTGTAACTTTTGTTTCTGAATTAGAACCTAAGAAAATTGATGAAGCTCTTCAAAATGAAGCTTGAATTTTAGTCATGCAAGAGGAGTTAAATCAATTTACAAGGAACAAAGTTTGGTCTTTAGCTCCTAGCTATGTCACCCAATAAGTCTATCATAGGAACCAGATGGGTATTCAAAAATAAACTAGATGAATAAGGAAGAGTAATCTGTAACAAAGCTAGATTAGTTGCAAAAATGCTATAATCAATAAGAAGGAATAGACTATAATGAAACCTATGCTCCTTTAGCTAGACTAGAAGCTATTAGGATTTTGCTTGCATATGCTGTTTTTCATGATATAAAACTGCTTCAAATAGATGTGAAAAGTGTATTTGTTAATGGGTTTATAGATGAAGAAGTTTATGTAAAGCAACCTCTTAGTTTTGAAGATTCTGATAAACCAGATTATGTCTATAGACTTCATAAAGCTTTGTATGGATTAAAACAAGCACCTCGTGCTTGGTATGATTATCTAAGTTCATTTTTGGTTAAAAATGACTTTATTAGAGGACAAGTAGATAAGACTCTGTTTAGAAAATGTATTAAAAATGATTTCATTATAGTACAGATATATGTAGATGATATTATTTTTGGTGTAACTTCTGAGAAACCATGTTCCAATTTTGAAAATCTTATGAAAAGTGAATTTGAAATGAGTATGATGGGTGAATTGAAATTTTTTCTTAGTTTACAAATTAAGCAAACTGAAGAAAAGATTTTTATTCATCAACAGAAATATATCAAATAACTGTTAGTCAAATATAAAATGGAGAAGGTCAAACCTATGTCAACTCCTATGCATCCTTTAATTCTTTTATCTAAGGATGAAGCAAGTAAGAAGGTTGATCAAACTCTTTTAAGAGGAATTATTAGTTCTTTACTTTACCTAACTATAAATAGACCTGATATACTGTTTAGTGTTTGTTTGTGTGCAAGATTTCAAGCAGATCCTAGAAAATCTCATTATATTGCAGTTAAAAGAATATTGAGATACTTGGCAGGTTCTACTGATCTCTGTTTAATGTATGAGAAAGGTAAAGATTTCAGGTTAATTGGCTACTGTGATGCTGATTATGCTGGAGATAGGATTGAGAGGAAGAGTACAAGTAGAGGTTGTCACTTTCTTGGTCCTAATTTAATTTCTTGGTCAAGCAAGAAACAAAGTTCAATTGCTCTATTTACTACAAAAGCTGAATACATGTCAACTGTAAGTTATTGTTCACATGCGTTATGGATTAAGTATTAGTTAGAAGATTACTCCATACAAGAAGATCAAATTCTAATCTTCTGTGATAACACAAGTGCTATCAATCTATCAAAGAATCCAACACAACACTCGAGGGCAACGCATATTGAAGTTAGACACCATTTTAGATGAGACTATGTACAGAGAGGAATCATTAGTCTGCAATTTGTTGAGACAAATCAATAATGGGCGGATATTTTTACTAAACCTTTGTGTGAAGATAGATTCAAGGAAATCAAACGGAACTTGAATATGGTAATGCTGAATGACCATTCGTCTGACACGTCATGGCCAAGACTATTCATACTAAAAGAAGATAGAAAGTCGTAAGTTTTCAAGTAAATAGTAACGGTAGGTTATAAACGGTAATTTTTCAAGAGTAGGTATAAGAAGGAAATCTTCTCAAGATTCTAAAATACCTTCTACTCTAGAATTTTCTTGAAATACTTTGAAACCGACTTGTTTAGTGCTCTCAACTAAAATGATTCAATACTTTGTTCTAAGTTTCAAGTTCTTTTCATGTCATATTCTTACTTTTAGATACTAACATCGCTACATTAAGCGAAGTACATTTGTGTGTTTATTTTTTATTTGTTACAGATCATAAATGGAGTAATCTCTTATCTATGGGAGACAAGTTGATTTCATCTCTTTAAAGGAAAATCATATGGACATTGAACCAGAAATTAAAGCAGTAGGCCGGAAAATTTTCTTCAAGGTTCGTGAAAAGGTCTATTTGAATGAGATATATGAGTTTTGGAAAAATGCAAAGGTGGTAGACGATAGCTTAGTATTAATGGTAGATGGATTGTTTGTTATCGTGACACAAGATACTATCGGCGAATTCGATGGGTGTCCTAGTATTGGAGCAAAGTTGTTTAACAATACAAAATAAATTACTCAAGTGTCGTGCAAATAGAATGCACATTAATCGACAACTATATGGAAGTAGTGATCCAGAAGTTAAGAAGGCTTCAACTCTTATTCCAAAGGCTAGGGTTCTACATTCACTGCTTCTCCACTGTGTTTTACCAAGATTAGGCTTGAAGGACGTTGTGAATATGAACGATGAATATTGTTTGTTTCACCTACTGAATCACCAACCCATTAATCTTCCATACCTGATTTTGAAATACATGATGAAGTCAAAGGGAGATTCTAGCTCTTTACCTTATGGTATGCTGTTGATAAGGATTTTTAGAGAATCTAGAATCTTTCTCGACAGAGATAACAGGGTAAAGATGGATGTGAAGAGCATTATTAATGCCACTACTATTCACATATTGGGAATCAATTTTGAAGATGAGGTGGATATAGGTTCTACACCGAAAGCAAGGTCTGAGGGGGAGCTTATAGTAAGACGAAGCAGGATTGGATGTGTTATGTATGTAAGAAAAACAAAACCTCGATCGATAGGAAAAACATCTACAAAAGAAAAGACTAAAAAATCGTCTGATGTACTAATAAAATCTAAGATGATTCTACAGAAAGAGGAAAGTCGGGTTCAACAATCATCACAACAAGTGTCATTGAAGAGAAAGGCGGAGACACTTCAATCAGAAAAATCCAAACAGTCAAAAATGTCACCAAGATGATTGTCCTTACGACAACAAGAACAGAAGAAGCGGCAAGCTCTAATTCTTGGTGGAGATTCTAAAAATCAAGAGAAAAGATAACAGCCTACCAGATCAATTGTCTTTATTTTGCAAAGTCAAACAGCAAAATCATCTGTAGAGACAAAAATAAAAAAGAAAGTTAGTATTTGAGAGGAAGAAGCCTCAAAAATAACTTTCTTCTAAACCAGCAGAAGAACAAAAGAATGTGAAGCCCAGTCTAAGAAAGGTTTCTTCATCTAAAGCTCAACAGAAGACAAAGACAGTTGAACACCAATTGGAACCTTACAATCCTTCTCAACTAATCAACAAAAAGGATTTGAAAATGAAGATTATAGAAGAATCAGTACCTGTTCAAAGCAGAAGATCGATTATTATCAGAGAACCTTCAAAAAGGTCAATTAAGGTATAAGTCAAACCTATACCGATTAACGATCAGACAATACATCTTCTAAGTCAAAAAGAACGAAGACTATATGGTATTCTATGAGACGAGAAGACAAAACCATAACCAATGAAGATTTCAAAGGATCGATGTATAATTATCCGATTATGAGCAGAACATCGATAAAAATTATGCCAGATATACAACCAAGATGTTAAAACCTTGTGAGAAATGAGGAAAAAGAGAAAAAGAAGATGTTTCCTGAAGAGAATAAAGATGATCTTACAGAATAGCAGAATCAAGTAGCTGTGAAGAACATAGATGATGCGTGTAATCCAACTCAAACGGGAGGTATCTGTGTTTCACATCACATTTCAAAAGCATCAGGAAGTCAATTTGGAGTTTCTATCACAGATGCAAACTTCAAGATAGTTGGCAAAGTGATAGAAGGATAGTACAGAAGTATCACAGTTGAAGGTATCAATTTCAACTTAAAAACCTTTGTACATTTAATCATGCATTTCAGGCCTTTAGGTTTCATACCTTCAGTCAAAGATGTGTTATACCTTCTTGGGCAATATTCTGAAACTACTTAGACTTGATGATCTTGATCTCCCAGAAGGAAAACAAACTTTAAGACTACCCTCAATCAAAATCATAGAGTTAGATGTTTTACCTTCAGAACCATCTATTGTTGAAAACCTCCATCCACTTAGTGAAATACAACAAGATCCTACTGTTAATTCGGAGTTCTTGAAACATTTCATAAATTGGACGGAAGCAAGTCACAAATAGAAGGAAGTTCAGGAAGCCTTAGCAAAACAAATTGAGGAAATTCATACTAAGGTTGATGAACTGGCTGACTCAGTGGGTGATCTTCATGAGGAAGTAGCACTTCTACGGGTTACTATTGAACAAGACCTCAGGACGATCCGCACTGATATGCAACCTATGTTTCTGAAATTCTGAAGGGTCGAAGATGAGCTATCGTTTTTATTAATAACAAATAGGGGGAGAAACAGAGGAGAACAAGAAGAGAAGATAGAAAGCATTGGCATTGTATATATCTTGTATGCATTTCTTATGTTTTGCTTTGTTTATTATTCGTCTGAATATCGTTTTATCTTCTAAAATTATAATTATTTGTTATCATCAAAAAGGGAGAGATTGTTAAGTCAAGAGGACTTCACTTCTATTAATTTTAATGATAATCAAATAATAATAATCTTAGAAATGTATAAATTGTTTTGATAAGTTTGTTAAGTGTGCAGAAAAATATAAGTAACACTTAGTCAACACCAGACGAAACGCAACAAAAAATGAAGCACAACACCAGACGAAGCATAACAACAGATGAAGTGCCACATTAGACGAAACACAACACTAGATGAAGTGCAACAACAGATGAAGCTCAACACCAGACGAAGCTCGATACCAGAAGAAACGTAATATTAGATGAAACGTGATAACATAAGAAGTATTATTCCAGACGATACAAAAGGAAGATATTCTAGAACGTCAGTCAATTAATTAGTTAGAGTTAGTTACAGAACTCAACTAATAACGATTTCTAGAAGATTCAAGAAGCAGTTTCTCAATAAGACAGTTGGAGATTTAAGCTATAAATACTAGTTCTAGTCAAATACTTAATAACATTTTTTTATAAGAGAGAGAATTTGATTGTACAATACTTAAAGAAATTATATATTCAAAGTGCAAAAGAAGAGAGCGAATACATCTGTAATGTGAAACTCAAAAATATCTTTCCTAGAGAGAGAAAGAAAAGTTAGAGCTTGGAGAGGCTAAGATAGCAGAGAAAGAATACTTTATGAGAGAGACCTAAAAAGGCTCTGTAAGTGTAGAAAGAATACTTGTAAACTTGAAGAGTATAGTGAAATCTCATATAAACTTTAAGGACTGGAAGTAGCCCAAGGTTTGTGGTAAACCAGTATAAAATCACAACGTCTATTCTCTAACCCTTATCTTTTAATTTTCTTATTGTTAGACGAGTAGATAATATTATTTGCAATTGCATTATTTATCAACTTTAGTAAAGTGTTTTTGTGATCATCTGAATTTTGTAAAGAAATTCAAGAAATCTCAAAAGATTAATATTTTTAAAAGATTACACAATTCAACCCCTTTTGTGTATTTTACATATTATACTTGATTTCTATATTAACAAGTGATTTACTTCAAATTTGAAGTTGTAGGGTTATATATTAAACTTTGTGAATCTTTATTTGAGCTTAGTGGATTTATTTGTTGGTTTGGCCATCTATACATTGAAGCATTTTTCATGTAAATCTTAGTGTTTGCTTCTTTATTAAGTTTTAATTCTCATACCAATATTTTCTTATTAAAATTGAAAAGTGTGTTATTGTTTTTTGTTTTATCTTTTTGAGAGTTGTGTTTTTGTCTCCCAACATAAAAGATTAATTAAAGTTTAATACCAAAATATAATTTTGATAATTTTTGTTAACATGGTAAAATAGAGATAACGAGTCAAGATGGCGATAATGAGCGATTGGCTATGACTAGTGTGGTGATAGCAACGAGATGGGGAGCAAGGGAGGTGTCCTCTCCTTCTTGAGACCCAGATCCAACTCCAGATCTGAAGACCCAAATCCAAATCTAAAGTAAGTGGTAACCCAAATCCAAATTTGAAGAGAGCAGTAAGCGGCAAAACCCATGAGAGATTCGCTAACCTTGCTAAGACCCGCATGAGCTCCATGGTTGCGTCCATGAAGCTGGGTTCACCCTCTCTTTCACAAGCAGACTTCCAATCTCTCCAGAGAAATGATCCTCGACTCTCCAAATGGCAAGAATCTCAAAAAACCAGGTGTGGTTGGCAAAAAATTGACTAACTCCCGAAGTGAGGGTGTTTGGCAGAACAAATTATGCACTCGTCATTACAAGGGTCCCCTCAAATATTATCAAAATGTGTCGAAGGATGGCGTATTAACACCTCCAATTGACCTCCTGAAGGTTGGGGCACAAGCTTGGTCATTGACTTTGTTTAGGTTTTCTAATCCAGACGACCAACTTTCTCATTTGTAAGGCTAAGCTATGGCGGATGGGCCAAAAAGGGCTACAAAAAGTGATGTTGCTTGAAGATGGTATGTTATTATTCAAATTTTATGATGATTCTTGCTTGAATGAGATTATGGAATAGGGTCCACGACATTTCAGTGACCAACCATTGTTTATATAAGTGGTGGCTAGGAATGGAGACGGATCGAGGCGATTCTATGTTCTCCCCGTGTGGGTTCAGTTTCACAATTTATCATTGGACTTTTGGATGGTGGAGGGTTTAAACTACTTAGATAGTTCATTGGGGAAGCTAGTGTGTATGGACATATAAATTACCTCCATGGAAAGGATCTGCCACACGAAACTCTTTATTGAAATATCGAAGAATGCTCCACTAATGATTGTCTTCTTGTTATTCGGCTAGGAGATAATGGAGAGTTGGAGAAAGATATAATCCTAATCGCTTATCAATAGAAGCCTAACAACTCTGCTAGAAATGGGTTCCCAAGGGTAGAATGTTTTAATCGAGGTGGCATGATGATCTTTTAATCCCGCTTAGTTCGACCCTCCAAAAGAACATCACGATCTTGCAAAACTTGCCTCAAATGGGGATTGAGTTATACACATTGATGGTGAAGTCAGCCCATGGGTTCTTGCTGAAAAAATGGCCTAGGTTGTAGACAATAGTAAGCAATTAGTTGTTTTGAGGACTGATAATGTTGTTGCACATACTTCTCAGTCCCAAGGAAAATGTCAAATGGATTGTACTCAGTTGAAGACTCCTTTCGAACTTATTAAGATAATTAAAAATATTGATGCTAAAACATCTCCGGATTAGCTTGCAAATGTAGAATAGACCTCTATGGACAACTATTGTGTAGACAATGTTGAGAGTCTGGATAATGGAGTGGATCACTTCACCTCACAATATTTGGAGCATGATCAGACGAATTAGGCCAACATGTTGACTCCATCAACTGTTGGGCAAAATGAGAATTTTAAGGCTAGGCTGGCGTATGAAAAACAAACAACAATGGTAAGCTCCAGTGGTAACTGTGTGACAAGTTAGGAGATTAGGGTTATCATCTCTCATAATGAAGAACATCCTAAGGAAGAGCATGTCTTATCATTAAATTGTAATTCTTTTGCTTATATAAAATAGTTTCCCCTTGAAAACATTTCAAATTTGGTAATGAAGATTGTGATTCTCCATCAATGCAGGTCCAAGTCCATGACATTCTAGGAAATTTTATATGCGATCAAAACTACAAAAAGAAAATCAACAAGGAAAGGAAAGAAAAATCCTAAATTCCAAGAATAGGGGTTAAAAAACCTATCTTGACATGCAATGTCCAGCCTACTCTTTCCATAGAGATAAAATATAAGTGGTGTCTTTAGTGGTTCTTTTTGTTGTCTATCTTGCAGACACTTATACTCCCTTACTTAGGGAGTTGTTTAGTCATATTGGAAATATGATGGTAGGCTTAATGTCTTGGTTTCCTTGTAATGTAAATATAGTTTTAACTATAGTAAAAATTCTTTGGACTTTTTAAAAAAATACTTGTTATTTGTAACACTTAAACATTAGAACTACCGTAATTATTTTACTTTATATAATTTAATATCAATCTAAGTTGTTTCATAAATCAAATGAGATGAATTAGTCAACCCAAAATTAACCTACTAAAATTTCAAAATCTTATGTTTAAAAGACAGTTTATGGTTCAAAATGTTATATTACATTTATTTAACTCCCTTATAATTTTTATTCTATAGGTTAACTCATAAAAAATACTCCCAAATTTGCGTGTATTTCTAAAGTTTACTCTATGTTTAAGAATAAAGTAAACGTATTTGCTCTTGGAAAATGTCAAGCAGAAGATGAAAAATAGAAAGATTATGACTTTTTCTTGCCCAAATAAAGAAGGAATAGTCCTACGTAGGCCAATAAGCTTTTCCATCATAATCTATAAAGTAATTACAATTTCTATTATACAAAAGAAACCATCAGTCACTAAGCATAAGATTTCAAATAATTAGATGAAAAATTTGAAAATTAAATTAGTCAATTATGATTGAAACAGTTAAGTGATAATTGATAAACTTGTCGATTCTATATCTGCGTTTTTTCACCCTATTTTTGTTTCTTTCTTCTTCTTTTCTCAATATAATAATTATAAGAAAAAGAGAAGAGAAGGATGCTTTTGCTAACAATATGTTTGCTCATCCCCAAGTTCAACCCTTCATCTGATGTAGAAAACGGGAGCACTGATTCCCATTGATCAAAATATTTTTTAAAAGTAAAGTTACTATTAAGATTTATCAAACCCTAAAAATTAGCCAAACTCTTGATCCGGTCACTCTAAGTTATTTTAATATAGATTAAATTTATTTACTCTTTAACTCTTTTGTTATAAAGTGATTTTTAATTTATTTTTAAATTTTAATTTTTTCATAACATTAAATTATCGTCTTTTAAAACAATTAATTCTTATTATGTTATTATGTATGAGAGCCTGGATTTTTGTATTAGTAACAAGAAATCTCTAGAAAATTCAATTATAATAAAGAGCAAGTTATAATACTTTTACAATTCTACATCCCCAATCACCGGTTTAAATTGTCAATAATTAAAACCACTGAATTAATTTTTGGTTCCTTTTACATTTGTCAAATGCTTATAGAGCTATCTTAATCAGAAATGCAGAATAGATCACGAACTTAAGCCACCTTATTCGTGACAAGTAAACACTTAATGTGTATATAGACTTTGCTTTCATCAATCCCTTATAATTAATCAAGAAGGCTGAATTTTCGAAGGAGTAAACAAGGGATAGCATAAATCTGTGCACATATAGAGCCTAATAATTGACCAGTGTTCCTGGACATCTTCAAGGAGGTTTCAGTCAGAAGCAATCTCAGTTTGTCAGCAAGCACACATATACCGCACAAGTATGACTTCATAAGACCCACTACAATGATTTAATATAAAGTATCTCCCCCTTCTCAACGATATTTCAGAGCAAAAAGAATAAAAATGAAGAGTTAGGCTCTACTATGGACTGTAGTTTTAAATTGTATATCATTATCATAATTGTACTCGTATTACTTGTAATAATATCTGTATCATTTGTAAATTGTCATAATAACCTGCAGCCATAATGTATTTTATATCCATAATCTTCTGTAATTTAAAACCTTGAATTGTCTTGGAAACCAAACAGAAAACCCTAAGAAAGTAGTTGCATACACCAATTTGATCACCTTCCATTAAACAACTTCTCAACATATCATAATATTTATGGTTCTATTCTATGCCTATGCCTCTCTCTCTCTCTCTCTGCCCCATCCTCTTTCATTTAGTCTTCAGTAGGTCTCTCATTTATGTTTCTTTATAATCTTATGTTCCTATACCATCTTGAAACCTAAAGGAGGGAACTAAGTTGGTTCAGGAGACAAGTGGCTATGCAGAAATCTCGACTTTGGATGTGGACTAGGCAAAAGCATAGTTTGAGTTCTAATCTTCAAACATCAACCAAACCTCTACATGATGATTCATGGGAAGAGCAAGCTTTGCAGAGGATGCAGCAGGTCCACTTGGAGGGTTTATATGGCCTCCAAGATCCTACAGTTGCAGCTTTTGTAGAAGAGAATTCAGATCAGCTCAAGCTCTTGGTGGTCACATGAATGTCCACAGAAGGGATAGAGCTAGACTTAAGCAATCTCAAATCCAGACAATGAAATTCTTCACCATGAACATCCTAATCATCTTAATAATCCTAACTCTTCTTTGGGTTTCCAATATTCTCCTCATATGTATACCTTGGCTTATAACCATAACCCTAATAATTATGTCCATGGAGCTATTCCATCATCATCTACCCCATCTAGGGTTTCATCATCAACACCTACGCAAGAGAATGTCTATGTAAAATCCTTCTTCCCCATGTCATGTTCTCCTTCCTTATTGACAAAGACAAAACTTCCCTAGATCTTCCTCTTCATCGCAGCAAAATTTACCTCTACCTGATAAATATTGCCATGTCTCTGATCCACAAAGTGATGGAGACAAGAATTCAAGAATTGTAGAATCAGGCCATAGCGACCAAGTAGATTATGTGAAGCCTGATTTGTCTATGAGTTTGAATCTGTTAGTTCGAAGAACTCGCCCAGCGAGCTCTGGTGATGAACACGAGGAGACTATAGGCTGCAAGAGAAGAAGAACAGATGCAACATCATTACGTTTGTTCCTGAAGTCAAATTCAGTTGATGAACATGACATCCAATCTGAGGTAAAACTTAGCCCTTGCTCCATTGAAGAATTGGATCTTGAACTCAGGCTTGGTGAGATTCCTAAAGTAAAGTAGTTGAAGAACACCCCAAGTAGAATGGTTATACTACCATTTCCTGGTTTCTTCTTCATTATATTCTTTAACTATCTTGAAAGTTTGCGACTTGATATAAAATGTATAATTGGGATACGTATAAACAGCCATTGTTGGTTCCATCGAAACATTATGATAGTTTATAACATGAAAAACCAGGAATGGATACCGATAATTTCCATAACTCTCAAGTTTAGTTTTTTTCTTTTTTTGTAGTTATATTACAAGCTTTTGAGATGCATAAGGAACAGATTTGCAATCCCACTAACCTTTCTCTAATTTTTCCATCTCATGGGCATTTTACTATATAAACTTACTTAATTTATGAAAAGACTTAATCTTATTTTAGGATTTCGACAGAGAACAATGTTCCTACATTAATTGATTGCTGAATCTTGTCCGGAAGAAAGGCTATATGGAATTTCTGCTTGAGATCAATATTACGAGCTTAGAATAGAGATGTCCTTGGGATATGAGTTGGGTTGAGACTTGAGAGACAGAAGAACTGAGTGAAAACTGCATGGGGAAGTGTAAAGCACCTTTTCCCATTCAGTACCACACTGACAATCCATCAGAAACTAAACTAACCAACAAAACACACAGATTGGTTCTCAAAAGGATACATAAATCCGGATGCATCACAACATCGATTCCCTTTTTTCTTGTAACTATTAGATCAGATCTGTGTAGTTTCAATAACTTTCTTGTTCATAATCCCTCCAAAAAAGGGTTCCTATCAACTCCGGGAATCGCCACATTTAAGTATTCTCTATTATGCTACAATATGCTTTTTCTGAGTCAGGAGAATATTATGCCATAAGGGCTATCTACACTTCTTTGTTCGTTTCTTCTGTGAGTACAAATGAGTTGTACACCCTATGAATAATGTAATAACAGGACAATATTAAATACGATTAATTAAGCTTCACGTATAGAGAAAAAGGAAAGAATATAAAGGACTGGTTGGAGACTAGAATATGGTTATATAGTGAAACCCTAAAAGTAGGTGTGATGAACGGGAGATTCAAACACATTTCTACATGACTATAACCATTGGTTCAAGTAGAATATATGAACCTATTTCAACTTTCTATTCATAACATTAGACGGTGCAATTAAAGTTTTAAATTGCAGATTATGAATTATACATAGTATCAAATTATTGTAGTAATGACTGCGAATTACAACAAATTGCAATAACAATCTGGACCACTCTTTGGAAGTAATCTTGACGGGCCTAAGGAAGTAAAAAAGAGATCACATAGAAGGAAGTGAAGTCTCACACATCATTTAGTTTGCTTCATAGATTAAGACATACATATTAGGGCAAAAAAATATAGACATCCTCTATAGTTTAAGAAACTTTTTAAAAATCATAATCTTTAAAATTCTTGAATTATTTTGTAGTTTTCAATTTTTAGAAAAAATTATTTTCAATTTCTATTAAAAATAACAACACAATACATGTGTGATAAGCATCATATGTGAACTATTCAAATATTATTAAAATAACAACTCATCTTAACTCTTAAACATGATCTAAACTAATTAAAATTTGATTTAAGTCAATACTTTAAGATAATTATAATAAATTAACAGCTTGAGTCATATTTAATTAATTCAATTTAAGTTTAAGAGTTGAGTTAAATCATCATATAAGTATAATTTGGTTAGTCTTGTGATTTAAATTGATTAAAATTCGGTTTAAGTTAATAATTTAAAATAATAATAATAATAATAAATTATTAATTTAATTCAGATTTAATTAATTCAATTCTAATTTAAGGATTAAGTAAAATCATATATAGGCATCATTTGATTAGTCTCATTCTTTTTGACCTCAGTGGAAGAAAAGGGTTTTCTTAATTAGTTAAAAATTACAATGACTTTTTTCAAAAATTTTAATTTTTTAAACTATAAAAAAATTTGATAATTTTTAACCTTTCATATTAATAAAGTATTCTTTTTCACGTGAATGTTGGTATTGCGATGCTTGCATGTGAAGGAAATGGTAGACTCGTGTGGAGAGGTGAGAGGAGTGAAACATAGAGGAAAGTGGCCTAATTTGTCCAGGCCTCTGCCAAGGTCCGAATCTGTGAAAAGAAGGGTTTATTGAGAATAGGCTAAAAGGGTTTTGTCTTTATCAAGATCATGAGTTGGATAGGGGAGTAGGGTTAGTAACAACTAGCTCGCAGAGGTCTGAGACACAACACAACAGAGAGGTCTCAAAGAAGCACGATGTGGGTAGCGACAGAGAGTGCACATGGGCAAAGGATGTCGTGTTTCTATTTCTTTAAGGAGGTAGCCTAGGATTATGTGAAGGGAATTGACAAGGTTTCTCAGTTCCAAAATCATAGTTTAAGTTAGAACGAGAATTCTGTAGGAATAATTATTCCAAGGTGATTGGATTGGTACTTTGAAAGTTAAATTGTTTACTATTATTTTGACAACTAAGGGTATTTGGCTATTTGCATGGGAGGACGTTCCCTTTCCAAGACACCTCTTAAGCCTCTTTCTCTCGATATATACTCAAACAAAAACCTATAGTAACGTAGCCATTAACAAGACCATCAACAAAATGATAAATATAATTTAATAGATCCGAGTAAAATCAAAATTTTAGCTAATGTTTTAAAAATAAACTAATAATTAAACTAATAAGATAAAAAATTTTAAAGTTTAAAAATTTCAATAGGTATAAAATCGGCTAAAGATTAAATAAAATTAAAGAAATTGGAAGAGATTATTTTTATCTACCGAACAATTTGAAATTTAATTAAAAATTTTATTAAATAAAATTAATAAATTTATTTTAGTTTATAAAATTTATTAATTAATAAAATTATCATTAATTAATAAATTAAGCGGTTTTAATAACAAGAGTTATTAAAGTAAATCAAACCAAAAATTAAACAGTTCAAGATTTTTATAATTAAATCGATCAAATCAATTAATTTTTTTTAATCATTCATATAACAATAAAAGGAAAAATTTCTTTCTTAATCTTTACTCGTTCGTTCATGAGAAGGACATTGGACTTTTAGGAAACGTTTAAAACAAACAAGCCCAGAAATTTTGACATATATTCTATGCAGATCGAACAAAACTATGGCGTAGGAACTGACCCATTTTATATGCTTTGTCCATGATTTGCTCTTTATAAGGAGTACAATCTCCATCTACACCATTTTCTAGTTATACAATTCACTACACTAAATTGTACTTTGAGATCTATCTACAGAACTTTATGCCTTTGGGATTGGAAAGTGGCATCAATGTTTTACCGTCGCAATTCACAAAAGAGTTTCATACGAACTTTGATCAAGTCACTTTAATTTATCATTATAAAATAAAGAAAATGAAGCAGATTTAGCAGGACTTATAGACAAAAGTAAACGTTAACTATTCAATAGAAACTTTCACAACATAATGTATATATTTCTTCTTCTAGTTTCTCCATATCTAATTCTAACCATATACATAACCTCCTAATCTTAAAAGTTATTCAAATTTCTATCTATTGGATTAAATTTTAGACAAGATACATACTCATAATAACATGTTAAGGAAAGGTTGAATTGTGTATTGAATGTAGGATGTTTAAATGGTTGTAAATAATCAGGAAAATTTTCATTAGAAGCTGTGTTCGAAACCTTAAAACTAAAATTAATACTGTTAATATTAAAACTTTTGTTAGTTAATCACGCATAGGATTTTAATTACATTGGTGATATTTTAATTTCAATTGTACTTTAATTAGGAGATTTCGAACACAACCTTAAAGTAATTAAACTATTGAATAATAAGCTTTAGAACAACATTACATCTTAAGCTACCGTAGATCTTATTTCAAGAGCATCTCCTACATTAATTAACCATTGAAGTAAGAGAATCTAAATTTCATAAAACAAACACAAACAAGAGGAGATGAATTGTGTGTGACTTAAAAAATCTGCAAGTTACTTTCAATTCATATAAAGATAAGGGCCTATTAAAATTTAAAAACAATAGGGGTCTGTCATACAATAAAACCCTGTTAAAGTCTGTTAGACGATCGAAGCCTGCTTGTAAAGAGTTGATAATTTGTGAGAAGATGTTATTCTGTTCATTCACAATGAAGAGCATATATACACGTTTACAAGAGGTTAGAGCAGATCCTAAATTGACGCTATAGCCTAAACTAAAGGATCTGATTTCCTATTACAATATTCTATTAAAGGATAATTACAACTAAATAAGGAATGTCAAAATATGTACTCTATCATCCCCCCGCAAGCTCATGATCGGGAACGAACATGCAGCTTGTCACGAAGAGTAAGAAAATGATGATTGCCAACAGCCTTTGTGAAGAAATCAGCGATCTGATCAAGAGACCATACATGCCGAACTATAAGAGCACCAGATGCAACATGTTCACGAACAAAGTGGTAATCGATTTTAATATGCTTAGAGCGCTGATGAAATACTGGATTGGCATATAGAAACGTGGGACTCAGATTATCACATAGTAAAATAGGTGGCTGCTGAACAGGGATGGTCATTTCCTTTAGTAATTGTTGTAACCAGATTAACTCAATGCGCCAAAGGCAATGGGCACATATTCGCTTCATCTTTGGAGCGAGCTCGACTTCTGCTGCGAGAAGACCAATGATAAGGTTACCACCAAAATAAATGGCAAAGTCATGCTGTGATCTGCAGTCATCAGGATCAGAAGCCCAACCAGCATCAGAGAAGGCAACAAGACGAGAATCACGAGCTTTTTGAAGTACTAAGCCAGATGATATTGTGCCTTTCAAATAGCACAGATCGCTTTCTGGCGCACCAATGAGTTTCATGGGGATTTGTGCATGAATTAGCAAACTCATTGACAGCATAGGAGATCTCGGTCTCTTGATAGTAACATATTGTAAGGCACCTACAACGCTTATGTATAAAATTTGGATCGGAAGAGGATCACCGAAGCGACAAGACATGATCCGAGTTCATTTGGAGAAATCGGCGAGCCCCGGACATGTTCTGCGCTCAAGAATGTCACATATGTACTTCTGCTGGGAAAGCTGAATAAGCGGATCTGTCTGAGAAACTTCAATGCCCAAAAAATAATGTAAAAGGCTAAGATCCTTTAGTGAGAATTCCGATTGAGAAGTTGAACAAACTCATCAATGAAGACGACATGAGATCCGATAATAATGAGATCATCAACATAAATAAGTACATATACCACATGAGAGCCATTCTTCTTAATGAAGAGAGAAGGATCGGAAACACAAGCCTGAAATCCATGATGAAGAAGAGAGCCAGTGAGCTTGTGAAACCAAGCTCGAGGAGCCTGTTTGAGACCATACAAGGCCTTACGAAGCTTACATACGTGAGTAGGTCTATCCGAGACCACAAATCCTTGCGGTTGATCCATAAAGACTATCTACGCAAGATATCCATTCAAAAGGCATTATTAACATCAACCTGACGAAGAGACCAACCATTAGTTATAGCTAGGCTTAAAACAAGACGAATAGTAGTGGGCTTCACAACAAGACTAAACGTATCAAAGTAATCAACCCCAGCCTCTTGATTGAAGCCTTTTGCAACTAGGCGAGCCTTATAGCGATCAATACTTCCATCAGACTTCCTTTTGACCCTGTAAACCCACTTACAACCAACAACGTTAGCTCCCAAAGGACGAGGTACTAAGTCCCAAGTCCCATTTTTTATTAGAGCATCAAATTCAAGCTGCATCGCATGCTGCCAATTGGGGTTCTTGGATGCTTGATGGAAGAATTTGGGTTCAATTGAGGCTGTTAGGGCAACAGGCAATGGGTATTTTGTGGTGATGAGGGCTTTTGGCTTAAGAGAGTGGGTAGAGGACCGAGTTACCATCACATAAGTGGAGTTATCCGGTGGTCGAAACCAGGAGGGTGCATTCGGGTAAGGTAGTGGAGGAGATGGTGGTTGGGACATCGCCGGACGGTGTAGATGACAGAGGACATGATTGTGGGATGTTGAGTGAGGCTGACCATCTCGTCTCCAACAAGGACGACGATGACGCCGACAAAGGGGAGGTGACGTGCTTGAATGATTCGATAAGGAAACCACAGAACTAGGCGTAGAACTCAAATGTTGCTCCCGAACCCGTGGACACGAGGAAGTGAAGGTTGAGATACTGAAATGCTTGTTGGAGCGGTGACAATTGAATGGGACCCGTAGAGTGTGGGTCAGGTGACTCGGGAGAAAAGGAAAAGCTAGGGTAGGGAAACACCGACTCATCGAACACAACATATCGAGAGACATAGGTTCGATTGGTGGGGACATGAAGACACACATAACCCTTATGTTTCGAACTGTATCCCAAAAAGACACAAGGAAGAGACCTAAAATCCAATTTGGTGGTGTTGTAGGGTCGTGGAAGGGATAACAAAGACACCCAAAAGATTTAAGGAACCCATAATCTGGAGTTTTCCCGTACAAGCACTCATAGGAGGACTTGTACCCTAAGGCTATCTCCAACCAAGACACCAAAACACCAAATTTGATGTTTTGGTGCAAAAATTCTTCTCCAACCAAGACACCAAATGTACCCACAAATTTGGTGCAATGTTACTATTCATTGCACCAAAAGTACAAAAGACAATTTTAACCATGTACTTTTAACTTTTCCTTTTATATCCCTTTCACAAATTGATTTATTTACATAATTGACTAAATAATTAAATTTAACTTATTTATTACTTTACACAAAATATATCATTACAAAGATCTCATTGAGACATTTAAAACGAGACTAATATTGAATATAATATTAAATTTATTTTAATATTTATTTATAATTCTTATTTTAAGTGTTATAAATTCATTAATAAAATATGTAAGAACAAAAAGTAAATTTGAAATAAAAAGTACATAAATTTAAACCACACAATTGTTGTAATAATATTAAATATATTTTTAAATAATATTAATTTAATATAAAGTATATATTAATTAATTAAGAATAATGATTTTTATTTTTATTTTAATAAATAAATAAATAAAATTCTTGTATAAATATAAATTAATTTAGTTAATAACTAAATTATTGTGGTTATATAAATATAAATTAATTTAGTTAATAACTAAATTATTGTGGTATATTCTTTGTAAAAATCTTGGTGTAAAAATTTGGTGTAAATGGTTGGAGCAACACCAAATTTGGTGTAAAAGATCTTGAGAATATTCCATTTTACACCAAATTTGGTGTAAAGATTTGGTGCAATGGTTGGAGATGCCCTAAGGCAGGGAGTGATTGTTCGATTTATTAAGCAAACGGAAGTGTGGAATGATTACTCCCAAAATTTGATAGGAAGATGAGAGTGTGCGAGAAGGGCAAGACCTTTCTCAACAATAACCCGATTTCGTCTCTCAGATGACCCATTTTGTTCAGGGGTGTAAGGACATGAAACTTTGTGGCGAATCTAGTATCTTTCAAGGAGTGTAGAAACATTACGATACTCACCACCCCAATCAGTTTGAAATGATTTCACCTGAGTGGAGAATTGTGTTTGGATTAGTTTGAGAAACAATTCAAAGATAGAATGAACTTGAGATTTATTAGAAATGAAATAAATCCAAGTGAACTTGGTGCAATCATCGATGAAACTGATATAGTAACGACAACCAGTAGTAGATACCTTGGGTGAGGGGCCCCACACATCAAAATGAACTAAATCAAATGGTTTGACAGAAGACTCAAGACGACATGGCAATGGTAGTCTGTGGCTTTTACCAAGTTGACAAGAACCACAAACAGACGCCAATTTATTACATGACACAGGCAATTGCCGACTTGACACTAAACGACGAAGGATCGATTCATGAAGATGACCTAGCCGATGGTGCCAGCACTGGAGAGAGGTTCGTTCACTAAGACAAGCAGTTGGAAGACGACTAGAGGAGGAAGACGCAGGAAGATGCGGGAGACGGTAGAGGCCATTCTCAACGGTTCCTTTGAGAAGTATCTGTCCCTGCAGGTTCTTGACAAGGCAACAATCTGGGTGAAACTCAAGATAAACGTTATTGTCACGGGATAATTTTGAAACACTTAACAAGCTTTTAGCTATTTTTGGGACATAAAGAATATTATTTAAGGATAAAGGTTTGGCGATGATGCGTGAAGAACAGAATGCCCTAAATGAGTAATAGGAAGGAACTTACCATCCCCAACCATGAGTCGATCATTACCTTCATAGTTGGATTGCAAGGTGAGATTGCTAAGATCGGCGGTGACGTGATGGCTGGCCCCGAGTCAACAAACCATGGATCACCAACATCGGATGGATCATTAGCGAGATGCAACAAAGTTGACTTTCCAGGTGATGCGTATCTTTCTGCAGTGTTGCGATTGGTGACTGAAAAGTCCTTTAAATTCAGACGTTGGTAGCAGTTCAGCGCCTCGTGACCTGGTCGCTTGCAAATCTGACATTGAGGTCTTGGACGTTCACCAGTAGAATCATTAGCAGAGGTCGATCGATCCATGAAACTACCGAAAGCCGATTAGAATGTTGGTTGCGGCCACCAGAGCGAGTAGCAGCATTGGCGGAAGGCGAAGACAGTGAATGATTATCTTCTTCCAACCGCTGCTCTTCTTGGAGTAAAAGACCAAGCAGTTCATCGGATGACAAAGGCGCAATACGCATAGATAGAGCCGACCGAAACGCCCCATACTGAGAGCCAAGGCCATAGAGCAGATAAGAGATAAAATCAGCATCTGAAATCTCACACATACAATCTGATAAGGAGTCAACAAGGGCTCTCTTTTTCTCAAAATAATCAAGGACAGATAAGGACCCCTTTGTTAGTGTTTGTCGTTGTTGTCGAAGATGCATTTGGCGAGCACCAGTCTGCGCATGGAACGTACATTCAAGAATGCTCCAGGCCGTAGCACTTATAGAAGCACGAGCAACCATTCCAAGTAAAGGAGTGGTTAAGGTGGATCGAATCCACAGTAAAACAAGGCGATCTTTCTTAATCCAAGAAGCCAGATCTGGATTTGGGATGACACGCACAGAAATGGCGATGTCGGACAGCGAGATCGATGGGAGGAACAATGGGATGACCATAGTTGGTGCGGTTGGCTGGTGTCGGTGATGAATGGATCCAATCCATAAGCCTCCAACGCCGAACAGACGATACTGCGCCATAGAGAGTAGTTAGAGCGATCAAGACGAATGGCCAAGTTGGGAAAGTGAAAATTCTGATGGGAAACACCAAAATCGGTGGAAGCAGCGGCAAGAATGGAGTTGGAGCCGGTGGTAGAGGATGAAGGAGAAGACATGATGGATCAAATTAGGCTGATACCATGTAAAGAGTTGATAATTTGTGAGAAGATGTTATTATGTTCATTCACAATGAAGAGCATATATACACGCTTACTGAGGTTAGAGCGGATCCTAAATTGATGCTATAGCCTAAACTAAAGGATCGATTTCCTATTACAATATTCTATTAAAGGATAATTACAACTAAATAAGGAATGTCAAAATATGTACTCTATCACTGCTAAACGATAAATCTTGTTAAAACAATTTAAAACAGAAGGTGCCTGTTAAAACTAGAAAGAACCTTTTGCAAGTTGAAAACAAAAGTAGCCTATTATAAAGTGAAGAAACCTCTTGAAAAATGAAAACATAAAAATATATCTGCGAAAATTTAGAAGTTAAAAAAGAGAGAAGAATTATGCAGTCAATTTATACTAGTTTGATTTATAACTCAAGCCTGCGTCCAGTCCCCAAATATCTAACTTGAGTGTTTCACTAAAATCTCAAGTAGTAATTTGACGAGCCTCTTCAAGCTCATGAGTACATATTTTTCAAGGTTCTCCAACCTTTCCAAACTAGTAGTATTCAACTAGTCTCTACAAGCTTTCAACAGATGAAAATGTAATTTACTAGATATGAGCTTCAATGACTCTCTAAAAACAATTTTGCTTTTTAAAGCATAAGAGATTTGACAATGATATCACTTTCAAGAGAATTTATGCTATAGATATATTTCAAGAGTCTAATCTGTTTTTACAAAAGCAATGATGCTTTCTTAAGTAGACATTTCTTTTAACTAACTGTTGCTTTACTTACATCCTTAATCAACTGGATGTATTTACATCTGAATAACTTTGATGTCAACTTTGTCAAAAATCTTCTAGTAATCATAGGACTAATATAAGACTTTCATAATTAGTAGGATCCTTTTAGATAAATCATTTATAGTAAAAATAAGTTCATAAAGAAGGTTCTCGCAAGAAATGAAGCGTATTTCTTATGATTTTTATTTTTTAGAATTAGACTATTACTTGTATAAGGAAATAAATCCAATTTGAATTTTGAAATATTATGAGGTCATCATCAAAATTATTAATAATAAACTTTGAGCTAACAATCTCCCCATTTTGATGATGACAAACGATAATAGATATATTTTCAAAATTCAACTAATAATGAAGGGTTTCAAAAATACATGTAGGCTTTATAAGTTCTTATCGATTAGAAGGAGCCTATTGTTAACAAATCATATATTAAAACTTCACATATTCAGTTAGTAACATATATCACATATTCATCACATTATAAATCATGCAAGTAAAAGTCATGCAAGAATATCATACATCTTTCAACAAAAATATCGTCATCTTAATTCTCCCCTTTATCATTATCAAAAGTAGAGGAAAAGAATTAATCAGGTAAAAATAACAAAAATTTATTAAAGAGATATATAACATATCATGTTCAAAATCATACAAAGCGAAAATATATCATTAACTCTTAACTCTCCCCCTTGTCATTATAAAAATATATATCTACTCTCCTCCTACATTAAAGTTAAGAATTCTTCACAGAAGGATCGATTAGTAGTATCAAATATTATGTCGTCAACATATATTTGTACTATAAGTAAATCATTCTCCTTTCTCTTAATAAATAAGGTTTTTCTACTTTTCCTCTTTCGAAGTTATTCTCAAGCAAAAAATTACTTAACCTTTCATACCATGCTCGAGGAGCATGCTTTAGAATATCCAGGGCCTTAGGTAACTTCATCACGTAATCTAGATGATCGTCATTCTCGAAACCAGAAGGTTTTTTAACAAACACTTCTTTGTTAATGTATCCATTTAAGAAGGTACTTTGCCATGCATTTGGAATAACTTAAATTTTCTATAATAAGTGAAAACAGTAGAATTATAATTGACTCTAGCCTAACAATAGGTGCATAAATCTCATTAAAATCAATACATTTCTATTAAGTATAGCCTCGAGCTAGAAGTCTAGTTTTGTTTCTTATCATCTTACCATTTTCGTCACAAAAATCTTCAAATTTTCTTCAATGATTGATTAGAATAGATGAAATGTAGTACCCTTTTTTAATCTAAACTTTTTTGCAAAAATCCATCTTTTCTTTCAATATAGTTAAAATGTGATATTTCACTTGTCATATATCTCGAACATCCACTATCAACTATCTATTGATTTTTTCTTATCTTCGTTTTGAAGCATATCTGTAGAAAGTATTATCTCATTTTAGGTACCTAAATTTTTGGGTCCTTTTAGGTTAGTAATTTGACCTATCGATCTTCAAACATACATTTGAGATAATTTACTCATTCTACAAAAGTTACAAGAATAGCCAATATGACCATGTTTACCATAGTAGAAGCCTGAGAATAGATGAATGAGAATTGATATAATTTCTACCATATATCAAGTTCCAGTTATTTTGGCTATAACTCTCTGGATTTGACAAAGAAGTTCTTATATGGTCGATGTTATTGTTTTATTTTATCCTATTTCGCCTTATCAAAATATATTTCCCATTACTAAGCAATGCATCAAGGTTGTTCTTTCCATCAACGAAATTTGCTAGATCTTTTAAGATCTTTCCAACACTTTTCTCTTTTCAAGTTCTAAGGTGGTAACTTTTTCTTCTAAGCATCTCATATGTTCATAATCATTTTTAGCGACTTATTTTCAAACTTAGCCACTCTTTCTTCCAGAACTTCGTTTTCAAAGACCTTTTGCTTATAATCAACCTCAAGAGACATATTCTTGGTCGCCAAATTTTTATTCACAAATTTCAATGATTTTGTCTTACTCTTTAGAGATGCATCATTGCTCTTAGACTTCTCAACTTCTTTGAAATACTTCACTATCAACTTTTTGTACTGATCACACAATTCATGATATGCATTTTTCAATTTATCAACTTCGACATCAGACTCAGAATAATATACCTCATCATCTCCTTATTTAACCATAAGACAAACATTATTGACTTCTTTAAGCTCTTCTTCTTCAAAGCTTTCAAAATCCTCATCTGATCGAGCTTCTTTCCGTGTCATTCTCCTTCATAGGAGGATCTTTTCATGTAGGAGGATCTTTTATCTCGCCTAAACTCAGTTTATGGATCATTAAGTTTCCTTGTCACCAATCGAGGGAAATAGTGTTCATATCCTTTGCAGTTTCTAGATTTGTCACCTTAGGTCTCCATTCCTTTGGTAGTGACCTTAAAATCTTCATTACGAGCTCATCATTGGGATATATCTTTCTCAAGTTCTTTAAGGTCGTGATGATCTTATTGAACTATCTGAAGAATTCATCTATAGTTTCTCCTATTTCATGCCAATAGTTTCATATTGATGCACTAAAAAGTTTATTCTGTGTCTTTACCTCATTTATTCCTTCAAAGGCAACTTGAAGTTTATCCCACATTTCTTTTGTTGTAGAGCAATAGGATATCTTTTCATATTTTTCTAGAGATAACACACATATAAGACGATGTTTTGCTTTAGTGTTTAGTTGTACGTTTCTTTTGTCAACATCAGTTCATACTTCTACATTATCGGTAGTGGGAAGTGAAGCTCCAACTCTAATGGCTTGCCAAACTTCGATATCTACAGATTGGTGATATATGGTCATTCTCTCTTTCCAATATAAGTAGCTAATTCCATTGAAGTAAGGAGGCTTTGAGAAGGATTTTCCTTCAAAACTTCTCAAAATGTTTGTCATGATCTATCACATGCTGTAAAACAAAAAATGTAAAACTTTGCTGTAATACCAAATGATAAAGCAAACATATGGAAGAGGAGGTGAATTATATGTGAACTTAAAAAATTTACAAGTTGCTTTCAATTTGAATAAAGACAGGGGCCTGTTAAAATTTAAAAACAATAGAAGTCATTAGGCAATAAAACCTGTTAAATGACAGAACTTGTTAGACAATCAAAGCCTACTAAATGATAGGAGCTTGCTAAGCGATAAATCTTGTTAAAACAATTTAAAACAGAAGACGCCTATTAAAACTGAAAAGAATCTCTTGCAAGTTGAAAACAGAAGGAGCCTATTATAAAAGTGAAGGAGCCTCTTACAAAAATGAAAATAAAAAGAATACGAAAATTTAAAAGTTAAAGAGAGAGAGGGAGAGAGAATGACGAATCAATTTATACTAGTTCGACTTATAACCCAAGTCTACGTCTAGTCCCCAAGTATCCAACCTAAGTGTTTCACTCAAATCCCAAGTAGTAATTTGACGAGCCTTGTCAAGCTCATAAGTACATATTTTTCAAGGTTCTCTAACCTTCCAACCTAGTAGTATTTAGCTAGCTTTTATAAGCTCTCAATAGATAAAAATATAATTTGCTCGATACGAGCTTTAATGATCTCTCTTAAAAAGAATTTTCACTTTCTAAAGCATAAGAGATTTGACAATGATATAACTTTCAAGATAATTGATGTTATAGATGTATTTCAATAGTATGGTCTATTTTCACAAAAGCAGTGGCTCTTCTTTAAATAGGTATTTCTTTCAACTAGTCATTGCTTCACTTATATCCTTAGTCAACTGGATGGATTTAAATATGAATAACTTTGATGTCATATTTTCAAAAATCTTCTAGTAATCACGAGGCTAATATATGACTGCGATCTTTATAATTAGTAAGATCCTTTCGGATAAATCATTTCTAATAAAACAAGTTCATAAAGAAGGTTCCTGTAAGAAAGGAAGCGTATTTCTTATAATTTTATTTCCTTTTGAGAATTAAACCGTTACTTGTACAAGGAAAAAATCCAATTTGAATTTTAAAATATTGTGACGTTATCATCAAAATCATTAATAATAAACTTTACGCTAACAATATTTATTAACAAAAGTTCTAGAGTCTAGTTTAAATTTATTTTTCTTTATATTAGTGTTAAGATATATGTTATGACATCTTATTATTTAATTTTGGGCATTATTTGTTATTGGACTTAAGTAGGACTATTTCAAGATAAGGTTGATTAAGTTTAAAATCATAATCAAGATGGAATTTTATGTGAAACCAATTTTAAGGATAATGACTATCTAATGACGCATAAGTTTTGGAGATTTGCATGATCACTGTAGCTGGATTGTAGCTGCAATTTACGTGAGATGTGGGTTAAATATAAGGTCATTTTTAGGGTTGAAAAACGATTGGTTTTGTGTGACTTGGTAGTAGGGTTTTTAGGACCATCAGGAATAACCTTTAGTAGCCAATTTTACGTTAATTATTGGTATATGTTGTTGCTACGCTTTTATGTTTTCTAGCATGATTTTGTGGGATGCTCAATCGTTCATCATGTGCATTTTGGTCGCTAATAATTATTGTGGGTTGTCTTTGTTGTTGATTGAAGTCTTGGCGGTGTGTTTCTCTTAGTATTTGCGTGTTTCTTGTGGGGTTGTTCATTGTCGATAGAGTGTTAATTTGTGAGGATGTGGGTTGTGATTTGTGGGATAAGGGTGATGAGTTTCCTATGCATGGTGAGGGATTTTTTGGTGTGTCGATAATAGTGGTTTTCATGCGAAAAACTTCCAGCAGCCTTGGTGTTTTTATAGCCCTTCGTGTATGATGTTGAGGTAAAAGCATTTGTTGATTTGACATGTTTTGAGGCTATTGTGTGCGAGATTTTCAATGATGATATTGAAGCCTCACAACAAATATTTCGATGGACAACTTCTCATTCTTTTATTGATGAAGCAACATTATTAAAGAATTTGTTTTCTTTGACAGTTTTCTTTGCTTATGTCCGTTATTGTTTCAATCACTTGAGTTATTTATTTCATATCGTTATCATTAAATACTGCTGAGAAAATCTCTGTTGAGGTTAGCACGAGATAGTAATATTATTGGGAGTGATATATTTTCATGGGTTGTAAAGACGAGGGATAATATCAAGAGTTGAGTGAGTCAACTTTGTAATGCCTTGAGTAAAACTATTATTGTTCTTTGATAAAAGTGATTAAGATAGGCATGGGTCCCGCAAACATAAGCAAAGTGTATCGAACTGCGTTAACAAATTTAGGATGTTAATTTGTTTATTTTGTTTTTAATTTTTCAATTTTCGTTTGTGCTAGAAAATTTACATTTACTGACTCAATTACTTTATATCAATCAATCATAGATACAGTTTCAAGCAGCTGCAACTGAACTAGATTTTTGCAAAATAACATCCTTCGAGAGTTTTCAATTAGCGTTTTAAGGGTAAATTAAATTCCCCATAAATAAATATGCCGCTTCTCTCTGTAAAAATCCAATAATGGGGAAACGTAAACCCTAATTTTCTTTGTAAAATCATTTTTTTAATGAATAAAATTTATTAACAGAAGTGCAGCTTATACAAGTATAAAGTTACAAGAACTATCCAGACAGAAAGCCATACAATAGATTAAGCAAGTCTACGCTAGAACAATTGTTAGTAACAATATTACATCATTCAGATTTTAAATCCTCTATAAGTTTTTTATTCTTTGGCTAATCTTGGATTGAAAACTGTGTGCCAATAAGATTTTTCTAATCCAGTGGATGATAGCATCTTCAAGTACTGCAACTTCCATCATTTGACCTCTGTAAAGCCTTTTTTTTTTTTTCCTTCTATATAGAATAGATAGAACAACACCAAGCAGTTTTTAGAATAATCGTATCCTGCTGCAAGTGCTTGCACATTCTGTTGGCCAAGATAGAAAGAATTAGAGAGTGTTCATTTTCATGGGCTGAATCGAAGATCGATACACTGAGATTTCTAACCAAAATTAGTGCTCCAAACCCATGTCCAATGGTAAGACATGAATGATATCCCCTAATTCTATGAAAGACATATAGTTAATTAAAACGACATACACAGGAAAGTTTCTTTTATAAAACTAACGTGACTGTCGGTTGGTCAGGCACATAGTATCTCCACGTGTCTCACATTTCTTTCTTTAAAACATTGATTTTTGCAAATGAATTTGTGCAAGTGATGATGAAATAGTCGGTTAATACATCAATGTTTGCGTTTAATAGTGGCCTTAAGATCAAACGTGATCACAACTAGCTCCTCACACCTACATATCCCTGTTTTAGACCTGTTATCGTGATAACTTGGACGGTAGATAGGGATGTGCATTTTTAATTTACATGACACTCATCTTCCATGACTTCCACACTCGTAAATCATTTCCATAAGTTCCATGCTCATAAATCTGTCAAAAGATTCAAAATTCTAGCCTCATTACTTCTATATTGTTGATACTCTTTTTTTCAGTAAAATTTATAATAATTATTTTAAAAATATACCAAATAATTTACTAAATATATAAAATATATTATATAAAATCGATGTAAATAATATTGATAGATTCTAACATATGTCAGTGCGGATTGGATCATCTTCTTCAAAATTATAGGTCATCGTTACCATTCTTACAATTTCCGTATGATAACCGGGAAGTGTCATTTTCGTACATGTTGTCATAGCATCATGCCTAGTTTGATCGAGAAATGCCACATCAAGGAGAGCTGTTGAACCCCACCTAAGCTCTAGCGGACGGTGATGTCGGGAATATAAAACTAGAAGAATCAAAGAACAAATCAATCAGGGTCAATTCATCATCTTATCTATTTCGTGATCATGATCATGTATAATTTAAGCATATGTTCAATCGAAATTCAGCCCTATCATCACCATTCTTCTAACAGTGCAATATATGGATCCTCTAAACACTTACAAAAACCGGAAAAAGGAGAGTATGATTTCAGCTTAATTACTCGTAATTGACAAGCACCAAACTGATATAAAACATAATAATTGATTTATCAAAACCCAAATTTAATTAATCAAATCCCGACATAATCAATTAACTAATGAGACAAGTTCACGTCTAATCAAAATTAATGCATTTCTTCCTTACTCACATCATAAATCATGGCCATATTTGGTCAAAGATTAGACGCAGTTGAAATCAAAATAATTTGAAACTCCGGCCAAATTGATCGTGACAATGAAGAACATTTATATATTGAAAATTGATTAGGAAAAAAAGAAGAGGAAAGCTAATTATAGAATAGGCAGATAGGAGGAGACAAAGGGTGCTTTTCATTTATTAGAAAAATTTAGGGAGTGGCTATTGGACAAGACACATACGTACTATTGTGTCCAAAGACGGCCAAAATCAATTATATTAAAATCAAACCAAAACAAATACTTAATAGGATTTGTAATGCTATGTACAAGCACTTGCCATTATATATCCCCAGGATGAAGCCAACAGCTTAGCCACTAAAGTTTATCGAGTAAAACCTGTTTTAGTCTTGACTCAACAAGCAACTTTTGTTTTAATCTTTTTGTAAATGCTTCGCTTCTAAACCCTATTCCTAATTGAGTTGACTTGAAATTATATATTTTTTTAAAAATAAGAGTTTTCTTTCGTAGGATTACTTACTACTGTGTAAGTCAACTAGCTACACATCTAAGAATATCATAAATAATTCGATCACAACACGGAAGTCATATGAATTGTGAAAGTACATTGCATCTAATCTTCCAATAGTAAAAAGTAAGTACTAGATAAATATATTGATAACTTTATCAAGATGTCACAAGGTTATATATTTCTAACCATTTACTTTCGATACTTGCGTCAGATTTCGAGTTGGTCTTTAACCACATATGGTAAGCTTGTTTAATATTAGCAGTTAATCACGTTGAAATAATAAAACAACTTCTTTGTTGCTCTTTGGTGAAGCAATACATTTAAGAGCAAGTAAATAACATTATTTGGAATATATCCCCCTTCTCATGCTTAATTTAACAAGAACAGTTAAAATCTCGTTAACACGCAAAGTCTGATAAAATTTAGTATTAACGTACGTAGCATTAGTAAAATAAACAAGTTCATTAGAGTTCCATAGACATAATAACATGTCAAAGTTATGATCAGAAATGAAAAGCTATGGAGAATAGAGAAGAGATGACATATTTAGGGAGCTAGATATTTTGCTCTTCCGAATTCTTACTTATTTATGTAATAACAGTTGGGCTATATACATAAAAGCCCAAAATACAAAAACTAACTATCAAAACTAAATTATTAATTACATTTCTTCACTCCCCTCAAGTTGGGGTTTCATATACATTTTAACACCCAACTTGGACAAGAGATACTCATGTTCTTTGTACTCTAATCCTTTGGTAAGTAAATCGCAATCTGCTCACTTGTGGAAATATGCTGCGTCTGAATTAATCCACATTGAATCTTCTCACGTACAAAGTGACAATCTATCTCGATGTGTTTCGTTCTTTCATGATATACTGAGTTCTTGCAATTTGTAAAGTCTTGCTATCACAATATAACACAATGGGTCTTTCACTTTTAATTCCCAGTTCTTCAAGCAATCCTGATAACCAAACCAACTCAGCAGTAGTAATGGCCATACTCCTATACTCAGCTTCTGCTGAGGATCTAGAAATCGTACTCTGCTTCTTTGACTTCCATGAAATCAATGAATCTCCTAATTTTACAAAGAATCCTGTAATAGACTTTCTGGTCATGGGACAAGAGGCCCAATCAGAATCACAATAAGCAGACAATTCTAAATGTCCATTAGCAGATAAGAAGATTCCTTGCCCTGGACATTTCTTAACATAACGCACAATTCTCAAAGCTGCCTCATAATGTGAATTTTTCGGCTTCTGCATAAACTGACTCAAGTGTTGTACTCCATAAGCTATATCTGGCCTTGTGTGAGTTAAATACAAGAGTCTCCCTATCAACCTTTGATACAAGGCTACATCTGTCATTTCTTCATCAACAAGTTCCAATCTCATGCCTTTATCAAACTCAACAGAAGTCAACTTTGATTCGCTCCAAAGGTGTAAATGCGCTTTTGCTCCCCTAGACACGCATCTTCAATTAACTCAAGAGCATATTTTCTTTGATTCAAAATAATTCCAGACTTGGATCTAAGTATTTCAATACCAAGAAAGAACTTCAAATCTCCCGGATCCTTCATTTTGAAATTACGATGCAAAATCATTTCAATTCTTCTATCATCACAGAATTACTTCCAGTTATCAACAAATCATCCACATAGATTAGAAGAATAACAATATCAACTCCATTCTTTTTTGTAAACAATGAATAATCATGTTTACTTTGAACATATCCATGGGCAACTAAAGCATCACATAACTTCAAATTCCACTGTCTAGAGGCTTGCTTCAAACCATATAAAGATTTGAGCAACCTACATACCATATTCTCCCCCTGGTTGCCAAATCCCTCAGGAAGTGTCATATAAACCTCCTCAAACAAATCACCACAAAAAGCATTATACACATCCATCGATACAAGGCCAATTATGCACGCAGAATAGCAATAATAGTCCTAACGATAACCATTTTTGCCACGGAGAAAAGTCTCCAAAGTCAACTCCTCTGTCGGTTGTAGCCTTGGCAACCAATCGTGCCTTAAACCGTTCAAGCTGTGCCATTGGAGTTATACTTAACCCGATAGACCCATTTACGACCAATGGGATGCTTACCGGTGGGAGGAACCACCTTCCAAGTGACATTAGCTTCCAAAGCTTGAATTTCTGTTGCATAGCATCTACCCAACGCTTGTCTAAAATTGCCTCATGGTAAGTAGTGGGTTCAACAATGCTAGAGATTGAGTTTGCAAAAACACTGAATGTGAAGGCAAGTGATCATAAGAAAGGGAATCATGAAGGGATATGGAGTAGTGATAACAAGAGAGGAAGAGGAAGAAGATTTATGAGGATAAATAAAATTTTGTAACCATCACGGAGGTCTAGATTGCCGTGTGGATCGTCTTAAAGATGCAGTGGACCAAATGAAGGAGAAGAAATAGAGGATGCAGGTGGAATGGGAATCAAAGATGATGGCTCGAACTAGACTCGGTGAGTGTGATCTGACTAAAGGATGGTGAGGTGGTGGAGGTACAAGCTGTAAGAAATCTGGATCAAGAACAGAATTGGAGTCAGGAACAGGAAATAAAGGAGAAGGGTTGGAGGTAAATTTGAATGGGAAAATGGTTTCATGGAAAACTACATCCTGATGACAAAAATTGCTTGGTTGAAAGATTGAAAAGAATATAACCCTTTTGTACAGCAGAATATCCCATAAACACTGAAGGAATGGCTTTAGGTGAAAATTTATCAACATAGGGAGTGATAGTAGCATAACAAAGACAACCAAAGACTTTAAAATGATCAAAAGATGGTGGTTTAAGATATAAGGCTTCATAAGGTGATATCCATTTAAGAACAGAGGTAGGTAAACGATTAATGATGTAACAAGCTGTGGAAATACATTCTCCCCAAAATTTAGAAGGCATGTTGGAATGAAATTTGATGGCTCTAGCAACTTCTAAAAGATGTCGATGTTTTCTCAAGAATGCCATTTCTTTGAGGAGTATGAGTACAAGAACTTTGATGAATAATACGAGGATGTGAACAAAGTTTGACCAACCTCATTGAAAAACTCAGTACCATTGTCACTTGGACAATTTGAATAACACCGAAAAATTGAGTTTGACCATTGTAAAGAAACTCAGAAGGTTAAAATGGCATCACTTTTGAGTTTAAGAAGATAAATCCAAGTCATGCGGGAAAAATCATCAACAATGGTGAGAAAATAACGATGGCCACTATGTGTAGAGATCCGATAAGGTCCCCAAAGATCAATGTGTATGAGGGAAAATGGTTTAGTTGCTCGGTTAGTACTTAAAGGAAAAGGAAGTCTAGGTTGCTTAGCCAATGGACAGATATGACAAGAATGAATATCATCACAATTATGTAACTTGAAATTCAAAACTGGAATTTTATTCATAACAGAAACAGAAGAATGACCAAGTCTAGCATGCCATGTACAAGGTTGAGTTTTTACATTATTGACAAACAAACAAGAAGAAATACCAGTACAAGAGATACTAGCATCAACAATACAAGACAAAGGCTTGGTTGACATGATAATGGTTGTAAAATGTAAAGACCACTCTCTTTACCAATCCCGATATCAATCCAATCGAAAGGTCTGTGAGGATACAAAATTTGGGATAAAAAATGACAAAACAGTGGAGGTCTCTGGTCAACTTTGAAACAGAAAGAAGATTAAAATGGAAGTCGGGTACATAAAGAACATTGGTGATAGTATGAACAGGTGAAAGGGAATGTGAACCTAAGTGTGAAACAGTGGTAGAATTACCATTGATGGCATACAAGCATGTTTAGAAGCACATACAACAATAGAGAATGCAAGCAATGAAAATTAAAAGTCATGTGATTTGAAGCACCAGTATCTAATATCCATTCCATGGAGCTAGACTGATATGAAGAAACCATACATGCCATGTGTGCAACAGCAGGAACCGAAGGAGTAGATTCCTTGCTCAAAAGATTCATGATCTGCTGATATTGCTCTGGCGTAAAAACTGGAGCAGCAGAAGATGGAGAAACAACCGAATGAACCACTGACTTATTATCTGAATCATTACCATCATCTCCTGAACAAGTAACATTATTAGCCCTCTTCTTAGTAAACTTAAAATCTGCAGGAAAACCAATGAGCTTATAACAAGACTCCCTCTTGTGCCCCTTAATCCCACAGTGATCACAAGTTCCCTGAAATTTCCTGCGAGGATTAGAGGAATAAAGAGCAGTAGGTTCAGTCAATGTGACTAAGGAGGACTGCTGGCGTTGAGCTTCATCCTGAAGAAGCATCGAATATGCCTGATTAACTGATGGCAAAGGCTGCATAAGGAGCACCTGACTTCGAACAGCTGAGTAAGTCTCATTAAGACCCATAAGAAATCGAAATAAGCCGCCGCAAAATATTCTGAGAATTCTTGCGAGACATAGCACAATCACAAGAAGCAAATGGAACCAAAGCATCGTATTCATCCCAGAGAAGACGCAATTTGGTGAAATAAGCAGAGACCGAAGCAGTACCTTGATAATGAGAAACTATTTCACGATGAAGAAAGAAAATGCGTGACCCGTCCACTTTATCATACCTTTCCTTCAAATCTTTCCAGACTAGAGCAGCACTCGATGCAAATACAATGCCAGCAGAAAGATCCTTACAAACGGTGTTTAGAATCCAAGAAAGAACAATGGCGTTACGCGCTCCCATCGTGGATGAAGATCGGCTCTAAATCATTCCGTAAGCAAGTTCCATCTACAAATCCAATTTTATTCTTTGCCGCAATGCAATTAGCATGGATCTACTCCACACGCTATAGTTCTCAATTCCATGAAGTTGATGCGAAACAAGCAATGTGCGGAGTGTCGGAAGGATGAAGATACGAGGATGATTAAAATCAATCTTAATACTGTGTTAAAAGAAGCTTGAGGCGTTTCGGATAACGATCGTCATGAGTAACTTGAATCAAGGCAAAGCAGATTGAACAAATTAGGGTTCCAAAATTGGGAAAACGCAGAATGAACAAATCAGGTTTTGAAAAAGAATGAGGAAAGAATAAAGAATAGACGAACGAATGCAAAGTAAAAGAAAGCTCAGTAACAATGGTTGATCATCGCCGATGCTCTGATACCATGTCAAAGTTATGATCAGAAATGAAAAGCTATGGAGAATAGAGAAGAGATGACATATTTCGGGAGCTAGATATTTTGCTCTTCTGGAATTCTTACTTATTTATGTAATAACAGTTGGGCTATATACATAAAAGCCCAAAAATACAAAAACTAACTATCAAAACTAAATTATTAATTACATTTCTTCATAACATTATTTGGAATTAAATTTCATAGAGTTAATTAGTAATTGCCTTTCTCTTTTGTAGTTTTTTTTTTTTTTCAAAATTGCTTAACAATCTCAAGAGGGCACGGAACTCTGGAGGCTCTTGACTCCTGTAAGAAGTTCAAATCCAGCGTGCGCACACATTAGTGATTCAACTGAAGAAAAACATTTTTAAAAAGTCGGGCACATACGAAGACATTAGACGAGCAATCAGGGGGATTCTGAGGTTGTTGTAGATGTTTCCAACTTTGTTTTGATGTACCATACTCTATATAGACACCTCTGCTACTGCTGATGAATGAACAAGTCCAACTGTCCTATCATGCACCAACCCCGTACGCCAGACTTTAGATGCCCAAATTTGTTTGTATATATAAAATTTTGCTAAAATAATTAATACGATACACACAAGTAATTAGTAGAAATATTTATAAATTAAGAAAATTTGTTTAAATTATCTAATTTATAGTCTCTTTAAATTTTGATATCAACTATTTTATTTTATATATACAATTATAAACGAGATAATTCAATCATCGTCAATAATTTTTATTAATTAGCGTATGTTTTTAATTATTACATGTATCTTGTAATTAAATTTTTAACAAAATTTCTTTTCAAAAATTTATAATTAATTACTAACAATTTTCTAAATAATTTTAGAATTTAATGCAGTTTTAAAGAAAACATTAAACCACGTGAGAGTCGATCTCATGTGTTATTCTTTTTATTTATTTTCAAACTTATACGGTATTACTATTAATCCTACTTTTAATATTCTATGAAAGTTTTCCAGTGGCCAAGTTTCCCCAGGCGTTGCTTTGGTTGTGGGATGAGAGTCGTCAGCCCTGCATGCCATTATCGACTTAATTCTTAAATATTTAAATTCATCTCAGAAATGGTTCTTCTGATTGATAGCTAAAACTTGACCAGCTTTGATGGCATTTTGGTCAAAATAAAAGGAGAAACATGTGCAGAACCAGAAATAGACCATAATTTGTTTTTTCATGTGAGTGAGCCTGCCATAAATTTTCACTTGAAAAACTTTTGTGACAACAACTTGTCGACAACCTCTGATTTGTTTGCCTCTGTCCCTTTTGTTTTTCCTTACACTTCCTTTAAAACTTGTTTGCCTGAATATGGAGATTAATAAGCCAAGCATAAGAAAATCTGAGTTTGTGTGGAGTTCAAGCCATGTTAGTAAGTCTTACACTTGTGCTTTCTGCAGAAGAGGTTTCTCTAACGCTCAGGCATTAGGAGGTCATATGAACATCCATAGAAGAGATAGGGCAAAGCTTAGAGAGGCCTCCAACGAAAACTTGCTCTCTTTAGACATCAGTAGATCAAAGAACCCGCCTGATGTTTCTGAGGAGAAAAAATTAGGTTTTGCTGAATCTAGTCAAGAAAAAGGTCATATCTCTAAAAAGCCAGAAGTCTCTTTGTCTACAGAAGATGATGCAACTAAAAGAAACAAAGGTGGTGAAGAACTTCAACAACTACGTCTTTTTTTGGACAGAAAGAAAACAGATGGAAATGAAGAAATGATAAACTTAGGTCGTGCCTCGTCCAAGGAAGAAGAAGTGGACCTGGAACTTCGGTTAGGGCCTGAACCACATGATACATCGACGCAAAGTAACAGCATCAGAGAATTCTTCTGAGCTTTTGGCCAACAATATCTGTTGGAAATGGAAGGTAACAGAGATGGTTTTCCTTTTAATTTCACTTCTTCTTCATAGTTTGTGCAACTTCAACGTTGAAATCATTAGATGAAAATGGGTTTTATTTCCTTCTTAAAGTTGTTCCCAACTTTGGTTTGGAGAATGATGAATTCTTGAACGTATTTAGTTCTACATAATTT